>VZSC01000703.1:624307-655028 GCA_013398225.1 Steatornis caripensis | reverse complement strand
CTGGCACAGGCTGCCCAGAGAGGTTGTGGAGTCTCCTTCTCTGGAGATATTCAAAACCCGCCTGGACGCATTCCTGTGCACCCTGCTCTGGGGACACCTGCTTTAGCAGGGGGGTTGGACTGGGTGATCTCCAGAGGGCCCTTCCAACCCCGACCATTCTGTGACTACATTGCCATCTATGTTATGACATAGAAAAGCTTACAAAAATGGCTAAAGGCCATAACTCTTAGTCATATAATTACAGGTACTGTAACTCTCTCTGTGTGATCAAGGATATTCATTTTCAGTGAGGAAAGTACCCACATGACAAATTTTTTTCCTTCAGAAGATGACAGTGATGAGATTTTAGACAGACAAAATATGGGTTACAGCAAGCTTTCATTATTATCCTTATACAGAAAAAGGCACTGCAACACACCACAATAACACCTCGAGAAATACTTTGAATTCTTAGAGAGGCCAGGAAGGACAGATATTAAATTTAGGAAAGGTGTATGGGAATGCATGGTCTTTAATAATGACTCATTCATTTATTAATGAGAATTAAAGAGTACTAAAGAGCTTCCTGTAAGTTACAAGGCAGGAGGGAAAAGCATCCAAACACAATTAAAGAACAACCATTGACAAAAAGCCTTTGGCCTTTTTAATCTATTTATTTGGCCTATTTATTCCCTCCGTAAGGGGCAAACACAACAACAGCCTTAAGACCTGGTACTGTTAAGCTGCACAGCAGGGAAGTGCATGCAAGAAAATCTCTCCTCCTTTCCCAACTTACCAGCGAGTAACAGGCAGGATTGCTCCCTGCCTGCAATGCAGGGGCAGCAGCACAGCCAGAGGTAGCAGGGCCAAGGGGCAGAGATCTACCTGGGCCCCTGCCACACCGTGCTGGGCTCAGCCACCCCAGTGGCAGAGCACATGCCGCAGCTCAGCAAATGACATCTCCGAGACTCCAGTGTGCTGCCACAAGTGACTCCGCTTTGCAGGCAAAAGGGGAAGCAATGGTTTGCACTGGCTTTTAGCACTACAGGATGGTCTTGTGTGTGTGCTGTTACCCTGGAGAAGTTTTTGCTTTTCTGCAAAACCTAAAAGACACCCACTTCTCATCACAATGCAACCAAAACCTTTCTGAACTTTTCCATAAAAGGGAGAGACATCCTGGGACATCCAACATGGTGAATGTCAGGGCATCCTCCTGGGCAGGGAGGAATTTCTAAGATTCAGGTATCTAGGCTTTCCGATTCAAGGGAAAGATTTGATAGTGGTGTCTGGCATCTCAGACAACGGTCTGCCCCTCGGTAATTCCTGCCCTAGATGGGAGATGCCTTTCACATTACCTTAAGTTTTGCTGGAACTGGCAGAATGCTACATGTGGCTTTGATTATTGCAAGTCAGCATTTTGTAATGAAAAAGTTTTTTGTTAAAATTTCCAATCAGCTTTATGGATTATCTTGGAATTACAGCATGAGGTTAACTCAGAAAACAAACGATTTTTCCCAGGATGTTTCCTCTGATGGATTTGGAAATACCTTCGCATACGTTACTTCTGAACCAATCTTGTCACTAAATCCTATAAACAGACACTGGAAAGGTCTCCTTACTGCTGTTCATCATTGGATAAAGCAATTGCAAACCTTTTACAATGTGAACAGATAGTGGCCAAAGTCAGAATGTGAGTGATGCGTGTGACTCAACAGCTCGCAGCCATATCACTATGGATTAGGGATGTGAGACACAGCATTACTAGCAAGCATCTAGGAAATGCAGAAAAGCTGAAAAGCATCACCTCTTACTGAGTCTCTCACCAAATAGTAGGACAGATGCCCTAACAAACTGTCTCCTCGCGCAGATAGGACACTAAAGAGCACGATTACTGGGAAGGTATGTATGATTGTGTAACACTCGCCTATTTATAAGTTCAGAGGAATACAGCATGCGTTATTTATTTAGTCGTGCTACATGGTAATTAGCAGGGCTGGAGAGTGGAGAGCATAGCCAGTTAAGAGGTTAGACGTGCTCTGTCACAACACTGCTAACCCCCAGCAATCTGCCCTGAGGTGTCAAGCGCCATTTGCAAGTGCTCTGTTATCTACTGCGGTAAAGTTTGGTAGCCATGAGCCTCTTTGTTTTTTTAAATAAAGTCTTCTTTTTCTTTAAACAGACTTCTAAAACTTAACAAGAAGACAATAATACGCATGTCCTAATGTAAATATTCTGTGGCCTTTTTTGCATGACCGTTCATCACTTTAGGGATTTGCAGGAAATGAGTATATTGGAAATGGAGTCAGGAAAAAGAATCAGTTTTTGGCTTGGAAATCAGGTCTTCCTCAGAAGCCAGCATTTTATGCACCACTGTGTTGCTAACTGCAGAAAAACTCTTACTCACTGAACAGCAAGATATTTTTATAAAATACTAGCAATAAATGTTGGACTCATTCTTTGGCATCTCAACTGGACAGACCTGACAGCCAGGTAGCTCACTGACCACAGCGGACAGAGGAATGAGGACACAGATCATCGTCACTGAAAGCAGGGTGAATCGGATATGTGGGAGGGATGAGTGAGTGGCTTGGCACCAGGGTGACGACTGGAGAATTTTGGCAGCCGAACAGGGTGCACAAAAAGGCTGCATTTTCAGGATATGTTGAACTATAAGAGGAGAAAAGTTTGTTATGATTGATAAGGCAGAGCAGTTGCTCCCAGCGTCTTTCTGTTGATAAAAACTTTGGTTTGCATTCGCCTTTCCTGCTGGGAAGCATACATCAGTGGAAAAAAAACTGTCCCACATGTAGTATTTAATGTTCATACTGCGAACAACAGTTAGATGTTGAGATACTTACCGTAGACAATTATCTCACATAGTGAGATACGCTGACTTTTGTGCAGTCTGATCCTTGCTGCTTCTTGTTAAGAGGAATGTACTGCTTCCAGCAGCCAAGCCAAGCCAAGCCAGGCATCTTAAACTGATGCTTCAGGCTTGAGTGCAGCCCTGCCCATGAAGGGCTGCCGAGCCATGCTCCCTCAAGAAGTAATGGAAAAGAGCAGAAATGGGAAGCAGACCTCTGACTTTACAGACAGTCCAGCTGCCGTTGGCTCATTCCTCCTACAATGCGAGAGGGCAGAAGCCATAGGTAGGTTCTGAGATCCATGAGCTTTGGGTTTTCTGGTCACAAGCCTAGCAGGTGCTGCACCACGGAGTATCTTTTTCCTAACCCATCTCATCTGTTGACTAGCTTCAAAGCTTATCAGAATAATCTTAAACTGACAAGCTACTTATATAGCTTCCTTCTTCACCTCCAGGTCTTAGGGATGGGAATTCCAGCTCATCTTGCTGTAAGCACACCCAGCCTCTGTCTTCTCACAGTCCTTTGCTCCAAGGCTGTTCTGCAGGGTGTCTTTGCACCCTTACACCCTCTCAGCTACATGGCAGCAAAGTGAACTAGATTCATCCTGTCCCTACTCAATCCCCCAGTGTTCCTGCAATGAGTCCTGCCTACAGCCCCCTGCCTACACAAAGCCTTTGGTAGGAATGGAAAAACCACACACTCACGGTGTCCTCCAGTCCAGATCTGAACTAGAAAGAAACTGGAAAAGAAATTGTAACTGCAGTCAAAGTAGTGCCATTAAAAGTTTTGAAACATGAGTTGGTTAGGAATATGATGGACTGATGGGAGAATCCAGTTTCTTTTTTTTTCTTTTTCTTCATTTTTTTTTTCTTTAATTCAAACCTGAATTAATTTAAGAAAGCCCTCCTGGCCATATTAACCAGAAGGTCGGACTAGGTGTTCAAAGTGGTCCCCTTTGTCCTTATAGTCTGTGAAAAACACTGAAGATGGAAATTCCAGATGAAAGAAAACACACTTCACTCTGGACCAGATTTGAGCATACAGACCAGCTTGAAGACCAGTGCCCAATGTCTTAGCCACAAAAAAGGTGCTTCTCCCTTCCTACTGAAATCTCGCACTATTCTCCAGGCTCTTACACTAAGCTAAGGTGAGATCCTTCTGGCATTACAGATAGCTAGTGTGCCACATTTTTAGGCCCCGTGCATCAGACTCCTACAGATGCCACCACAGAGGGGGCCCTGACTCCCTGCATGCACGAGAGGACTGTCATTTGGGAGATTTCACAGTAACAGGCTTTTCATTATGTAGTTTTACTGTAAGATTATCATCAGCTGGACCACTGCACTGTGACCTTAGACAAACCTGGATTCATCTCCATTTACAAGTCATGGAAAGAAAGTGATGGAAAAGGTCATTCAATACTAAATAATATCTCACTGGAAATACAGCACTGATTTTTTGTTAATCTATGCCACATTTTCATGTCAGGGTCACTGGCTGTGTTCTACCTAATACAGTGTCAGTCTTTCCAGGTTCAAGCAGTTACAACTCTTCCATTTAGAGGAATGTTTGCCAGTCGTAGCAGGGGTAATCTGGTTATTAAGACTAGAGCTATAGGCTACAGACCTGGACATGTCACATCTTTCCCAAGCAACCTTGACCCAGTCTCAAAAAGCCACAACTTCAGACTTCAACTCTTGAGCCTAAACTGTTGGTATAAGTTTCTGTGAATCTCAGTTTTCTCCTCATTAAGTAGCAGCAGAGCTGCCCTTCTCCTGCTGGGGTTAAGAGGCTCAGCTCATGGACATTTGCAAAGTGCTCCAACACTCTCAGATCAGAGAGCAAAGCAAGGGTGAGAAACATTTTTCTTCCTGAGGCCCAAACAGGCTTTTGGCAGGTTACATATTAACCTCTTGTTCTCCAACAAGAATTCCCAAGGAAACCCAACCAACGCGGTGTGATCTACATGAAATGAAGCTATGGGTTATGTCCAAACACATCCCAACTACAAAGTAGCATGACATGATTTACTAAGCACTTTTAGAAATGTTAACTATCATGTTTCTACAGCAGACCTAGGTAGCAAGCAATCTGCATAGCTGACTTAAAGAAGGAGAAACTGTATGATGTACTCAAAGCCACAACAAGTACTTTTGCAAAGTATCAAAATTGGAATTCTAAACTAGGAAATCCTGACTTTTACCTCACTGCTTGATCTGAGAGTAGGTTGCCTTCCACTTAGAGCTGAAACTCCACATGCAAGCAATTTTTTCATTCCTACTCAAATTGCTTTAGCTATTTTTAGGTCAGATGAGTAGAATAAATATAATTAAGTATTTTTCAGGCATTTTTAGAATTGCTTCCTAACAAAAAAAAGGGATCCTTTTCACAAAAATATATTCTCTAGTCATACATCCATAAAGGCACTCAGACCTTTTGATATTCTAATAATCAAATAATGAAAAAAATACTGAGTTAACCAGGTTAGGAAAGCTGATATTGTACATTTATGGCAGCTATTCTGTATAAAAACTTTTAGTGGGCATGACTACAGTGGAGCAGAGATGGACTGGATGCGGAGCCAAGCCGTGCTAGAGTGACATAGAGAAAGAGACTAGGCAATTAGAAATGAGGACTGTGGAGCAAGATGGTATGTAATTACAACTAACACCTCTCAGTGAAGTTTGGTAGAACATTCTTTAAAAACACCTCAGCTCAATCCATGGGCATTAGCCCAAAGAGTCCAAGACCGCTTTGGGGCACTGGAGCTTAGTGGCTGAGACTAGACCATGAGTCAAGAGATGGAGACTGTGCTCCCGGCTCTCCAGGACACTGTGCTTAAGCCATCTCTTTTCTCTCTGCCACTGCTTCCCTTCCTGCCTTGCCTGTTCTGAACATGGAACTTTCTGGGACACAGTGGTCTCTTTGTACCTTCTTCTGGACAGGGCTCAGCACAACAGGGCTCAGATCCCAGGCGGATACCTTCTGTGCCACATACCATGGGTATCCCACAAACAGAACAGTACATCTGCGTTCACACAGCACCACGCTCTATGTACTTACACCGAGATTGCCTGCGGACTGCTCCACCATGCAAACAACAATATCACAGGCCTGCTTTTCCTCAGGCACATGTTCCTACTGCCTTATCTGCATGTTTGATACCATCCTTATTTTTGCTTCATCCAGCTTATCTTAACAACCTCCCCACTACCTGGCACAACTGAAAGTTTGCCAGTATAACATCCTCTTCTGCTCGGCTGACTGTAAGAAATAAAATTCAGAACATTGCCTACATTGCCTACAGTCCAAGGAGGAGCGCACAGGAGATGCAAGCCTATGACTTAAAGCTTCCTTGACCTCCACCATCACCAGATGGGTACTCTTCCTCTCAGGAAACATTCTTCATCCTGACAGGCAGTAAGTTCCTGTAACTGGTGCTGAATTCAGTAAGACATGCCCTCTCGGGCATTTGCCACAAATTCTTTTAGCCAATTGGCAGAACAGAGTCAAAAGAGAGAAGAGACTTTTTGGGAGCAATTGTACAGAGAAAAAAAAATGGCATGAGAGATCTATGGAACACAAGAGAAGTTCAGAGAGGAAGCAGGACATGAGACACTGTCCTCTCTGCCTCTCTGACACAGCTGCTTAGACTGCAAGGGACAATGCTGTTGTTTCCAGCTCCCAAAATGCCAGCGCTCGAGCCAGGTGGCCATTGCAACACATCCGACACACAGAACAGAGCACCCAAGGGGCTCACTCATACTGCAGGTTGCACCTGCTGTGCTGTCAGCCATTGTTAGCTGTTTGTAATGAGCTAAAAGGCGACAATACTATATTGGAGACAGGCTACAGAGGCAGAAGTTAGTAAGTAATTAAGTGTTTTTTGATTGCAGTTTCCCCTGCCGTATGACTCTGAGTACCTAAACAGAAGGATGTGCTTCTTAGAAACCAGGAGCAGTCACTGCTCTGATCAGCTCCCAAGTCTTGAGTTCTAGCAAAATTGGACAATTATCAAAAGAGAGAACACTTGGTCACTCTGCAAGACACATACGGATTTCTATATATACCTATCTTGATAGTTCAATTAACTAAGACTTAAGCCCCGTGCCCTTCACAACGGTAATGCAGCAAGTCAGTATGGTCAAACACAATGCATCAGCAAATACCTGGGACCACTCCACGACATGGAGAGCCCCAGCCAACCCCAAAAATACTCTTCCTAGGAATTGAAAAGAAGTAAAGAGGCAGCACTATCTTCACCTCTCTTTGTTAACCTGAAGCTTAAATGTGCATGCTTCAAAGAACTGTTCAACATCTTCTGTATTTTTACTCTTTTCATAAAAATAGAACATAGCTTTCCATCTTTGAGCAGAGTGTTTGGCTGGATCACACTCACAAAAGATTTCTAGTCTTGAAAACATACAGCCATTTCATCACTTCGTCCACTGAATCTCCTTCAACATATACCAGTGTGAAGAGTAATCCCCAGCAAATGTTGGCTGTAGCAAGGGATGTTCTGCTCCACTACTTCTGAACATCTCAAAGCAAACATTGGACAAATTGCACGAGAAAGGGGTCAGTGCCATCGTGAATATTTCATCTAGACAGCACAACAAAATCCGGCTTAGGGAATAGAAAGGGAGAAAAATCACTTATCAATTATTCTTTTACTCAATACCACTTGTTCTTCAATAAAACACTGCAGAGTGATTTCTCTTGCAATCAGGAGGAGAAGAAAACCTCCACTCTTGGCAAACTATTTTTGGAAACTGAAAATCTCATTCTGCCTTTTTTTTAACTCCTGCTTAGAGGAATTTTATGATAAGGATGTAAGCCTTGCAGCTTATTAGAAATTATACAATTAAGACTTATTTTAAAAACCTACAAGAGTTGATTTTTTGTACTAAACTTCGGTTTTACAGACAATCATTTCATAGCCAAATTTATCTCTCTCAGGCAGGTATTTTTCCAATTTCTAACACTCCCCTACATGCTAGCACTTAACTGTCGTAAATTTACCTATAGACACATTCATGCTTTCTGCTGTTTTTCTGTCCTCCACATAAAACTTTTTTTTTTTAAATAGGATCATCATCCAGCCCTGTAATTTTACCTAGATTTCCAATTTTTTCTCCCACTAACTGGTTTTCCTACTTAGGTTAAAAACTACACCTCCCTCCTAAAAACATACATTTGGACTTGTCTACCACTGAAGCTCAGGCTGCAGTTTCTAGGGTAATTGTCATTTTGTTCCCAATGTTGCTCACCCTCAGAATTTCACCATGTATCTCAGTTACTTTGTGATTTATCAAAGGGCTGGTTCTTGGAGATCCGCAAGTACACAAGAATGTCACGTTAACCTTCGGCATTGTAGACCAAACTGGAAATGACGATTTGAAAGGGTATCACTCTAAATAGCAATCAGTCCTTACCAAATGTATTTGGGTTTTGTGTTGTTGCATTTTTATGCAGACTTTTGATTCTAGAAGGTGACTACTCACAGTTAGTTGACTCCTGGTTAGTTTACAATCGGATTTAAGAATTCAAGTATCATCAACAGCTGCATCTGAGTTCACATTGTTGTCAATTCTGCTTCCCACTATGTAACATATCTTCAGTTCTCATGATTGCATTGTGCCCCACTGCCACCTCCGACCTCTCATCCTCACCACATCATTCCCACCACCTTCCGGGGACCGTGACGACAACAGTTCCATTTCAGAAGTCAACTCCCTAAGGCTGTGGTCCTCCATTCCTTTCAAGCTCAAGCACTTGCAGAACCACTGGCCCTATAAAAGGCTATGCCTGAATTGTACCGGTTTGACTAGACTCAGATGACAAAAGAGAAGAGGCTGGATTCTACTCTGGGCTCTGCTACTGACGTACAACACAAGAACGGGCAGATAGCAAAGCATTTTGTCCTCAGTTGCTGAAACCAAAAAAACCTGGGAGAGTAATAACCATGCCTATCTTTATATACAAAATGTTTTGAAACAGTTGGTTGTCACTAGATAAATGCTAACTACATATTATTAGATACTGCTCATACTTCAGGGCACGTTTGGATTCACAGATGTTATGCACACATCATTTACTAGATCAGCCACAACTATATTTTTAAAATCACAGGATATCTGAAGAAGATAAACTCAGTAGCCATCTCTTGGGGAGGGAAAAGAATGATCCTGACTCTGGCAGCAAACACTCACTGCATCTCATTACAGTTTCTAGTGAGTAAATGAACAAATATTAGCATACTTGGGCTCTGTACAGCAATAGCTTGGTAAAACTCTATGGTGTGTGCTAGCCAGTAAAGCTGACTAATGGACCTGTCCAGCCTTAAAGTCTGTAGATCTGTGAATTCATTTTATGAAGAGAAAAAGTCTGCCGAAGCACTTTCAAGATTCAAAACAGGTTGCTAATGGTCTGGCAGTTCTCTGAGTGGATGAGAGAAAAGCTGTGGATGTTGTCGACCTTGACTTTAATAAAGCCTTTGACTTTGACTCTCCTGGAGAAACTGGCTGCTCATGGCTTGGACAGGCATATGCTTCGCTGTGGAAAAAACTGGCTGAATGGCTGGGCCCAAAGAGCTGTGGTGAATGGAGTTAAATCCAGTCGGTAGCCAGTCACAAGCGGTGTTCCCCAGGGCTCATCATTGGGGTCAGTTCTCTTTAATACCTTTATTAATGATCTGGACGAGGGGATCGAGTGCACCCTCAGTCAGTTTGCAGACGACACCAAGTTGGGCAGGAGTGTTGATCTGCTTGAGGGCAGAAGGGCTCTGCAGAGGGATCCGGACAGGCTGGATCAACGGGCTGAGGCCAATTGTGTGAGGTTCAACACAGCTGAGTGCTGGGTCCTGTACTTGGGTCACAATAACCCCATGCAACGCTGCAGGGTTGGGGAAGAGTGGCTGGAAAGCTGCCTGTCAGAAAAGGACGTGGGGGGGTTGGTCAACAGCTGGCTGAATATGAGCCAGCAGTGTGCCCAGGTGGCCAAGAAGGCCAACAGCATCCTGGCTTGTATGAGAAAGAGTGTGGCCAGCAAGACTAGGGAAGGGATTGTCCCCCTGTGCTCAGCACTGGTGAGGCTGCACCTTGAATACTGTGTTCAGTTTTGGGCCCCTCACTACAAGAGAGATATCGAGGTGCTGGAGCGTGTCCAAAGAAGGGCAACAAAGCTGGTGAAGGGTCTGGAGCACAAGTCTTATGAGGAGCGGCTGAAGGAATTGGGGCTGTTTAGCCTGGAGAAAAGGAGGCTGAGGGGAGACCTTACGGCTCTCTACAACTACCTGAAAGGAGGTTGTAGTGAGGTGGGCGTTGGTCTCTTCTCCCAAGTAACAAGCAACAGGACAAGAGGAAACGGCCTCAGGTTGTGCCAGGGGAGGTTTAGATTGGGTATTAGGAGATACTTCTCCACCAAAAGGCGTGTCAAGCATTGGAACAGGCTGCCCAGGGAAGTGGTTGAGTCACCATCTGTGGAGATGTTTAAAAGATGTGTAGACATGGTGCTCGGGGACATGGTTTAGCGGTGGGCTTGGCAGTGCTAGGTTAACAGTTAAACTTGATGATCTTAAAGGTCTTTTCCAACCTAAACGATTCTATGATTCTATGTACGTGCCATGGCTCACAGAAAGAACAAATAATCTCTGTCAAACCTACCTGCAAAGGAGCAATTAATACGTAATGGATATACTTGGTGGGCTAAAGGTTCATCTAGCCTAGAATGACATTCCTGAGAGCAGACAATATCAGACACTCAGAAACAAAACAAATATGAAGCGTTCCTCCCTCATCACACTCTCTTTACTCCCATCAATCTGTTCCCCAGAGGGTGAATCAGTGACTAACATACAAACCAGTAAGTTCAACAGCCATCACTGACCTCTTCTCTCTTAATTGTCTAATACTTTTCCGAAGCAACCTGTGTTTCTGCTTTCCACATCCTTTGGCAACAAACCGCAGGTATCACCCTGTATCCCCACACCAGCATCACAGCCCCACGCTCTGCACCCTGCAGAGATGCCGAGAAGGACCAGCTTGGTTCCTGATGGTGGTACTTCCAAATCAGCTTTCTGGGTCCTACAGTAAAAGCAGGAGGAAGATGGACGTGCTACGCAGCATGTCCAAATCACAATTTGGGACAATTTTCTGCTGTTCTGTTCTCTGATCTAAAACAGAAATAATGAACAGAAACAGAATATTGCACTGAAGAGCTGAGGAGCTTCCAAGAGCCAACACAAGAACATGCTCTCCTTCCAATTCTATTGAGTTGTCCTCTGTGTGGGACATCCATGCCTTCACTTCCCCGCCTCATGAGAAAACTCACAGAAAACAAGATCAAGTCACCTGGAGGTGAAATGAAGGCTTACAGAAAGCTTAACAGTCACAATAAACTTCAGGGGATAGGTACAACTGGGTTAATGTGCAGCCCTCCACCAGGAAGAGCACTTCCTCCTCCACCTCTTTGTGACACCCCACAGAGTTCTCTTCCCCCTGCCATTTGTCAGCAACCATGTTTGCGTAACCTGAGCTAGATGCTACAGTCATCCCAGTTACTTCTTGCGCAAGTGTGCTTACCCTGTACAGCCACCATAGCTAAATGATTTGGGGGAGCACCCTGTAACAAGCCCTCTGAGCTCCTCTGGGCATGAACACTTTATTCTCATGCATTTTAGGCCATAAATTGGAGATGACAGCAAAGTAATCAGGAGAGTATCATGCTGTGCCTCCTAATTCTCCAGGGCCTCCACTGATTATATAGGAGAAATCCAAGCAGACATGGAATTAAATCACTTCCCTTATGTCGGACTAGTTGAAGCTGTTCCTTAAATGACAGAATGCTAACAGCTCCCTTAATGACATCACCCAATATGTCATAAAATTTGCTGCCAACACTCCGGATTTTTTTTCCTCCCAGCCAGAAGCATTCCCTGGCTGTGGAGCAGAAGTTCCATCCACAAAATGTAGCTCAAGAAATAACCTATAAAGGGTCCTCAGTGCATACGGTAAGTACCACCCAAAAACTAATTGAAGAATAAAATTATCCTTCTTGGCACTTCTTTCCTGGAACAGTGCCCCATATCAGATCTCTCTAAGAGTTTGTGATTGAAATTATCCATCCACCATCTCTGCAGGTAGTGCTAAAACTCACAGCTCAGGAATAGTATCCAGATCTTTGCCAGATTACTACCCTTGGGTGAAAACTGTTATCTTCTTATTGCTTTTGTGTTTTCTGGAAGAAAACTCTTCCCAGATGGGTACTAGCATTGGACAAGAAACAGATACACTTGTAGTACAATAGCAAGGATTATTTACCTGGAGTTTCACTGTTATCCCCTTACTTCCAGGCTCACATGAGTTTTTCTGTCAGAACCGCAACTAAAGTGAACACCCTTTGAGAATTTCTAAGGGACAATCTGCAGGTTTTTTCTATTCTTCAGAGACCAGGAATCTAGCTTGCAGCAACGCACCACAAATGACTACCCATTTGATTTTAAAATGTTATGGCGGAACCCCCTTAGGCAGCCATCAACCCTGACTGCAAAAAGGATGCTTTATTACCCGTTCCTGTAATTCTGTGCTACCTGCATTTTCTGATGAGCATGCCCTATGCAAGAATTAGCTCAGCATAGACTGTTTACAGAAATGATAAATATACAACTAAGAAAAATAGTTCAGTAAGTGGAGCCAATAGTGAAGAAGAAGAAAGTTCTTTATCGAGACTTGAGCTAAATTCTGATTTATAGTGGAGAGCACTGAAACTCGGCAAGATTTGGTCCTTCTGATCAAGGTGAGGTTGCCCCTCTCCACCCAGTTGCAGAAAATCAGTGTTAGCTGCTCCTCTAAGTCACTCTGAAAACAGATCCTCTTCTCTACGTATGCAGTCTTTCCTGCATGCCACCTTCTATCCACTCAAAGCAGTTAATAGTTGAACAACCGGAACATCTATAGGAAAAAGGAAAAAGTGAAATGCTAAATTTTGGGGGAACTTAAAACTAGTGCACTCACCTGCATGGTCGCAGGATGTGGCTTGAATATCTTTGGTAACTCCTTGGGTATCAACTGTACTTCTGTTCACTGCAGCAATTCATGCCAACAGAAAACCCTACCCCATGCCAGTATGCCGGGAATGCTGAAAACCAGTGGTCTGAACAATATGTCACTCATGAAAGTTCAAAAGAGAATCACTGTGGTGGCACTTGCTGGCACTGTGAGTAAATGAGCCATGAGCTATATATATTTGGATATGCTGCAGCTCTTTTCTGGAAGAAAAAGCAAGTCAAAAAGGAAGTGTAACACTGTTGAATCCTGAAGCAACCAAATACATAGCATCAGCTAAACCTTGCTCATCTGTCAGTCATTCCTGCCTGCATGAAAGCAGTCCCCTCAAGCCTGTCCATGATGATCACAGCCTCAGTACTTGTTTGGATTCCTGAACTGATGCATTTCAAGCTGTCATCTGCTTACATTATCCAGTCATTTTGGTCTTGCCATCCAAGGGAAAAACCTGGTTTGGCCAAATGTGTTGCATCACATGTACTTCCAGCGCATAGAATGAAAGGCTAAAATAATCCTCATGAATTTTGTTCTCAAATTCAAAACCGTACTGCCATGACTGTAAAGTGACAGATGTCAAAACCGAGCTGAGTACCTCATTAATGCAGAGATAAACACACAGAATATGTTGTTTGGAATGACAACCCAGTGTGTTTATATATGTATGCCACTATTTATCGTCCTACAGATGGTTGCTCACAGTGATGTACATCCACAAATATGTTTAATTTTGCTTTTTCCTATTCTAGGTAATTATAATTTTTCCCTGTTTACACTGACTACTGAGATGGCCTAGAGATCTGAGTTCTTCCAAGGATGAGGGGTCATGTTGCACAAAGCAGACCCAGAATCTGTGTGCAATCAGTTCTCTGCAGTAATAACACCCCATGCCTGTAGAGCATTTCTTAAGGAATTATCTTACTCTCATTTTACAGCTACAAAACTCAGAAAGGTGAAACGACTTACCCAAGGTCGCACAGCAGGCTCTGTTCAGTACATAGTTACTACTGTTACAAATCCGGTAGCTCATCAAGCTCACGCTACTCACACCACTCAAATAAAATTCAAACAATAATTATTATTTTTACTGCAATTTGCAAGGCAGCCAAGGCTGGAGGCCACAATCAGGATTCAGCTTATGTTGGGCTCTGTTCAAAGATCAAATCAAATTCAGTCCCTGCTCCAGAGGCTTCAGTCTCAGTGGGGACATAATGCTGTGGGAACACAACACGCGATTGAAAGGGAGGGAGGGACAGAAGGTAGTAACATGAATGTAAGGTTTCATGTTGTTTTGGATAACTGTGAAGTTTGGAAGCTTATTATTACTTAAATTATTTAGGTGGGTAAGAAATATAAGCCAGTTACTGACAGCCACCTGTCTAGTTACTTAGGCAGCAGCTTATCTACATGATCTTAATTGCACAAACACTGTACTTTCACTCTTATGGTCTGATTACATTGCCAGACCACAACTGGATCGTACTATTCTCTCTTTGGGGGACTGACTCACACTGCACTGACTCCATGCTTACACTACACCGTAGTGTCTAAAGAGTGATACTGTACTTAATTTTACAACTCTCTCATCCGCTGCTAGGGCAATTCTTGCTCTAGACCTTTTTATATAATATGTGCTTATACATTTTACAGCACGTGACAATTCGGTATACTAGCTATAAACTAATGAAATCATTTCACTCATGCTAACTTTTACTAAGCTCTGCAGTAGTATAGTATCTATTAACTCCCACCTTATCGTCTGTCACTGCATCCTCATGTGGCTCCATGCTAGAAGTATGTAATGTACCATGCTCTTTAAAAGGCTTAACTGGGTAAAAAATTGATTGTACAAGGCTCACTTTATGTTTACATCATAAAGACAATTTTTCTCTTCTTGTGGAGTCACACTGCATTTCATCTGATGGTACAGCAGGACATTGAACACTAAAAGTGTGCAGTGAGATTTCAATATAATGTCATACAACATAAGAATTAATAGCTCCTCTAATACTGAATGGCACAGACATAATGGGATTATTTGCAAGAGTAAGGTTGCTCAGTACCAGCTCAGGATCGCTGAACAGTCCTTAAAAGTTAACCTGTTAGGTTTCTAGCATGGATCTGCTTCCCCATGATTTACTATAATGCATGTATTTGTATAAGTAATGAAAAAGAGTATACAGGAAATATTTTATTGACATCTGTTACCTCAGATGGGTGGGTATTTCTTCTGGATTTCAATTAAGCCAAGCGTTTTAAAACCTGTTTCCAACCAAAGCATGTGCTCAAAGCCTCTCCTCGGCTGATGGAGTCTGTTGAAACAAACGGGCAGCTTTTCACCTTCACTAAGAGCTTCTAGATCAGCACAATACCATAATGTAGTCCAGAAGAGCGTGATTATTTTAAAATACATTGAAATAGATATTTATCTATTTAAAATATTTATATTTATTTAAAATATTTATATTAAAATAGATTATTTTACAGAAAAAAAGACTGAGCATTCATTTACAATGACTTGCCTTCTTCCTATTCTCAATTAGCTAAATCCACATACAAATTAATGACCTGTCACAATGTCTGTTGAGGATACAGCATCAAAAACTAAGGCATTGCAGAACTTACATTAAAAATACCAACACAATTTCATTTTAGACTATTAAAACTTTTCAGAAAATGATGTTAGGCACGCATTACTACCTGCACTTATTCCTCTCCAACAGGTGTCACTGAAGCTCAGCAGAACTGAGGTATTTACTTAAGTGATTAGAACCTGACTTTTAGTACTATGATAAATAGAAGCAATGAATAACAACAGCTTTGTTTAGCAATTGTCAATACCTATTTTGTAGCTCTTCATACACTATTCACTAATCTCCTTCAGTATCAGGTAATTCAAATTCCTTTATCATATTTCTGATATCTGCATTTATGACACTGCAGCTTTGTTTTAATCCCAGGCAAAAGCACATTAAGAAGGAACTATGATTGACAGTATATTGCTAATTTAGAACAAAATACTCGTTTAATCATCTCTAAACTCAACTTTATAAATCCAACACATGCGCAAGCCTAATTTAATAAAATCCAATGTGTGAAAACACAGTCTTTGTCTACATTAGCAAGTTGTGTATTGCAACAGAGTGGATCTAAAAAGTGAAAGAGTTCTTAGGACCTAATACCCACAACGCGTGTGTTTCAGAGGTTTCACTTTGAACCAGCCCTAGTCTGATCCGGTGGAAGGCACACACATCAGGGTAGAGGTGCACCAGGTATACTCCTGGATGACACCTGGTTCAGTTTATTTAGTAAGAAACACAGTCTGCATACCTTGAGCAAGACTGATTCACAATGTGAATCAAATTGTAGTAAATTGGGACAACTGAAGATTAACTTTAAAAATGCACTCCTGATCAAAACTAACACACTCTTATAGTCAGCCCCATGGACAGTCCCCTTGCAAACCACTGGCCGAAGCAGGCAGTTTTAGCTGGCTGCATAGGCACTTGCTCAGCTCCAGGATCTCTGAAGGCTTACTGAGATCACAGAACAGTCGTGCTGCCCATGCATGGTGGTTCTGTTCAGAGCAGCTCATATCCAGGGCTAATTAGGTGTGTGAGACCAGGCTGGCTTCATAACCACAGGGAGTGGAATTCAGCTCCAGAGAAACCTAAATGAAAATTTTTTACCTAAATTAATATATTTTACAGACAAGAGTATAAGCTAGGGTTCGATTCACTTGCAGCACACTGGTGCCTATTGAGCTGTTCTACTGCTTGTGAGACACCCGCGTGTAGATGGCAGAGAACCCATAGAAGACTTGTATCCTTCTAGAAAAGCAGTTAGAAGTCAGACAGGATCCTTGAGGCATTTTAAGCACAGACACCTGGATGCAGGCAACTGCTTGACGGTTTGGCCTCCACAGACTGACATAATATCCTAAGACTCTGAACACTTCTGGATCTGCTGCACAAACACTTGACTGGCCTTGCCAGAGCCAGGTTAGGTCTGCCAAGGCCGATGGTGATACCACCCCACTGCAGTCTGACAGGCTAAGCCAGATGTCTGTAGTCAGGTATTTCACTGTATATTCTCTGGCACATCCCTGCTGCTGTATCTATGCTTACCCATCACCTGATGCAGTGCAAAGTAAAATGGAGCTGTCTGTAGAAGTGTGCTTTGCATTTGATTCAGTTTTGATTTGGGAAAAAGCAGCCCCAAGGAATAAAAAAAAATTATGCCCCTTGGGAAGAGACAAAAATGCAGTTACAATTTCCCAGACAATCTCACTTTTGCCTCGACACAATTCCTCCAATATGCCATATAATTAAAACTAAATGAAATGTTGTGTTATATGTTTAACACTCAGCTATTAAATATATCATCTTAGGTTCACACAGAAACTCACTGAATTCAGTGAGGCTAAATTTAAACCCAGATACTTGTATCTGCAGATCTGTCCCTAAGGATGCAAAATCCTGAGCAGACATTTTTAAGTATGCATACTGCGTGTGAAGTTTTCATAGAAACGTACAAGATTAAAAGTGCTTCATTTGAAGCTTAGGGTATGCCTTATATACAGTTGTTTGATGCACTGAACACTTGTTTATGCTGTTGACAAAGTGCTCCCTCCTCTCTCTCACTCCCAAACGGCCACAGGAAAGGAACCGGCAAGCATGCAACAGGGAACTCTGCGTTGCTCTGCTTTCCATCCTGCATGAGCCCGGACCACTTGGTGAGCCTGTTCTTTATACAGCATCCAATGCATTTGACACAAATCTATTCACACAAAAAATGAGGCATTCAGTAGCATATCAGCAAGATGCAGAGATTTTACATGTTGCTTGGCTATTTGGGAAGATTGTTTAAGTAGCAGCATGGCATCGCAAAACAATTACGTGCGTGGAGAGATAACAAGGGACAACTTCTTCAGGAAACACCCTTAGCAAAACTAGGGTGAGTCACAGAACTGATAATTTGTAAACTGTTTTTCCTGAAACCTTGGTATTTTAGAATATTTTAAAGATTTATTTCTTAACTACTTTCACTTTTAAACATCAGTATTTAGCTGACACAAATGAAATTTTCTTAAAGGAAATTAAATATCAAAGTCACATGAAAATGTTGAATGCAAAAGAAAAATTTGAAGCACATTACTACAGCAGCTGTTGTTGACACTGTTTTACAGTTTTACTGGGAATTTGACCCTGGTCAGCATGCCAGACAGGAATGGAGCGCCACTTGACAGATCTACAGATCTTGGTCACTGTCTATTTTTAATCCTAGAAGGCACTGAGATAGGAGTGCTACTGTTTAAAAAACAGAACAAATGGAAGTCAAATAGAAAAGAGCATTCACCCAGATGAATCAGTTCTGAGAAATGAGAAAGAGAGGAACAAGACACATCGTTACAAACACCGCATTCTGTAATCTCTTTCAGACACTCATCTGTTTCCAGTGTACAGCTCAGTATTTTACCAAATCTCCTTCCTTTACAAAGTTGTTGCAGAACCGTGCCGTTCTAATAGTTAGAAACCTTCTTTTATTTTCCAGGCTGAAGTGATTTATATCCTAACAATATCCATTTGTTCTTGTTCCACCATTAGCCACAAGTTTAAAATCGTTAGTTTTCACTCTACAGTCCATGGACTCAGGAGGGGTTCATAAACTACTTCCGAGATTTTTAAAGTGTCATGAAGCAACGCAGGCCTAAAAGGCTGTAATTTGCTCTAACAATGCTACAGGGCATGTGGCATCATCTTTGGAAAAAGTTTAGGAAATCAAATCAAATCAAACTGAAAATCACTGCCTTAAACAGTTCTTTTCCCTTCCTCTTGTTTTTCAGCCATTCCATGTTTTTTTAGACAGCAGTCATGGACTTCTTATCAACTTTCCTCTTTGTACATCAAACTAACCAAGCTTTCCTAGTTTTCTTCTTGCAAGAAATGTCACTGGTCACTGGTTTTCCTTTTGCAGCTACTGCTGTCTCAGGCAGAATTGGTCATCAGTGTCCAGAATCCCACATGAAATATTACAGTGCATCACGTAACGATGTCAGCATTGCCCTAAATCAGCTGGAAATACTTGACGCAACGCACGCCAGGATTACATATGCCCTCTTCACCGCCGCATTACATTGCCATCCCATTGCCATCCCTTGGTGAACAGATATACTCAAGTCCTCCCTTCACTCCTTGTTATCCATCCTCAGCTGCCTGGCCTTTCCTTCTGCACCAGAGAGTCCACGCCACCACTATCTCCTGGCTCCTCAAGGTTCATAAACAGTGAAGTATCAGCTTGGAAATGACTGTTGGTGAGCCAGCTGACGATGCCATGCTAACTGACAAATTTGATCAAATACAAATGCCTGACATGAACTAAATGCAAGCAATTGTGGCTGTTAAGCCATCAGCATGGCTGGACTATTTTGGACTACATTTTTCTAGTATAATGACAACGAATTGCAATTGCAAGCTTTTTATTTTACTAACGTTCTAATATAACTTCACCAGTAATAGGAAGGCCAAATACCAAGACACAGCGGCCGAGTAATAATTAACTTTCTTTAGAGGAACATAAAGCTACAAGGATGAATAATTTTATTTTCATGTAAAGTCCTATACTTCTGTCATGCAATTAATCTTAAAACTTTGAATTAACTCTTTGTGAAGCTACACTGAATGTCTCTCAAGTAAAGACTCAATGCAGAACAGTTTTAGAGTATTCAAAGATGTATTAGCCAAGTTGAAGATACCTGGTGAACACACCGTCTACATCGGAGAGATTAATTTATAATTTTTAGGCTCATGGGCAACATTCTCCCACTGTCTCTAGATGAAAAACTTTTTTTGTGGCTTGTTCTCCATCTTTGATCACTGCTTCCTCTCACCAAAGATTACAAACATCTTTCCTTTTCAAGGTCATTACTAAGTTTAGTTTCAAAGCTAAAGTTTTAAATTCATGCAAATTTTTCATCCACGGATTTTTTTATTGTTAATTTAAACAAAGAAAATGAGAAAATAATACTATGGCATTGAGCTGCAGTTATAAATTTGGTTTAAATTAAAGGACCAAATCCCATGTCACCTTAACTTTCCTGCACACATAATTCTTGAGCTCCTCATTTTGAGACTTTGCTACATATTGGTTATGCCTACACAGATAAATTAAGCAGCGCCAGCGAGCATTCCCAGGCATTGAAACTCAACTGTCTATGCTATTAAATTGTTAGAATTATCCCACAGCATGTGTCACAGGAGTGCTCCAACTAACAATCTTCCAAAATATTGCCAGGGCACAGTTTGCAAGTTAGGACATGCCAGGAATGGTTCCCAGTAGGCAGTATGAGTCTGGTGACCCAGTTTTAGAAGGTAAAAAAAATGTAATAGTATGGACATTGGCCAGCATGCCAGCTGACTCTGCACTAGAGGGTGGTTCTGGACATGTTTAATTTGCAGGTATGGGCATAGCCACTGCATCTCTCTGTCGAGCCCTAGCAAGCTCAGGAGATTACTTGATACAGAAATGTCTGAGCCTAACTTTGAAAATTGTTAACCTCCAAGAAGCACAGGATCATTTATGTAGGTGTTTCACGCTTACACACTGTCATCTGGGCTGTTGCACAACAACCCTCTCCAAGACTCCTCTTGCCCCCACCAAGAGACTCCATGTTACAAAGCGCTGAGGGGCATTCACTTTCCTGCAGCCACTCCAGAAGCCTGTTATTGCAGAAAAAGAGGCAGGAGGCCAGGCAGGAGGAAAATACGCTGCTGCTGCTAGTCCACGCTCTTCCTCTCCCTGCTAAAATCCTCCCTGATCTTAAGAGACTTTGTCCTATTTTATTCACACTTCTGCTGCACACAAAGTTCATCATGACAAAGTATTGTAGGGTGGAGGTTGCAGAGGTACAGTCTAGCACAGCAGTACGAGACACATTCTGGCCACGTTAATCACATGAGATCACTCCCCTTATTCAATGAACTTCTAGATGTAAGGCGCATGACTTTTGACTTTCAGCAGTAAACAAAAGAACCTCCCAAGGTTTCACAAGTAGTGTTTTATAAACCTCTCAACTAAGAATATTTGTCTTTGACCTTGCAAGTACAGCATGTCTTGCTTGCTTCTCTATAACCTTTTCCTTTCTGAAAGATAACCAGAAAAATAAGGAAAGTGGAACATGTGACAATTCATCAACCGTTTGTAATAATTTATTTCAAACCATTTATTCGGTAGCTCTCTCCTTCTGATGCAATCTCAATTACTTGATTGAATAATATTCTCTGAAATAGCACATGATATGCTTGTGTCAAACAGGCTCTCCACAGAGGCCATCAGCTACCTTTTAAAATCAATGACATTCATAAATTTGCATCTGGCTTCACAAGGAGAAAACAAAGGAACCTTTTCCCCTAGTACATATGACCACCTCATTCTAAGGTCAGCTTGTTTCAAGTCTTCTGCATCTCTGAATGCCAACATGAAGACTGATAATATCTTTCTTAGAATAGATAGATCTTGAAGTCTATTATATTCCCCTTCTTAAGGATTCTAGCCATAATTCTCTCTTAATAATTGGGATTTGCACACTGTTCCACACAGTAATGCATATTCTAGCTATTCACTCTGTCATGCTGCCACTGCATTTTTAACAATGCTGATAACAACTGATGTTATCAAATTCTGCAGACTTTTCGGGCTCTAGACTTGTTCATGTCTTTTTCATTTCACCATTTCTGAGAAAAAATGTTTTTATTTTCTCCTTTGTGATGCCTCGCTACTGTGACCCTGCCATTCCTCACAGCCGGATCTTGTTAGTTTTCAAATATTGAGTCCACACTGTCTGATCACACCACAGATTTTCTGTTCTGATATGTTTGCTGTCTTTATGTTTGCAAGATCAAAGCTAATGCTGTTTATACCACTGTGCTAAAAAAAGTTCACTTCTCAAAAGGTAAAATAACCTTAGTGTTTGAAATCTAGCCTTCTTTTTATTCCATGCCTTCTACTGCTGATAATATCCTTATGTTTCTCCTCTTCCTGGCTTCATTTTCCTATACAGCAATTTTCTTTATTAAACTCTTAGAAGGAATTTTTGAAAGAACTCAGCAGCTGTCATATCCTATGCCAGTGAAACCTCTTCAGGTGCAAGAAAGTAGAGCTGCACCAACACCAGCTGCTTTCCAAAACCCCACTCCCATTTCTCTTTCCCAAGAGTATTGAACTTCTCAGTTCCCCACACTGGGTTAGGTGATATTCTCCTCCTAAATTCTCTCTCACTTTCTTTCTTCCCTCCTTTCTTCCCTCCCATACATCTTTTCTTTCAGTGAAGTGGAATTCATCCTCAAATTGCCTGGATAACTTCATACATTTCCTTTTATATCTTACTATTGTGTTATCTTTGTGTTTTTCAAACAGTGGACCACAGCCCCCAGGATGTTCATAAAAGGCAACCGGGAAAGTTAGAAGACGCTGAAATTTTTATTACACCCTAAAACAAAAGAAAATATCTCTTCTCCATTCCCAAAACACTTTTATCCTTCAAAAACAAGTTTTGCTATCAAAATCTCAAATCACTCATACAAATAAATGATATGATACATTTTACATGATACATTTTAGCCAGGTTCCCTCTGGGATCAAGACTGATGTGGCTATGTGATTTTGAGCCTGATGACCAATTTCAAATAAATTTGACTGATGCTACAAGCCTCCAAGATACTGAACTCCTGCGAGTTTTGTGAAAAAGCTGATTCCTGGGCAGAGCAGAAAGGATCCCAAATTCCCACCAGTGGAAAGACAGGGATAGTTTATCCTTTAACAAATCTAGGTGGCAACTTGAGGGCATCAAATCATCACACAAATAGCTTTCTGTCAGCTATAACATTGCTGTGTCCCTGTCAACTACACAGATGAAGAGCCTGCGAGGAGTCAGAGTCTAGCTACCGAAGGCAAGGGATGATGGGATGTAGGAGAGAACTTGTGATATTGTGGGCACAAGGTATTTGAGGAAAGAAATTACTTGGAGAGGAAACACTGGGGCACAGCATTCCTCCTTCATTTCCACTGTTCACAGGATACACCTTTTGCCTTAATTTTTATAGCCAAAGCATGAAATACATTAAAAAGTTTACTTCAAACAAAGTAATGAAATAGAAAAGGCTGCACAGCCCCATCACTCATTTCACCCACAGCTTCCCAATAAAACTGTCATTTCTTCATCTTTTCAACCTACCCAGCTAACCTTCCGACTCACACCAGGTCAGGACCACTTCCCAAGCCAGTATGGCAGCCAGCGTGACGGCAGCAGAGCGGAGGCTACCACAGGGCACTCCCAGCCCAAGGATGAGGGTGGCTCTGAGGATCTCTATTAAGCCCAACAGGAAACTTTCCTCTGCAGCTGAATGGACAGAAAATCATATTGGCACCTCCAAGCTCACCTGACTTAGGAGATGTCCTTACAGGCTTGATGAGACAGTCTATTTGTTGGCAAGTAGAGCGCTCTGCTCTTCCCTGCTCCCTGCCCGCTTGCACAGTTCCAGCACCCCGTTTCCCCAAGACACAGAGACAATCCTCATTTTACCATGGTCGGAGCTCTCAGTATCCATGATTTTTCAGAACTTTCTCCCCAAAGGTCTGACACCCACTACTGCTTACAGACCACTAAATAACCTCAGTCACCTCACCCGGCAGGTGAGGTAGGGGGTGTTGATGCTCTTATTAAAGTCAGCATCAATGCTGAAACTTGGTTCAAACACCTGCTCGGTGTTCCTGGACTTGCCTTCCTCTCTCCCTTTCGCCTCCTGTGTGCCCCTTGCTTTACAACTGGGATACATGGTGGGAACAAAAGCCAACAACAGTGTCCTTTGCTTCTGGTGAGTTAGGCCATGCCTCTTAGAAAGAAGCAGCCAATTTTATGCAAAGACTTTAAGTGAAGAAGAAGCCACTGCAAAGATAATTAACAAATGAAACTTAACAGCTTACAAATGTATATACCTCATGGCTAATGCAAATTTGTGTAACTTCAGCTTCCATACACAGCATTTGTCAAGTTAAGGAGCACTGCACGACTTTAAATCTTCCCTTGTAGGTCCTCATACACCATAATCTGTCAATTTTTAATCTTCTTCTGAGTAGCAAAAAAATTCATCCTTTTAGCTCTTCATTTATTTAAATCACTCCTGAAACCCTTTCTACTTTATACTTGAAAGGGAGTCTTGACAGATGTTTGACCTGGACAGAGTGGGCATGGGAACCACTGTGGGCAAAGGCAGTCCCGTTTTTGGCATGCACATTTAAGGATCACATTGCACTTACTAAGTGCAGCATTACAGTGAGAGTTCACATGCAGCTGCCCATCTACCACTGCCTCTAACTTCTCTTCTAAATACCTGTTTTCCATAATACAGAATTTCCATAATTCTCCCATCAGTAGGACGCCTCCTACATTTTGATCCCCAGAAATCTAACACTGCATTTGGTGTATTAAAAAACATGCTGTTGAAGCAAGCCCAGATTATGACGACATCCAAATCAGTCTATGGAATTAGCTATCCTTACCATAATTTATTAAACAAATAATTTTTGTGCCACCTGCAAAATTCAGCAGCCATAAATGTATATTACTATCCCAACTAATTGTTAAGGATTCTGAGGCTACAAACAAGATCCTTGTCTGACTCCATTAGACACCCTGCTCCAACAAGGCACAAGACTGGTGTTTTTTCTAGCCTTCTGAAATTCACTCCTATACCAACATCTGACAAACAGCAGTAACAAAAGCTCTGAGAGCATCAAGGTCAAGGCTTTTAAGACTCTTATATGAAAGTCACCTGGTCCTGCAGACTGATTTCAAGTATAAAGGCAAACAACAACACAGCTGCAATGAAGAATCTCACCTTTTCATTCTGAAACAATTCCCTGGTTTAAATCAACTTTTAACTGGGGCATGTAATAACCTCTTTTTTATAGCTGCTTTGGCTCCAAAGAACTGGCAACTGAGTAATATGAAACCAGTTTTAAAAACTGGTTTAAAACAGGTCCAGGGAATACCTGGGGAATCACAGAAAGACTGATAACTGCACCATGTAAATTGGTAAGAATTATGAAAGACAACAGATTACGTCAGCACGTGCACAAACATGGCATATTTGTGTGATGGAAGGCAGTAAGGTAGATCTAACACACCCATTTTAAGTCACTTTTCACAAAACTATTAGAGTTCGCCAAAGAAGTAAAAAAAAAATGCATCCTGTGGAAATTTTCCTTACCGAAGTCCACTTGGATTTCCAAAAGACTTTTGATAAACCTGTCATTCATAAGTCTTAAAAAACCCTGAACTCCCAGAGGACAAAAATAAATGTCCTTGCAAGGATAAATAATTAGAAACAGATGGCAGGAGAATACTGTCGATTTTCCAAGCAGAGAGAGGTCAATGGTGGAGTCCTGCAGGGATCTGTGCTGGAACTTGGGAGCTGCTTGCTTATTTATAAATGAGCTGGAAAACAGGGTAAATGGTGAGGTGACAAAGTTTGCTGCTGATATTCAGTCAGGGTAGCCAAGATAAGGGCTGACTATGAAGAAAGACTTTACAATACTGAGTGACTAGGCAATAAAAAGACAAATTAAAGTCAATGCAGATAAACAAATATGAAGTCGTTTCTTTGAGGGGAAAAAACCTAACTACACAAAATGATGTGCTCCAAGGTGACTATTAGCGCTTCAGGACTGAGATCTCAGGGTTATAATAGGTACTTCTGTGAAAACATCAGCCTACTGCTCACTAACACTGAAAAAGTGAGTATTAGGAATTACTAGGAAAGGAACAAAGAATGAAAGAGAGAATATTATTATGCCACTGTATAAATGGCTGGTTTGTCTGTCTTGAATATTGCCTGTAGTTCTGGTCCCACTGCCTCTGAACAGACACTGTAGACTGGAAATGGCTGCAGGCAGGGCAGCAGGGATGACCACAGGCATGGTACAACCTAACAACCATGGAATGACTAAGAAGCTAAAGACTCATCAGGTCTCAAAAGCAGGTAACTGAGGGGACACAGCAAAGGTGTAACCAAGACCAGCACGGGGAAAGTGTCAGGAGTCCCCTGTTCACAGGCTCTTCTAATGCGTGAGCTGAGGGGATCGAATGAAATGGGCAGGTACAAGGTTTAAAACATAAAAAACCCCTACTACCCACGCAACCCATATTAAGCTGTGGAACTCCTTGCTCTGGGGCACTGTAAATGCTAGAAGTTTACACAGATTCAAGAAGTGAGCAAAGTCATAAAAAATTCTAGCAAGAGCTTTTAAAGGCCAAGATTTATCTCAGGAAAACCCTGAACACAAGCGCTGGAGGACAGAGAGTACCAAGGGCAAAATGAGCTTTTGCTGCTCTGATGCTTCCGTGGGCTCATGTTACAGACCACTGCTGGACACCCATGGACTACGTGGGCCTGTAGTATGACAAAGTACAGAGGTGTTATGTTGTTTTGTTCAACTTCCTCTTATTGTGGGCATGGGCTTAGACATCTAAAAACATATATATTGGTTTCACCCTACTTGTCCATGGGATATTTCTATGCCTTTCTTTTGCTTTCTCTACTTTTCTCTTTCCTGTAACCTGCCATGTCCCAGTAAAAAAAATAAGTAATGACAAACATCTAGTAATTTAAAAAAAACCTCAATCACACAACGGAAGTATCTATTTAACTTACAAAGGAATACATCTCAAGAAGTGTCTTTATTTGTGAAGTACCCTGCAAACTTTAGATGCAGGGTAGTAAAGAGCAATAATACGTCATTTCTAACGCTTTCACTAAGTGTTTGTGTTCATGCAGCTGCTCAAATTAGGTAAGTGTACCTGTAAGTGTCGGTACACATAATTTTGAAATTGCAGAAGGGGAGGCTAGGGGCTGGAGAATACGGCTGCCAACACTGGCTCTTGAGATATCAAGTGTACCCTGACAGCATTATGCACATGGAACAAAAGCAGCAGTCTAAGCCATGACAAAATCATAAGGGTGTCTAATGTATGTTGTCCTCACGTACACAAAGGAAATAGCTTTTCCTAGGATTTTTCTGCTTAATCATGTCATAGACATGATTAGACAGCAATAAGGATTGAAAATGCATGTGTCCAAGATATTGCTTACCTTTTCCTTATTTAAAAAACACCTTTTCAAAACAAGAGCTTTAGCATGCTGACAATTTATAATGACTCATGCAGGACACAATGTAATCAAAATCTTTCTTTTGAAGAAATTAGTTCCTAACCTTTTATTTGCAATCCTAAATCAAGCCTGATCCCACATCAAAATACTGCTTCTAAGGAGATTTAAATTACATCAATTTTAAGTATTATTATATGATCTAACTGAATGCTAACACTACTAAGGTACATAATAGCAAGCAAAATCAAAGCTATACTCACATACTTGTTTATTTCACTACTCCAGATTCAATTTTGTTCCTGTACTACACAGAACTATGTGCATACGTAGATGACATTAGTATATTGTTATTTGTGAGATAAGCATCTTAAGCTTTTTATTGCCTATTACTTATACTCTCAAAACAGTAAAGTAATAACAGAAGTAGGTTGTATAGCTTATAGAAAACCTAGCAGAACTCTTTATAACTCTCTTGTCCTGATCATTTTATTCTAAGTTACCCTTCTGTCCCACCACCATTGCTATCTTCTTGAAAGGATGCAACCCAAACCAATACGGAATTTCTGGCAGTTTTTTCTTCCTTTGAGGAATTTTTTAGCTAATCTAGAAATAAATAGTCAGGTAAATGCTGAATTAAGGTACAACATTCAGCAAACAACAAAGTCAGGCTCTTTCAACACCCAGCATTGTTCCAGTTCTTCCAGGGCAACCATGTACAAACCAGTAAAGACGGCCAATAACCGCTTGGCTATACATGTATTCCCCTATTATTTTAATTTTGGAGGTAAGAAGTCTCAAAAGTGATTCTGCTGCTGACATAAAACTCCTTTTGTTGACTTTTAATGCCAACAGTGCATCTACCAGCTTTGGAGATGACAAAAACTCTGTCATTTTGCCTGAAAACATATCTTCTGTGTCACACCAGCACATGTGCAGCATGGTATAGAATGGCTGGGCTCCTGTAGGTCAGCTGCACGCAGCGGTTCCTCAACATTATTCTTCACCTGTGCAGAAATGCAGTAAAGAAACCAGATTCATTTTTATCTACCTTGCACTAGCTTCTGTTGGCATGAAGCAGTGGAACCATATAAATAAAACGCCATTATCTCTGATGTTGGAAAGTGTAAAGGATTTGGAAATTGTGCTGTCCTACTGCATACTGGACATAAACAAAACAAGCTGAGGATGCACCAAACCAGTGAATATTCATTCATGCCACCTTTTACCAGCAGAGCCATAAGGAGAGGAGGCAGCTGAAAGCAAAATTCCTTAATGGAGCAGAGGAGACATCAATGGTGCAAAGATGAAACAGTTTGCTCTGCCTGGAGCCAAGTGACATGACTGTGTACAATTAATAAGACCATATCAGAATGTGTGTACTGAACAGACAAAGCAGCCACTAGCTTCAAAGGGGATTCCCAATGCAGAGATAACGAACCCAAATCTAGTCTCACTGGAATCAGGGAAAAATCTACTAACCTGAAGTGACCACAGATCAACCTCCAAGTGATAAAGAAAGAAACCATATGAAAACTTAAGTGGCGGAAACAGCATAGAAATATATGTAACACGCACAAAACCAGCATCGCAGAGACTAATGGTTAAAGCTGTTTCATACACACCAGAAATTTCTGCTAAGCCTCATGGACTAGGTGGCAAATTGAATAATGCTGAAGCTGCTCAGCGAACGACTCTGAAGAATTATTGCTCGGAAACTGAAATGAATGTAGGTCAATTAAGGGGACTGAAAAAGTGATTGTGAGCCCATTTTGGAGACATTTTCCTCTGTTTCCCTAACAGCTCATTTCTGCAAAGCCAAAACTTCTCAATTTCAGGGTTTTATTGGGAGGACAAGTAGAAGGTATGCTTTGATTTTAGACTTTTTTTTTCCCCAAAATTACTGAAGAATCAATCTTTTCTATCTCGCTAAAACTGATTTTATCACTATCTCAACTCATTAGAGCATTCTTTTCTCCTCTTCTGCCTCCCAGCTGCACACAAATCACCAGTTCTCTACTAACTCAGAGGGAAAGTTGTGTGGGAAACGCAAAAAGGGATGTGCTGGTGTTCTCCCTCTTTCTTATCATGTGCTTTCCCTAGGGAGACACTCGATGTGATGGGGAAAGTCAAATGAAGTCAGGAGACCTTCTGAGTCAAAACCAGCAACTGAAAACAGATTTTTTTTCTTTACATTCCTACCATACAGAGGAAAATAATCCTTGTGAACATGGGCAACGGACCCCAACCAAAGCTTGTGCACGTACCGTCCAATGACCTCAGCTGCCCTTCCAGCTGGCGAGCAGAACACCTCGCCACTCCCTCCCGCCGAACTGAAGTGGGCTCTGCCCTGACCAGGTGCAAACGTGGGCTCAGGACTAACCTTCAACAGGCGAGCAGTCGCCTTCACCCACCGTCGCCTGCTCGAGGTGTCCCCACGGCCCCCACTGCCATTTTCTCCTGACCTTTAGCGACAGACCAAGAGCTGGAGGCCAGCCTGGGGCTGTCGCCGCCCGCCAGCCCTCCCTCAGGGGTCGGTTCACAGGCCGAAACCGGGCGATTTCTCCGGGAACCCCCGCTCCTCGGCGGCGTGCGAGGGGCCGAGGGCTGAGCCTGACCTCGGCCCACGGCCGGTGCCCACGCGGGCGGTGGGGCGGCCCGGGGCAGGCACCCGCACCGCTCCGCGGCTCTGCTGACTCGTCCCGGTCCCCCCGAGCGCCACCTCCCTCCGCCTGCCCCAGCGGGGCAACCCGGGCCCGCGCCGCCCGCCCCGGCCGCTCCCCTTACCCCCTCCCGGCGCCGCAAGTTCCCCCAGAGGCGCCCGTGCCCCCCGCGGAGCCGGGCAGGGCAGGGACGGGCAGTGCGGCGCGGAGCCGCTGCCCCCACTCACCCGAGGTCAGCTGCATCCAGGCACAGATCTTGTAGACGGTGGCTGTGTTGCAGAAGAAGAAGAGGATGAAGCAGACGATGCAGGCGATGATGAGCATCATCGAGAGCCCGATGAAGAAGGAGGCAGCTTTGAAGGCTCCCGAGGGCAGGCTGGAGAAGTCCGTGAAGCTGCCCCGGCAGGTGAGTTCCCGGCTGAAGCCGTTGCCGATGCAGTAGTGGAAGAGCCCGAAGTAGCCCGCCTGCGGGGTGTCCACGCCGTCCCCGATCCAGTAGGGCTGGATGAAGCACACCACGTTGACGATGGCAAAGCAGATAGTGAAGATGGCCCAGAGCACGCCGATGGCCCGCGAGTTCCGCACGTAGTTGGTGTGGTAGATCTTGGCCGCCTCCTGAGCCGGGAGCATCCCCGCTGCTGCCGCTCCTGACGAGCCTGCTCCTGTCGCCGCCGTCCCTGCAGCCGCTCCGGGCATCCTCGCCGAGAAGATCCCCCCTCCCCTTCCTCCTCCTTCTCCTCCTCCTCCTCCTCCTCCCCGCTCGCTCCGCTCGACGCGACGCGCTCCGCCGCCGCCGCTACGTGCGAGAGCCGACGAGCCCCTCCGCCGGGCTTCAGCGGCTCCGCGCCAGCAGCAGCAGCAGCGGCAGCGGCGGCAGCACCAACATGGCCCGCCGCCGCCTATCGGGGCTCAGCGCACCGCCCGCCCCGCAGCCCGCCCTCTCGCCGCGCCGGGCGCCAACGGCCACCGCTCCAGCCGCGGGGCCGGGGGCG
>VZSC01000703.1:612702-624209 GCA_013398225.1 Steatornis caripensis | reverse complement strand
CCCTGCCACCCTGCGGATCCGGCGGCGGCGGGGGGATGGGGGCACGGCGGAGGCGGCGTCCCTGAGGAGAGGAAGGGGGCGAGGGGCCGTTGGCGCCCTTTTCTCCGGGCGGGAAGGGCGAGCCCCGCGGGCAGCGGGGGCGCTGCAGCCGGAGCCTCCCCTCAGCGCCTCCGCCGGCGGGCTCCCGGGGCGCCTCTCTCGGCCGGGGCAACGGCTGCCTGGTTGAGCTGCTCCCGGCGCTGCTCATGCTGCGGGTCCTGGGAGATACGTTCAGGCAACGGATTTTAAACTTTAAAATCTGTGTGTGGGTTGGTTTTAAAAATCTCTGTGATCTGATCCCTCGTGAAACATCAGTCCATCTTCAGCCGGGGGCTGTAACTGCTGAATTCCCGGTGCTGAGGTGAGCAGCGGCCTCCTGTCCTGGCACAGGTGGAGCCTGCAGACGCTTGTCTCCCGCCTGAATCACACCTCCGCCAGGGCGAGGGATTGGGGCTGGGGAACACGGAAATGAGGAGCCGCTCCTCGCCTCGGCAGCGGGATGGCGACCGTGGAGAAGACCAGCGTTGCTGTGAACGCAGAGCAGCTGTGTGGCCACGGTGGCTGCTCTCAGCGTGGGTGGCTGAGGTGGCACCGGTGGAGAAGAGCAGCTCCTCTCCACTCAAGTGACTTTGGCCTGGCGCTCAGTGCGTTGAGCATGTTGGCGTGCAGCAGTGATTAGCATATATTAATGAGTAATTAGCATCTGGTAATAATCATTCCTATGCCAGTGACACTTGGATTTGCAGTCCCTGACCTAGGCGTTGAGCCCGAGTTAATAACAGTAATTGATGGCACATATGTACAGCACTCTGAGGGTTGTCCTCTCCTGGGACATGCTCGCAGCTGGAGCGGAGGGAGGCTCGGGGGAGCCACGGCAGGCTGCCGCTCAGTGCCGGCAGAGGGCCGCACTCAATTAAATATTAGTGCTCATCAGCGCCCGGGAGGAGGGAGGCTCGTGTGGAAATTAGTCCCGGCATTCATTAAAAATTTTGCATTCGCTTAAGACAAAGTTTGATTTCTGCCTCGTGACTGCCAAAAAACGGACGCAGCCCAATGGAGCGCGTGCGCCAGCCCTTCCCAAGTTTGCCACAGAGGGGCTAGGGAGGGGCAGCACCTGCTAACAGGTTTTCAGGCCCCCATGCTCAGGTCGGGGGCAGAGTCAGAGTCTTGAACGCTGCTGCCAAAGGGTGGTAGCACGAGGGGAGCTGCGTCTGTGCAGCCATGCTGTTACTACCCTGCACGCGGGAGGGCTCCCCTCTTGGAGGGCAATGGCGTGGCACACTTGGCAGGGGCTTGCTCACACGCAGACAGTGTGGGCAGTGTGGACCCCATATACTCACGCTTGCCTCAGTTTCTTAGGGAGGTGGGTCCAAGTGTGTAAACTACAGCTAAAATTTCTGGAGATTCAGTTCCCACTGAGGGTGCTTTGTCCAGTGCTGGCGCAAGTGGCCGTCCTCCACTGCCTCATCTCGCTCCTGCTGCAGTTGCTGCACTTGCCTAGACTGCTCATATGCTGCCTTCAGAGAGTAACTGAACTTGTTCCAGCCTCGAGTGGCAGGAGGAGTGATGATGGTCTTTCCCTTCAGTGCTCGGACCTGTTTTCTCCAGGCTGAGGCTAGCTGAGCCCCAGGAATCGGTGCAGGACTCCTGTCTGCTGTGCTCTAAGGGACCATTGAGGATGGAGGTGAAGACAGTATGAGCCAGCCCTAGAAAGCAGGAAAAGACCTGAAGTGGCCCAAGACAAACAATGTAGGGATGGAGTTTGGAGTAAGCGTTGATCATAAAGTTCTGAAAGCTCAAAAAGAAAGTGGAAAAGGGGTCTGGACCAAATGAGAGGGTTAGGGATAATGGACCCGTGAATATGTACACAAGGAGGATGAAACCTGGAATCAGTAAGGCAGGAGGAAGATACTTGGACCTGGAAGGAGCCAGGAGAGGAGAAATGAGGTGCTCTGCAGAAAAGATGGACCAAGGGAACTGGGGAAGCAAAAATACTGAAATTGGAGGAGAAGCTGTGGGCAAGAGAGTCAGACTAGAGTAGGGAAATGTGGGAACCAGTCTGGGTAAGAAAGGGAAAGGCCAGAAACAAAGGAAGAAACTAGGATTCTGCTGAAAAGCGGAGTAAAATAGTGTGGGAAAGGAGATGTGAGTGCCTGTGTCCAGGCAGTGGCTGGTTTGGTTGTCCTAGGATGTCCTCTCTGGCCTCTGGCACTGAAAGGGCACAGATTTCACATGGACTCTAAGTGATACCCACTATTCCTTCACTTTAATGTGTCAAAAAATGGGAAAGTGGTACTAGATGTCTATTTTTGGGGGCACCTGGATCACTCCAGTTGTGCCGCTCTCTGGAGCTTTGAATCTTCTAGTCTCACTGTTTGGTATCACAGATTTCTTCAGAATACCCAGAGACAGGCTCAGGAGGCTTTTTTAGGGTTCTTAACACAATTATATGTATGCTTCATAGTCTTAGAAATATCATGGCTTTATGAGATAGAAGGCTGGCATATTCTGGACAGAACAGTTAAAGGCAGCTGGGACCTCATTTCTCAAAGCAGAGCCATGGATTTTGGTTGCAGCAGTTCTGCAAATGAGGCCTCAGAAGGAGCCATACTGAGTTGCTGCGCATCTATAAAAAGTTTTAAGCATCTTGCCTGACATCACAGAAGAATTCTGTGGCAGAAGCACGGATAGTCTCCAGCTCTTCAGAACAGCTTTCATCATCTTAATCCACAGAAGATTATCCTTTCTCTCCAACAACCTGTTGTACCTCCACTGTTTTTCTCCCTGGGAATTAACTGGGTCCCAGCCCTGTGGCTGCCATCTAGTCTCATCTAAAAAAGTCAGAGTCTTAAGCCAGGATTTTCACCAAAAGCTTCTTCAACAGATGAAACAGGATCCCCATCATCCTGATCTTTCTGGACAGCAGATGCTGTCTCATGCACCTGATAAGGCAGGATCATGTTTACCAATTAGCATGTCAGCGTGCGACACAAACCAAAGGGGATGTAAATCAAGTGGCACAGACAGCTCTTTTTTTGGCATATCCTGTTCAGTACTGGATTTTACAACTGTAATACTGTTTTTGAAAACATTTATGTGTGGTTATAAAATAGGCAAGTTTAAAGTGAATTTATACAATTTTTAAAACTATGCTTTGTGCCCCAAATTGGCCTCAACCATACTATTGATCATTTTATCTAACCACAAATGTGCTAATTTTTTGTATATATAGATCATTACACAGAACACAGCATAAAGCTTGTTATTTGGTTAATGCTTCTAATCACTGACAGCTCTTCTCTTTGGAACTAGTCAGTCATTTGCAGTGGTGGAGCAGCAGTGGAGAACTGCTTAAACATTTTCGTTGGAGCGCTATGGGGAAGGGCCGTATGTTGTGCTGGGGAAACCCTTGGATACCGTGGGTAAGAACAACAGATGAATGCAGTTGCCGGGCTGTGGGCGATGTCTGGCAAGAAATGAACATCTGGGAATTCATTGATATTCATGTGGTGTGAAGCTAAGAGAAAGATAGTGAGGACAAGGAGTGAATGCATGGTTGGAGAAGAGTTAGCAAGAGAGAGGATTTACACAGAAAAGAAGGAAGCCTGTGAGGAGGGAGTAGGGTAGTAGGAAGTTATGTGTTAATGAATAAATAGCAATAAAGGTGTCTGACAATGAATGATCAGTTTCGGGGGGCTGGACCTTGCTAGGGTGGCAGTCGAGGGAACCGGGAAAAACTGTTGAGCACATGAGAACATGCTCACACAGGCACAAGCAAACTTCCATGGGAGGGAGATGGCCCCTTTCAGGCACACAACTGCATCTTGCCCACCCCTCCGAGCAGTTTCCTCCATCCAGCCCTCTTAAAATGCAGCTGTTTCAGAGGCTTTTTTTTCCCTGCCTAGCATTCCAGCTAGAGGGATCTAGCTGCTGGGTAGTGTTTCATATTTAAGGCTGCATGTAAGAGTACATGAACTGCTCCACTTCTCTGGAACTTTCCTGATGGGTTTCTATGATATTACTCACTGGCTATCAAGTTCACCGAATGCCTATCTACAACTGGTAATTTCACTCTGAGCCCACTTAAATAGCTACTTATAACTATTATAACCTACAAACACAACTGATACAGGTATGTCCAAAGAAGAAACTCATCTAATTTGGACTGGCCTAGATCCTGAGGCTGGAAGAGGAGGAAGGCAAGTCATGGTAGCCTTGAGGTTGCTCCAGCATGTGTGATAGGGTATGTGGGGCATCCAAAGCAGAAGTTGAAAAAGTCTGTCCTCTGCTCCCCCCTTTCCTGCACTCTGTGAGCTGATGCTGGAACAATGCTAAAGGCCAGGCAGAAATTTTTGTGCCATTTCACTGATGACTGAGATAACTTAAGCATGTTTTGGGCTCGATTACAGCTTAAGCGAGTGCCAGCACTGGTAGGTAGCATCTTATGACATGCATCAGTCCAGATCAATTTTTCCCTTGTCCCACATTGTCTGGAGCCGGCCTAGACAGCGGCTTGTGCGTTTACACGGAGCAGCCGAGTGATTCCCTGCAAGCCTGAGACCAGGGAGGTGGAGGGAGCACTGGGAGCCCAGGCAGCCCCGCTGTGCAGCCCCGTCACCATGGCAACCCACAGCCTCACCACTCATGAGCTCTTGCTGTCTATCAAAAAGCATTAACTTTTACATTATGTCTTTTTTATTACAGTTTCTGCACATTTCGTCTTCCGTTCCCCCAGGGGCCCGGCTGCACTGGCAAAATGTTCCTTTTCGGGGAGTGGGAAATGGCATTTCCTTCTATTTCTGTAGTGTTTACAACTGTGGGAGAGGCACAGCAAAGGGCTGGCTAGAATTACTGTTATCAGTGTCAGTGAAACTGCTGTTGCCATCACTGTTTCAGTCAGAAATGATCCAATTTGGTCCTACCTTAAAAGTTAAAGAGTGGGTAACTTAGAAGATTTGCCCCACCTCCCTTGAACTTAGTCCTGCTCTTGGTGGTGGTAGCAGAGGGGGAGTCCTGTGGGGCACACATAGAGCAGGGCAGAGCCGGGAAGCACAGCATGGCCTTGCCGGAGCCACATCCCAAGCAGGCTGCAAGACTAGGTATCCCAAACCACTGGGGAATCAGGTGCAATCATCAGGAAAAAGAGACCTATTCCAAAGTCTACCCTAAACCAAGGTAACTGGCTGCAAAGTACTGAAGTCCGCTTCAGCAGACAGAGAGGGGGCTGGTGGGAGAGTGGTGGTCAGGCAAGGAGCAGTGGCTGCAGTGGGGGGGAAAGGATGTGAGGAAGGTGAGAAATACCTGGGTTGTGCATGGGAGCAAAGACTGAAAGGAAGAAGTATCCTACCAGCCTTTGAAAGAAAGCAAAGCATGGGAAAGGGATTAAGTAGCAGGGATCCTGGTCACAGCAGAAGATTGGACTTCATAACCCAGGATAGATTCACCTGCGAAAAAGCAGGATGAATAGCGGCTGTTGAAAGGGAAAGTACGTGGGAGTACAGATGAACATGATGAAGCAAGTACAGGGAAAGTGGGAACACAGTTATTGAGATCCATGATGAAGAAGAGATCGCAGTGCACTCTGATACGCAACTCGGGTAAGACCTGCTTCAGCTTCCTTCTCTCAGCCCGTGTAACTTGGAGGAGTTGCAAAACTACTCTGAAACACACTGGCTAAAATAAAACTCTTTATGGGCCATCTGGGAGCTTGGGATCTAAACTTTCCAGTCACTGCCCACCAAGAAAATCTTGGTCTCTGGGCCTGCCCAGATATCTTACAATGCCAAGGGCATTCTGCATCACCCAGTGCAGTGTCTTGCTATCTAGGGCTTCTCTGAGCAACTCATCTCGCTCCCAACAGCAACCACACAGTGCAGCGCTCTGCCTCACCGGCATAGGCTGCTTGTCAGTGCTCCTAATTAACCCAGACAGGGCTTTCAGGTGACTTGCTGTGTTGTGCCGTTCAGATGCGCCATCAGAGACTCCTCCTGAAATGATGGAAATTTCACCTCTCTTGGTGTGGCAGCTGTTTGCCAGAGGGCCAGTAGATTCAGTACAAAAGACGCTGTGAAATACCGTGCTGCATGCTATCATCTGAAGATGCTGTACATCTTCAAAGACAGCTGTACAGTAAAGGCTGATGTCTAGACATGTTTTTCATATAATAAAAGTTGAGTTAAGATGTGTCTGCTAGACTAGGATTCACATGGAGAAGGACTTAGAATTCTTTAGACCAGTCTAGTTTAAGATAATTATATAAACCCTTCTGTGTACAAGATGCATTTTAGATTTTCTTTCCAGACCCCCAAGCATTGTGCAGGTGGCTGCAACTTCATTACCATGAACATTCGAGCATTTGAATAAGGACTGCATGATGCTAAACGTAACATTAATGAGGCTTTCAAAAATTGTACCTGCCAGTGCTGAAGTCCCCTCTCTGCCCTTAAAAGGGTGATATTACTGCAGTCAGGATGTGACTTATGATGTTTTCAGGTAATTTTTTTCACAGTAGAGAATTACTAAAAATATTTTACCTCACACTGGATAAAAAAATGATGCTTCAATTAGATTAACATTCTAATCCAATTAAATATATGTTACATTTATTTCCAAATATTTCTTCCTGAGAGGTTAAACAACAGACCGGAGAGGACGCAGCAAGAGAGGGACCTTCTGATCTCCAGCAAGTCAGAAGCTGGCCGGTTACTTTACCTTAGTGACAAGCCAATTAGATTGCTGCATAGTGTTTCTGCTTGTTTCTAATTTTAGAACTGTACAACAGGGAGGCAAAAGTAGGTGATATTAACTCCTCTGGCATTGATCTGCTAGAAACATAGTCCTCCTGCAATCTAATATATTTTCAGGAAAAGCAGGAAAATTACCACTCTTCCCGTGTAGGTGTTAGGGGCTGTGCAGACCTTTCTAACACGCGGGGCCTGATCAATACTTGCATAGAGGAATCTGCAAGGGAAGCCTGGGAGCTGCAGAGGCTGATTTTGATGCTGCACAAGATGATATTCTGGCATAAAGGGAGCATTCACCCCGGAATTACACAACACGGCACAACTAAGTCTACTGTGTTTCCAGGCAGATTTATGGTAAAATGTTTAAATGTACCTAAGTCACCTGCCAGTAAATCAGCATCTTGACCTGGAGCAGACTGAGGAAGGAGATTAAATGGAGAGAGTACAGAATTTGTCTCTTTCAGAGTATCTCTGTGGCATAATGCAGTGCCATTCAGGGATATTGCAGCTACCGCAAGCAGTGTGGTCACATTAGCAAGATCCTAATGTGATTAATTAGCCCTGATGACAAGCAGGTTATACTAACTTAGGCACCAGCATCACGCTTATGTACTTAACTGCTTAAGGCTCCAGAGTGCTTGCAGCTCAGTTAGGTTAATATAATCTAGTGATTTAATAAGCATATAACCTATTCCGTTGTTCAGTCCATTAATAACAATATTGACTAACACCAAGCTCAAGGCAGACTCTGGTGGAACTGCCAAAGATACACACATTCAATATATCAGTGAGCTATCAGTAGCTACTCTTTAAAGTGTTCCTTGCCACCTACCTACACATTCGCCTTCCAGGAGCTTCACCTAAACAACCTTTCCTCATCTGGCTATGAAAATATTATGTAAGAGGGTATTAGAAGCCTTAAAAGAGGCAAGATACAGGATACCTGTATCTTTGTCTTTATCTACAAGGCTAGTCATCCTGTAAATAGAAGAGCATAAATTACATTTGACAAGATTGTTCCTTGATAAATCCATGTTAGGTGTTATTCATCTCCATTTTATCTTCCATATACTCATAAAAAACATTGTTTATTTTCATATTATTCTATGAATTAAAGCTTGGCAGACTGATCTGTAACTCCAGTTCTATTCTCCATGTTCATACTCCTCTCTCATCCTTTCCTAAACACAGACACCATATTTGTCATTTTATCATCATTCTGATATTCTAAAACTTCTTATCCCTCATGCATACCATGATATTGCCTCAGCCTCTTGCCTGTAAGATTTACAATTCCCTCGGTAATTTCCATGGGCTCCCCTGATCAGCAAACCCATCTAAGTGATCTTTAACCTATTCCTATTCCTATTCCTAGTAATTCTGGAGTTTTACTCTTTATAATGATGCTAATGACACTAACCATATGATCAAATTCAACATCCATGATGAAGCAAAAAAACCCCACATCAAATTCCAGTCTTGATGTCATCTGTTAAAAATCTTCCCTTTCCACTGAGAAGAAAATCAGCACTTTCTGTAGTCCCTTGATCTTTCTCCTGATGCTAACAGACTTCTGGAATGTCTACTTGTTTTTAGCCTGAGGCTGTCACTTGAATAAATGTTTACTTCACTTGTACTGCCAAAATTATCTTTGGCCCAAAAATGTCTCTAAACTAATTTTTCATCTTAATGATGGTACCAAGGTAAACAGCTGTTGAGTGGAGCCAACACTTTAATAGCTCTGAAAAAAGTATCAGGAGTTTCACAGTGGGAAACTGGCAATATTACACACTCTTTGCATAAAGTAAGTGTATGTACAATGATGGGGAAAATAGATGCAGATGGCCACTAAAGTAAACAGGCTAATGAAACCCATGAGCAGGAAACAATAGGAGTTTGCACAGTATATTTTTTATCCAGCATACTTCGTGCCAGTTAAAGGGCAGTAGGAGGGAAGGGCGATCACATTCTGATTTTATTGAAGAACATGATGCTGCATTTTGTAGTATCTTGTCCAAAATACTCTAAGTGGCTTGGACGGGCTCATTACAATGTGTACAGAAAACTTTTTGAAAGACTATGAAAATAATCAAAACCAACATTTAACCATGTTGGAGTGGTATTTAGTCACATACCCAGTGGATCCTTGTTAGATATAATTTTAATTAATAGCTTCATTATCTGAAGGAGGCAATAAACACCATGTTAAGGAAACTTACAGTATAGGGCGACTAGTTACGATCACCACTAACACTAGAAAAAATCAAAGGGAATTTGTGTGAAGGAAAATATCAGAAGATATCATCTGGGGAAGACCACAAGTTGCTATATCTGTCAAAAGTAAGAGTCTCTATAGAAGAGGAGAAAACTGTGGAGAGCAGTGTGTTGGAAGAGAGGCACTTATTTATCATGAATAGACTTGTGAGAATAATCGATTTTTCTGTTTGTTGGTCAAACTGAAAATAAATTAGGGAAAATTAATATCCAGTCAGATAACATTGCTTTCTTTTCACATACTTTTACAATTTATTAACACTAAACTTAGATCAATTTTAGAATGAAGCAGTATTAGATACAAAACCAAGACCATTTCATTTTGAAAATATTGAAACAGAGCACCTGTGGTTTGGTTTTTTTCCCCTTGTACTTACTCAAAATTAATTTCTCAACATGTGAATTGATTTTTGATTCATAGTGTGTCTTTTTGAGAAATGACTATAATAGACTCATTTGCAAACCACAGGTTGTAACAATTCACCCAGAACACCCTGCCTCCACACCAAAAACCTGTGCTTGGTCTCTAGGGTATTTAGGAAAACATCTCACAGTTTGGGAGCTTTCCTTGTCAAACTACAAATCCCATTTGGTCTCACGAAAGTCCTGTAGATGTCACCATGAGCTGGAGCCCCCACCTGACAGCACTGGCTTGGTCCTCACCAGCCACTGGGGATGCAGAAGATGGGACAAAGTGGTCAAGGGCCATCAGCATCGCACAGCTCTTCCCTGCTGTACCAGGGAGGTTTTTAGTGCAGACCCACTCAGGATGTCTCTCTACAGAAGCCTGTGGTGGGCAGAGGCCAGAGCTGGTCCTTGCTCTCAGCCCACAGCACCCAGAAACCTCTGGTCCTGCCACCGCCATGGGAAATGCCCTGGCCAAGGAGATGTAAAGGGATGGCACGCCTGGGCTTGGGGAGACCAGGCAGAGCAAGGCTGCCTTCAGGCTTTGGCTGTGTCAAATGTTGTATCGCGTAAGTGAAAACAATTTGGAATAAAAAATAATGTCGTTGTTTCCTTTGTAGTGTTCCTGGCTGTGCCTGGCCCAGGGAGTTCAGAGCTAAGGACAGTAACTCATCAGAAGCTAAATGTAGGTCTTGAAATCGAGATGCTACACTGGAATATTAGGTCTGTTTTGTAGATCTACTTGTCCAGAAATGTCTCTAGTTTGACAAGACCCCAAACAAGATTTAGGAAATCATATAATGGTAATTATTTGTCTAGAGTCAGCTTCCAGGTGTTAGATTTTGTTGTACCTTTGTCTAATAGATGACAGGGCTGTAATGTATCAGGTGCTATCTTCTTCCCACATATATACCTAAGGACCTTGATCAAGTTACTTCTTATTCTTTCAAAAAGCCAAGCTGCCAGAGATGCTTAATCACTGTAATACGCACTTCCCAGACTTTGGATTACTCCCCTGTCTCATTTCTGAACCTTTGCCAATTTATCAATAGTCATTTGACTTTTGAGATGGAAGAAACATTTAGGCAGGCCCACAGCTGATTGATCTATTGTGACCCACGAGTATTTTCAGTCCTCTTTATCCTAATGCAGTGCCCCAGTCTTCACAGGCAGAGCTGCAATCTGTGTTTACAGATACATTAACTTTTATCCGACTCTGTTAAAACAGGTCATGTAAAACCCCATCTCTGTCAAAGGCAGCAAGAATATTGTCACTGGCTGGACTAGGGTTTTTTGTTGGGGGTTTTTTTGGTTCGGGTTTCCCCCTCCCCACCCGCCGCAGTATGTGTTCTGTTTGTAGAGCGGTCCAGATTAATTTTGTGAAAGTTCTCATGATGATTTACTATTCTGCTAGCATATGAATTTTTGCAAACTTTACTAGCCCATTCCTATTTTATTTCCCACTGCCCCCCAAAAAACCCTGTATTAGGCCAGGCACTCATCACTGCAGAGCTTTTCAGAGATGCCTTTTTTCCATAAAGCATTCTCTTTAAGAAATACCAAATAAAACATATCAGTTACTTTTTAATCCACTTAGTACTTGCAATACTGGTATTGGATAGTGTTCATTTTAAAATCAAAACGTCACACAATAGGAGGTTAAGTGCTTTATGGAATTCTCACTCTGACACACTAACCTGACAAAACCCCATTTCCCATTCTTTTGCCAGGAATTGCTGTAGCATTGACTGACCCACAATTTGCTGGCCATCCATTTGGCATGATTAAAAAATGCCATATTGGTTTTGAAGTGTTTCCATTTTTCCAGAATCTATAAAGAAAAATTAACATTAGTGGTTTGTACTGCTTTAAGTATGTGCTTGGTAATCTCAAGAATGTCAGGAAAGCTTTGCAACAAGTATAATTAAATCCCAACTATTCCATAAAGCAGACAGACTTGGAATTAAAGACCTCGCTACAAATCAATTCCATTTATTTGTGGACAGGCTCTTTTGTACAGAGCTGCTGGGATTTTCATCTCCTTCA
>VZSC01000703.1:562123-612536 GCA_013398225.1 Steatornis caripensis | reverse complement strand
TATGACAAGGAATAAGGAACTGTGAAGTCCCACAGGATGATTTTCTCCTGACCTTACCATGTTCTGTATCTATGCTTTGGGTTGCACTCTGCATCCATAGTTTGCTCCACCACCAAGGTCACTATTGACAATGGTATTGATTTTTATGCCCAGGGGTAACAAAAGTGAAAATTTTGAAATCACAGAATAATTCAGATCATAAATGCTGATATGACCTTATTGAACTGCTGCGTTTGCACAAAGCGAAGTAAGAAAAATAGTAAACACATAATATAAACACCTAGATATATCAGTAGCAAAGATAATTGTAAGGAATTAAACATAAGGAAGATTCCACCTCAGCCTTGAATTTTAGGATTTTTTCTTTGAAACGTAATTGAAATTGATGTAATCTTTTAACACATTTCAGCATAATTGCATTTCTAGAGAAAACAGCTCTTAACTTTTTATTCTTTTCCTGTACATTCTGCAAAATTTTAAACATACTGTGCTGTTGTCAAATGTGGGAGACACGTCAGGGTCTGGAGTCCCCATATTCTCTGCAGGAGTTTGAATGCAACCATTTACCCACTTCTGCAGGAGTTTGAAAAAGGTTGTTTACTAACTGGTGAGTTACAAATCCTTTGCAAACCACATCAGCTACATAAAATGTTGAATAAGGTGTACCTTCCTTTCTCATGAGACATTTATGAATAAATTATTTTGCTTAAATTGGATGAAGATGTTTATCTAATGCATCTCTGAGTTGGTTCAAAGGGCAGCAGCGCTGAGGACTGCCATGCTCTCAGCCCCGTCCCTACCCTCGGGGCTGATGAGCCGTGCTGGCAGCAGCAGTTTGCCCTCTGGAGCTGCCAACCAGAGATGGTCATTGCAGCAGGCAGACTGTCAGACCTGCTGTGAAGATGCAGCCACCTTCATAAGCAGCTACAAATATTTTGTTGCCCTAGGTAACTCCTTGTCCGTTCTGTTTGGCAAACTGGACCCAACTGACACCTTCACTGCAGCTTCTGGCCTCTTTTCTGTATTCAATGGTGTGCATTGCAGGGGAGCAGGAGCCCGCTCTTCTGTTTTTTTATTTTTTAGGTTGGTATCCTTATCTGCACATTTGCTTTTCCTTATTCTAGGGTATTTTTACTCTTTTCCAGGGCTGCACTTTTGGTCCGTATCCTTTTCCTGCTACTAAACTTCCTCCCAGCCATCTGGATGCTCAGCAAAATAATTTCCTGAAGAGTGGGTGTCCTCATCTGGAGCCACAGTTGGTCTCAACAAGCACCTTGGTGACTTCCCACCCCCAGTCACAGTAGCACATCCTGTGGCAGCCAGTGACAGTGACACCATCCTGGGAAAGAGCCATTGGCAAGCTGGGGGAGGACATGGATGCTGCAGGCTTCTCATGATAAGCAGAATCTGAGCTGTCCCTTAGGTACACAGAAGGAGGAGCAAGCTGTGCCTCTGAACCTGCCTAACTGTTTGATAGTTACATGTCACATTTTCTTTGCCACCTGGAGAACCGGCCGATTCCCTTCTCGCTTTCACACATTTCTCNGCTTCTCATGATAAGCAGAATCTGAGCTGTCCCTTAGGTACACAGAAGGAGGAGCAAGCTGTGCCTCTGAACCTGCCTAACTGTTTGATAGTTACATGTCACATTTTCTTTGCCACCTGGAGAACCGGCCGATTCCCTTCTCGCTCTCACACATTTCTCCTCCAGCTCTCGAATTGCCTCATGCTGGGGAATGCTTACCCGTTGCTGCCTGCACAGGCTGAACGAAGCACACGCCTGAGAGGGTTTTCTCGGTAGTGCTGCAGCAGAACAGCCACCACGCTCCAAGCAGAGCCGTGCACTGAGCCCCAACCCTTTCCGTCTTGCAGATACATAAACATTTCCCAGGGAAGGTACAGAGCTGGTGTAGCAAGTTTTGATAGACCAACAATAGACTCACTTTTCTCTGTCACTTTTTTGCAGACACCTCAGGAACAGTCGATGGTCCGGTGCTTATGAGCAGAACACAGTCCAACGTCATCAGCTTGTGATTTACGTAGCATTTACCTTTCAGGAGTAAGCAGAAATCCCGAACATCTACTAGTGGATCTCAGTCTTCACTATGCTAAACATCCTACTTATGCCTCCTAAGACACAGCTGCTGCCACATCAAATGTGAGCCTTCTGCCTTACTCAAAAGCCAAAATGTGGGTGGCTCGTGCTCACAGAGCTCTGGTGGCTCCAGGACTCTGCAACCCACGTGCCGTCAGCTCCAGGAGCATGACATAGGTACACAGGACAGAAAAAGGACTGGAAAAAGAAGTTGTTTACCAGGTTTAATGCTGCCCACAGAAGTTGTTTTTACGAGCACACAGATCTGCTGAGCTGGCGTTCTGCACAGATGAATCCCTGAATCCAAGAAAAATTTAGCTGAGCAAAAAGTTTTCTCCCCACCCTTGGTTTTTTTTTTTATTGTCCAGACAAGCAGAGCAGGGAAGATCACATAAAAATTTGCCTGCAGAGAGATTTCCTTAAAGTCTTTTTGTCAACTGGCTCTTCCTTGCTCTTTCACGCGGACAGTGTATGATATTATTTGGCCCTCGAGCAGAGGTTTAAATGCTTCCTACAGGAATGCAGTGGGTAGATCCTCTTTTCTCAGTGTGAAGTATGCCCTCGTTCCCTGAATGGTGTGATGTTTAAATATTCTGTCTTGCACGAGAAAGTTGCCGAACCTCCTCTAGTTACTCCTTACTTCTGTTTTGTGCAGTATAACTGCTGAATCAGAATTGTTGCAGGTGTTTAATTTTATTTTTAATACACAACTGTATCAAAGCAAGGTAAAACCCTAAAAACGCCTCCTTTGTAAGAGTTCAAAAGAAGACAAAATACCGGCTGCAACAGTTCGAAGAAATACTTAGGCACGTGACCAAAGAAACCAGACTGTTCTTAGTTCCTACATATCACATGAAAGCGAAACATGATAATATTTGCTAGTCAGAAGTAAATTCAAGTCTATAGCAAGTATAGACTGAAAAAGCCTTTTTTTTCCCTAAGCGACACATTTATTTCTGATTGGAAAGAAGAACAATGTCAGAATGACTGTGAACATTAGACTAGATTCTCAGTGCCGCTCAGGTACAACTCCTGGATGTTCACAGCGACTCCCCTGAACTTTGAAACATTTGATCAAACTCAGCTGTAAGTTTTAAAAGACTCATCCATACAAAAGCAGGGAGCAGCTTCCAGGCAGGAGATCAGTTCATTCTCTGCAGCCTTCTTAAATGTGCATCACTGGGTGAATTTTCCTTGCTTTTCCAGTGCCCTCAGGCATGGGAAGTTGGTGTAACTCTGGTTCTGGGTGAGCCGCTGTCCGGATGCCTCCACCCACAGTCTGCAAGCACTGTTTGGCTGTGAGGGTAAACTGCTGAGATGACGGTGGGGTCATTAGCACCTCACCAGGGGTTGTTACCTCCGGAACAGGGGAGAGAGGAGCTGCCCTCACTACTGCCAGCTGAACTGCAACTCCTTGCTGAAGGACTTGCACATTCAATCCCTCCACCTGCTATACACAATCTCAACGTGATACTGCATCACTAAACAGGCTAACAGTTCTTTAGTGTAAGAATGAAAAATCTCTTAAATACTCATGAAAGTGTCCAACAGATGCATTTTTACAGGCTGAATTAGTCTCTAAACATTTCATCTTTCTGCACGGCAAATCTACACAAAAGGGTTAGTATTTTAATTTTGCATTTTGAATGGGACCAATTTTAACATCAGAGGCAACAATTAAATGAGTGGCAGCTCCCTCCCATAGATGCAATAAAATTTCCTATCTGTCCTGACAAATAAGAAATAGAAGCTTTTTTTTACATATGGAAAATATCATCTCAAGGTAAAGCTGAATAAAAACCTTGAAGGTACTGAAATATGAAAGATTAAGAGTAATGTCACTAAATTAGATTTGTAGGACTAGCAGCATTAACAGCATTATGCCAACAAAAGAAACAGTAATTCTCCATAAAGCCATTTTCCTAGGATCACTTCCAGAGATCAATTTTACAGAGACCATGGTCTTTGAAAGTCCCACTCAGAGAATTATACATTATAATAATGTATCTGTTAGGTGTTCTTGAGGCAGACAAAGCATTAAGTCTAGATAACAATTTCTTATGGGAGTTGGACCAACCTTCAACACACACCTGAAAAAAAATGCTTTACAGTTGCATCTTTGCTTTTAAAGAAATATTATTAATACTATTTACACAATATTACTTAATTTCTATGTGTTATTTAATTTAGTACTACACAGCATTTCATTTTACAAATTAAAGTTAAATAATCTACATTACATTACATATGAATGATGGAAAATATCTTGATAGATTTGATTCTGGGGCGCACATCCAAAAGAAAATCAAGTGAGATTATTTGGCAGTGGTGCAGCTGGTATGTGGAATGCTGGTATCCCAGTTAATGAAGGATATTAAATAATTATAAATGGTTTACAGAAAAATCAGGACGGCAGTGAAAGGAGAAGATATACTTTAGCCTGAAAGACCCTGGATCCTCAATCTGTCTGATGAGCAAAAATGAGGCTACAAGAGGACACTATCAAGCCACATATACATTCAAAACAGAAACGTGGTAATAGATGTCTTCTAACCATTAGACAAAAGCAGATGATGATTCACTGGCTAGAAAGCAGTGGCAGAATTTGAGAGTTGTGATTCCAGCATGGCAGGAACCCCGAAGGTAATGAATAGAGGTCTTTGTAGACAAATGTTCTCTCAAGTGCAATTTATTTAAGAAGATCTTGTGGCCTGAACTATTTTCACTGTTTAAGGCTGGGCTGGCTATTAAATGAAAGACAGATGCTCTCTGTTAACCCTTTCCTTCCCTAGAAGGGGAAGGGAAAGAGAAATGTGAAAGAGGCTTATGGGCTGGAAAAATTAAAACAGCTTTAATGTAACAATAATAAAAGGTATAATAATAATAATACAAAAAAATGAAATATATACAAATATATACAAAACCAATATTGCGCTCCCCCAACGATGATCACGTCACCTGGACGCTGCAGGGCAGGCCCTGGGAAAGATCCAGACTGGACTCAGCGGCAGAAGGGAACTGGATTCAGGAATGCATGGATCGGGTTTGAAGGCAGAAGAAATGGACAGAGTCCTCCTTGGATGCCGGCCGTTTAAGAAGAGACCTTGACCCTCGTGATCCCTCAGCTTTATCCTGAGTATGATGCGTATGGGACGGAATACTGCGCTGGTCATGTTTGGGTCACCTGTCTGGCCCGCTCCTCCTGCAGGAGGGTCGCAGGTCTGACCCCTTCTCCGCCCTTTCATTTCCAGTGCATAAGAAGTTCAGCAGAACCAAGCAGCGACCTTGGTTTCCATAGGAATAACTATAAGCAAGCGCTGTTCTGCATACTATTGGTACCCTGACTCCAGCACTAACTGTAAACATTGAGCCTTATCACTCCTAGAAGCAGACGCTGTCTGAAGAATGTGCTGTTAATTTCAGAGAGTGCAGTCGTTTAGAAGAGAACTAACTGAAAAGTAAAATCACTAAAAAGACAATGTGTTCTGTTCTAGCTCAAACCAGAACAACTATGCAGGTCAGGCAACTCGCACCCTGTTTTATAATGTAGAAAATGTTGGCTTGGTGTTCGCATACTCTCGTCCAAAGAACGCAGCCGCCTTCAAACACATTTTAGTTTTTAATGTACACTTATATGGAGCTGAGCATTTGAAATTATTTTGTTATATTTATTTGTATTAAGCAATCTTCAGGAGCAGTGTCATGGTTTTCCCTGATATTCCTTGCTGGCAGCACCCCAGCAGCATCAGTTCTCTCCTTGTTGTGACACACGCTGCTGCAAGCCCCCGTACCCAAACTTTCCAGGTGGTGAGCAACACATCCCTTTTTCTGGATTTCCAGACCTGCTCCCCGCCAGCGGGTGCCTGCAAGCCGTGTTCTCCCTGAATTCATCGCCTCTGAGGCAACGCATGTGCTACAGATGTGCCGGATTCACCTGAAGTTCAGAAGCTCAGCAAGTTTAGTTATGAAAGAAGCTATGTGGAAAAGAGAAGGTTAAATTCCTGATTACAAACCAAGTTCTGGAAGGGAAATAACAAAAGCAACTTCCATTGTACTTGTCATTGTGAGATTCCTCTGGGGCACAGAAGCTGAGGAAACAAATCAGCAGTGCTCTGCTCCTTCAGACTTATCTTAAGGAATCAGCATCTCTCTTGCATTTCTGTTCCCCCTGTGACAGTGGCAGTTGCTGGGTTGCCTCTTGAGTGCAAATGAAGTATCAACTAATTTCCTGGGGACTTCAGTTCCCCTTCCTCCTTATCTTCTAATTTAGGGGAACTTAACCGTGTCACAACTTTGATTAGCTCTTCTCTGTGAGAAAGCAAAAGTCACCAGGCTTGTCTGGGACCAGGATGTGCTCTCTCTGCAGAGTCTCTATGCAACATTGATTTATCTGTGCTTTACCCTCCCAGGCAGTCAGATGTGCAATGGAAATCTTTCTCTTCATTTTAAGAGATCTTATATATCATAGCTGATAAAGAAGTATTAATTGTGCAATGCAGCATGTGAAGCTTCACCGGCTTTTTGCAAAAATAACATGTGACACATTCATTGAAGAGATAACCAATTTGCCATTCAGAATGCCTTCTCCCCACCGCTTTGCCCTTCTTAGACACTCTTCACCATTTTTAGGGGATTTTACCACCACAGATAGTCTTGGCAAAGTATCTCCGTGTAATGATGGAGAAGCCTTTGGTACTTACGCTGAAGCTGTACTCAGGGGCTCAGTTCAGTTGCCCACACTTCGATGAGGTGAACTATTCAACATTGCCTAGGGAATATTTTTTCGCCTCCAGTTGCTGTCTCAGAAGGGTCTAAATTAGTGTTTGCCCCTATGTTTCCAGTACTCTAGGGTATTTCACAACATATTTGTAGGAAACTGAATATAGACCCCTTAATGTTCATTGCTGTGGAAGCAACTAAAGCAGATATCTCTTTTCTAAGATACATGGAAATCCAGGCACCCTTCTAAAGCAACTCGTTCCAATGATGTAACACCAACTCCCCAGAAACTTTATTGCTGTAGACTTTTATTCTGAAGACATGTTATGAATACTTTGGGTGATTTCTATACCTGAGAACTGTTCAGCTTGTAAGAAAAAAGTATTTTTCTTATTCAATAGGTTTGCTAATTCAGTCAGGAGTGTGATGGTCAATGTGTTTGCTGGAACTGCCTCCGCAGAAGCAGTAGTGAGGGTGAGTAGGTATGTTAGACCCTAGACCTGAGCTTAAACATCAGTTGTTGCTGAAACTCCAGCATATTTCCATTTAATGTAGAGCTGTATGCTTTTAAAACAGAAAAAAATGTGACATTTCGAACCTCAACAATTATTTACTTCTTCACCGGTGTTACAGTTGGAGTAGTTCTGAGTCAGTTTTAAGGGCCCTGATTCATACACTCAACAATTTTATATCAAAGCAATCAAAAGAAGTATTTAAAAACAAGAGTTTGATCTTGACAGCACTTCAGCTGCTTTAGACCTTGAAGATAGCATAAAATTGCCATTAAGTCAGTCTTAGTAGGAGAAATCTTTGGTAACATATAGGCACTAAGTGGGCTTTTGTGTTATCCTCCCTCCTCTGGCACCATTTAGAGCATGGCTAAGAAACACCAGTCCCCATGATTTTGGTGAATCCATTTATTTAAGTAATTGTAGCTGTGGGGGTCAATGGTGCCTGCTCTCATTTCAGGTAGTTTTTAGGTTGCTCTGATTTGCACGAGGAGATGATACTAATACCTTTGGAGGTAAGCTTGCCTAACATCTGCTTAAAGTTGTGCTGTCACTGCCCTCATCAGTAGCCAAGAACTAGAGCCAAGTCCTCAGTCTACAGAGCGAATGATGGTAAAGTCAGAAGCAGAGCAAATAATGAGGGATAATGCAGTCTGCTTCCAGAGGACATGGATCATTAGGTTGATTAGACCAGCAGATGGTAAAGGCAATTCAGTGTAGAATTCTGTAAAATAATTAGCCCAAGATGGAGGAAACAGCCCAAGAAATAGGTGCTAAATGGAACAATCAAATAAGGCCAGGAGATCGTATGAAAACAATAATTGGAATTTTCATGCCAACTAATGCCTCAGAAAGAAAAATACACCTAATGTATCGATAAAAGACAAACTACGAAAAGTCGATGCTTCTAGTGTATAAGACACTTGTCAAGCGCCATTTCAAATACTGAGCACTACATCAGTCCCTGCACACATCCACAGGCTATTGTTACCTTGGAGCAGGTACAGGCTAGGTCGACAAATATTGCACTAGCTCTGCAAAACAAGCTATAAAGATAAAGGAGCTGGGTTTCTTTTTATTAAAGAGTCTTCAAGGGGACATAGTTGAAGTTTTTTCAAGTTAAGAACTAGATCAATAAAGTCAATGAAGATAGTGTTTTTAAACCGGTGTGGGTTTAAGACTATTTTTCAGTAGGAATGAAACAGGGAACAATTATTGTGAAAGGGTAAGGGACAAAATAAGTTATCGGAGAGGCTTGGTGGTATCTTAATTGTAACATCACTGTATCCAAACAAGTAGAATTCATTGTTTGGTCTTATGAATAAGACATAGTTTATGAAAAATCGAAGAGGACTGGCCTTTTTCTCTTCCCAGAATATGCAAAAGCCCACCTAATAGTTAATGATTTTGTTAACTGAGATTGCACTACCTACCCTGATGAATCTGAACTCCATAGGTTTGGAGCAGACCCCAGGGATCAGAGTTACTGGGACCCTGTTCCTGGTCCATGCAGGCTGATCGACCTTGTAATGCTGAACATGAAGCAGCTCAACTTCTTTGGCTGCTGACTCCGCTTTGCAACGTGCTCAGAGATAACTAAGTAAAAGGCACTAAAAGAATGTAATCGTTGATTATTTTTTTGTGCTGGGTCTCTTACTAGTGAAAGAGAAAGCTACCTAATTTCTCTGTTAAGTCTTTGAACACTCCCACGTCCTTATCATAGGCATTTGTTTCTGCCTATAATAAAGGAAACCATTCATATGTTGTATTCCCTCTACTGTCACTATCTTAATGAATATCCCCTCAAGGTGGCTAAATCACACAAGAAGTTCATAGCTGATGACGTTTTCCCAAGCCACAGAGTAACATCTGTGACCTACTTTACAATAAGGAATACACATACAATACAATAAGGAAACACAACACTTTTCGCTTTTACCGTTTTTTCTTATTTCACCACTGGTTGAAATAGGACTGGCACTTAATGCACTTGCACAACAATATCAGCACTCCAAGTGTGTACCAGCAGCTCCCCAGGTACTGCCACAGCACAAGTACCTTTTGTATTAGGCTTTTAAAATTTGCATTCTGGAGTTTCAGTTCTCCTCCCTCCTCTGTGTTGCTGGAGATTGGATGCATTAATGAGCAACAGCCTATAGGTCACTTCACTGTCCAGTTCCCAGTCCACATCCCAGCTAGGGCTGAATATGATGTACAAGTATTGTCAGGAGTACAAGAGCTGTATGAGAGCAACAGCCACTGAAGCTGTAGGATGAAAGTTAACAGAACTAGAGGCAGTGCTTCATAGCATCCGTTTTAGAGCTGGTCCTGGTTTGAACAATATCAGTAAGAGAATCAGATGACTAGAACGAATACCCGGAGCGTACCTTGCATTCGTCTGATGCTCCGTAGGTGTATAAAAGAACGTATCTTGCATGCTGAAAGCACAGAATAATGCTGCATCAGTAGAAATCTAGCAGAAGGATGTGCTTAATAAAGCAGGCCCTTTGCAGCTTCACAGCAATGACCCAAAGCATCCTGGAGCATGAATTCATGCCTGGCAGAGGTAGACGAGAAGACTGCAACTGAATGCAGCTGTGAGTAAGGGATGATGAAAAGGGAAAGTTTCTTGTAAATTACTCTTCACCCATCACGATCCAGTCTTCATTTTTCAAATCTGGAATCCTGTTAAGGTGGCTGGATGCTCTGTGGAGCCACTTGGCAAGAAGTTTTTCAAAATATTCTTAGTTGAGAGAAGAGCCGGGCAATGCTGTACAGTGCACAGCCAGGTTTCTGGTCCCATGGGCTGATCTGCTCTGACTTTGCCTTGATTAAGAGTATCACGATGTAATTTATTCAAGAGAAAACATTGTTAGGCACGGATTTAATTAAAGAAACTTTAAGGCAGTTTTGAACTCCCAATTTGCACCTACGTGGCACAAGGGCGCCAATTCAGAAACGAAGAGAATCTGTCCCAGCAACGGTGGACATACTTCAGTAATATTTCAGGGGAGTTCCCTCCCTTCGCCTCTTCTTTGTACTTATTTCTCACTATATTCGGTCTTGGAAGCCAGGTTATTCAACAGGGAGCACGGAGCCTGAGTGAGGGCTATGTGTTTGTATAATTCATGTGCATCAGTGGATCTTCAAGGTTGTTTCTTCTGTTGTCTGTCTCAATTTGCAGGTTAATGCAAAGTAGGCTTTCCCACTTTGTTCTTTAAGTAGTTTTTGCCATCCTCAATTCCTTATGGGATTAACTTTGAGGTTGCGGAAAATAATTTAATAAAAGCAATATTACCAAGAATTAAATGGAGAACTTGAGGTCTGTTCAGAGGAAAATCCTTTCCATTTCTGCAGCTTCTTTAATATTATCTGCACGCCCTCACTTGTGTTATTTGCAGCAGGCTTATCACTGAAGACTGGGGAGGTTTAGGTAAAGAAACATCCTGCATAAAGAAATAAATCACTTTAAACACATTTCTTAAAAAAACCCAGTGAAATCTTGTGGTAGCAGAGTTTGAATTTCTCCTGTTTAGTTTTTGCCTCCGTTGTGGGTTCCAGGACTGTGAGATTTCATCCTTTAAGACTTTTATGCAATTTTGTTTTGCATAAGCATGTTTCATTTTATATTACGTGGACCAAATTCAGGCTCGGTGAGCTATGTGCTGTTCCTTTTGAAGTTGCTGGGCTATTAATTCTCACAGAAGTGAGTAGTAAAACTAGATTTTTGTCTCTATCTCTCAGAATGGGATCTCTGCATTGAAGAAAATAAATAATGAAGTCCAGACAAAAATAACAATGAAATCATGTAAGTAGTTCAAATTCTTTTATTTATTCCCTGACCATTAAAAGAATCTAAAGTCTGGTTTTGGTGGTTCGGGTTTTCACAGTGTTTTGCATCAGTCTCATTACTGAAGCTTTGTGCGTTTGCAGCACAGTTTGCATCTTAAAGGTTCTGAACAGAAATGCAGATAGCAATTTTTCCAGCTACTTGCAGAATGATCTTATGATCCCCAGAAATAAATTATTTGTTTACTTTTATATGGAGGATTTAATAGTGAAAATATCCTCTAGTAATAAACCATCCTCTGTAATTCATGTGGATTTAGGAAAGCTAATAATTAGAAGAAAAAATCATTTAGTAATGTACAGGCTGCAACCTTCAGAATTGTCCTTTCTGAAGAATTTCCATCCTTAACTTGGTCACGCTCCAGGTTAGGAAGGCTCCTTAAAATGAGTTGTAGTTCCCAGAAGGGAGAGGCCACCCAGCCCAGCCACCCAGTACACCCACAGCATGCTCTTCTGCAGCCTCCAGCAGCCACCTGAGTGGTGACCAGAAGGGCATGAATCCTTACTGGGATGTTCACCCAAAAGCCCAAGGACATCTACTAGATGTCCTCTCCTCTGGCCCTCGGTCTAAAGCACTTGGCGCCCCACAAAGAAAAGGGAATGCGGTGGGGGAGGAAGAGAGGACTTCACCTCCTGAGTACCCAGATTCTCAAATCCACACAGACAATCCCACATATTTGGGTATGGTGGCATGATCCCATCATAATTTTTCCACATGGAACAAAATCTCCAGTGCTGATGAATAGATCTCCCCTTCGTAATTTCCAAAACTCGGCAATGTTCCTGAAATGTTTCACTGGAGAAAGTTGAAGGAAATATGGAACTAATAGAAATAGTATTTCTAGTAACATTTAGCATAATTAAATGATACAAGGAATCATTCTGTCCCATTCCTGTTCTCATTGCATACAACCCAAACCTTTCAATTCACCTAGTTATTGAAACATCTTTGTCCCAGAGCTCCTAATTTTTTTGCCTCAAAGCTCAGTTTGGCTTCGGTGTGCTACAGCCTCTTTAAGGCCAGACTGGGGAGGGAATAAAAGATGAAGTAATATTCCAATCAGCCATGTGTCATAATTACTTTTAGTACTGCTATCTTCTGTAATTAATACAAACTGCAAATGAAGTTGCGCACAATTCCTGCTGTGAGACAGGAGAGTAACATTGGTGTAATGACTCCTAGACGGATTGCATTAGGAGGATGCGATGTGGAAAGACATCAAATAATTTATTTTGCAAGAAATAAAATGCTGTAGGATTCAGAGAAAAAATTTGGGTAGCTTTTGCTGTTAACTATCTTCATACTCTCCTGCACTCTTATATAATCACCCTTTGAAATGCTTTTCCACATGTTTTGAGATCGTCACTGTAAATGCAGAGTTTCTTTGGCTTGAGACATACCGAGCAGAGGGGTTAGACGTGCGGCGTGAAGAAGGCGTGTATGCCATTGCCATTGTTCTGGTTCCTGAGAAAAAGGAAAGAGTAGTATCCTCAGGCACTTTTTATCTAATAATACCAAGCTGTCTGTTGTGATTCACTGAGGAATAATTGCTTTGGGACGTTTCAAAACTAGTTTGTAAGTGAAGGATGCAAAATTACTTCTTACTGGAGATGCAATGAATCTAGCTGACACTTTAATATGTTTATTAAAAGGCACGTGAGGCAGGTGAAGCAGCAATAAATATCCGTGCAGAGAAAAATCATGCATACCTGTGGGATGCTATGCAGTTAAAAGCATCTTTGAAAAATAAGTGAAGATTCATTGGTTTCTCCGAAGTTTTATTTCTGATTTATTACTGAGACATTTTTGAAAATTGCTATCTTTGACAAAGTGACACAAGCTGAAGGGAAATATATACAAACCGATTTTATTTCTAACTTTAATCTCCGTATGACTGGAAAAGTGCTTGAAGAAACATTTTGATCTTTCTGCCTTTCAGCAAAGTGTAATCTGTTTTAGGTTTGAGGAGTTTTGACCTAGTGCTAGTGCCTTCTCCACACCCCGTTCCTCAAACAAATGAATTACTTTCCCCTGTGGCTAGCAAACCGTAAAAAGAGCGGAGGTTCAATTTATTTTTATAAGGCATTGTGCATACAAAACCTTAGGAAGCACAATAATTGCAGCAAGGGAAAACATTGTAAAATGTAGCAGTATAAAATCAGAGGAGATATGGAGCCATAAACTAGGGAGTGCTTTGGTACGAGTAAGGCATGGCGTGGGGCACGGCCTGCAAGGCTGTAAGCAAAATAGACTGGAGCACTTTGGAGCTGTAATTTTGAAAGAGATGATGTGTTAATAAGGGAGGTGTATAATAGCCTGCAAAACGATTGTGTTTGTAGCTGGTGTGACAGCAGCAGTGAACCCCGTAATGGAAAAGAAGGTCCAACTTTACAGCTCAGGCTGGTCTGAGGTCTAACAAGAGCCACAGCACGAAGGTCAGTGAGAATAAGTGTAGGAATATGCACAGATACCACCCATTAGCGCCACTAAGGGACTCTGGGATGATCTGGTAGGAAGGCAAGAGAGGTCTTTCAAGTGAGAAATATAGACCTGAAACTAGACTGATAGGGCTTGCAATAGTCCAGGCAGAAGGTGAAAGCACTTGCAGATGCGCAACTGGGAACCGGTAGAAGTGGTTTATTAGGAGGCAGGTTAATGGGCAATTGTGTGAAATGCAACAGCTAGGGGGGTAAAGACCAGTTTCCAGGTGAGGATGGCCCCAGAATGGCAGGCTTTTCTTAAGATGTGGGAAGAGATGATTTAGAAAGGTGATGGATGAGGCAAGGGTGTGACTGAGGGGATTTCTCTTGCCAAATGCACCGTTCCTTTCTGAGTGCTGAACTCAGGGAAATGAACCTGTCCCAGCTCACAGTGAGCTTAGTGTGGGAGAGGGAACAGACTTATCTGAAGAAGATTTCAAATTGGCTAATGTCAGCAGGTGGTAATGAGAAGTGGAGGTGATAATAGATACTATGATAAACAATCTGTCCAGGTGGAAGGAGATGAGAAAAAGACATCAAGACACAGACTAAATTTTCTCATCTACCACAGCCACTTTGTATCATGCTAATGCAAATGAAATGGAGAATTAAACCTGCACTGTATGAAACAGTCACTTTCAGAGAAGACCAAAATTTCCTGAGGAACAAAAGCAGATCCGGGTATGGCACTAGAGTCGTCAGTGTGGACTTCAGAGTGATAGGAAACCAACCATATTACTGTATAAATGATGAAAAATGGGCACTTCTATCTGGAGCATTACATAGTGTCGGGAAAGCCCATTAACTGGTGGAACTGCCCTTTGAGCAGCCTGAGAAAAGTCTCACAGTGAAGTTCTTGTACCCAGAATAGGATGTGTAGGGATGCAGTGCTACATCAGGAAGCTCGAAGGATGTAAGAATGCTTCCCCTGTTGCCCTGCAGGTGCAGGATAATTTAATTAGGATGCGGTGGTAACTTCAACTCACTAACATGGTGGCTTGCTTGGAGACTGTGTTTTCACAGATCACTTCTTGGTGCTCTTCTGTGTTTGGCAGCAGTTGTTAACAGGTAAAGGCAGGTGAACTGGTCCCTCGCCCCTTTGTACAGTGGAGACAGGGCACACAGGCAAACGGCAGTGTGATCCACTAAGTGTCAACATGCTTCTGCAGATAAAGCTCACGCTCCAGCTGCAATCCCTCTATCAGCCGATAGCACCTGCTCCTGCAGAAAAAGACCTCCTAGTGCCAGAAATCTTTGGTAACGTTCATTGAGCTTAACCACACACTTAAGCTTTTCCATCCTCCGTTAGCTGAAGCGTTTTGCTCACCTTTGGTAATTACATTCCATCTTTTGTTTTGGAGAAGACTGCAAGGAGCCAAACCAAAAACCTATTCCAACACTGAAGCAAGTGACTGCAAGCTATATTTGAGGTGCAGATGGCTGGCTTATATACTACAGACCGCAGCTATAACTGCAGCAAGGAGCTCCCTCTGAGCTGCCAGTACTTTATGAAGTCAGTACCCATGGCAAAATGGGGAGGTCTGGTGTTGCATTCTGCTTGTGTGGACCCTGATTTTTATTGTGCACGCACATGCCACTTTGTGTACAATATGTGCACATTTGCTAGAGAGTCAGGTGCCGCGGCAATTTCAAAATTGGATTTTCTTCTGAATTAAGGAGACATATGTGGTCTACCTTATGTGAGTGAAAGCTGGAGGGAATTCAAAGATACAGTCGCTCACCCCTGGGGATTTCCTGTAAACGCTTGTCTCAGTGAGCCAGGCTGCTACAGCCGTTATCCAGGGAAGCGGCACTCCAGATGGATTACCTCTGCAGACGTCAGCAGTACAATTGGATTAGGTAAGCTGTCTGCACACCTGCTCATTTCACTAATTGGTTCCTGGCATTAAATGACCCAGACGTGTCCTAAAATATTTTTTCCTCACCAGTAGACTCAGGTGCTGACTTGTGTTTCCAGGTGGAGAGGGCAGAGTGACCTGCATCCCGCAGTGCGGAGATCAGCAGAGGAGCACGGAGCAGACAGGACGTGGGGACAGGCGGCCGGGGCTCTGAGATCTGGCACAATCCTCGGCATTCAAAAGCAACATGCATAGAATGGCATCCAAAATATTGAACACTACTTTTCTCAAGGAGGATGAATAACCTTTCTGTAAACCATTAAATGAAGGATGGTTTACTGAAGACAGGCCAATACTTTTGCTTCTCTTCTGTAGCTTTTCCCCTTTCTTCCACAGTGTTTCTAAAAATGTTTAGGTTACAGAAAATCCACGCCTCTAACACAGATGGTACCCCTGGTTTCTAGATTGATTTTCTCCCCACCAACACTTCTGCCCTGCCTCTTCCCTTTTCAGTGTCAGCCTTTCTGCAAGGTTTATTCCTTTCTTTCTTGGACGCATATCTTTCTTCCTCCAGAAGGAAGATGTATCAGGGTCTCCAATTTATCTTTTTTTCCTCCAAACTCTCTTTACTTGCTCTTTCTACTCTCTTTTTCTCTTCCTGACCTCCATTACTCTGCTAATTCTTCCTTCAACACCTGAATTCAACTCTCTCCCAAACTAGCAAACTGACTCCTGGTTTTAATTCCTTACTGTCCTATTTCTTTTCCTTCATTCTCTCTCCTCCTTTCCCATCTCCTTTCATTATCCATTAAGAAGAGGTTTGGAAACACATGGAAGACCATTACATCCTTTTTAAAGTGCAAAATAGTGCCCCTGTACTCATATTGAGGAGAGCCATTGCAGTATATGAGATAATCGTGATGCTGGGAGAAAAGAGATAATAAAAAAGTCATTAACTACATTGATAATTCTGTAATATTAGTAAAAAAAACGGGTGTTAAAAGTTGGAAGACAATGTGCAGATTTACTCCGAGCGTATGCTGACAAATCCACTTCCATACAGATAGAGTGCATCTCGCAGATGTAGAAACACACAGACGTTAACTGTGTTCAGCAGGAATTTTTGGATCAAACAGGAAGACAAGAAAGATCTTGGCATCTTCACAGAACTACCTCCCAGGCTCTTAAAAAGCCCATACAGATCTGGGAAAGGACTTTCTCCAGAGTGACATTAGCAGAGTGATCAAGCCAGAACAGGGAGAGGTCACAAACAAAAGATGTTTGCACATGGGTAAAAGTAGGCAGAAAGTTAGTGGGCAAGGGCAAAAGTAGAATCTCCAAGGAAGCTCATGCGATGTTTGAACTGGCAAGAGGTTTCAGGAATGGTGGGGAGGACGTGGAAGATGAGTCCACAGCTTATCACAAGTCCTGTTAAAATTATCATCACATACGTTTATGATATTAGTTCTGGGCTATAAATATGAAATCAAACAGACCGGGCTGCCACTGACACTATAGTCAATGCATACAGTTTTTAAGCCAAATGTGCTATTATAAGGAGTTTTACGCTGAAAGGAATGCTAATGGCCATAGGAGACAGCAAATTGTTAACTGCAATGGGGTTTCTTGACGGTTTCGTGCCTGTGAGTTAGTGAAACATCCCAGGTAATGCAGCTGATGTTCTGGCCGAGACTGAACATCTTCCATCATGAGACACCTGTAGCCCAGACTCAGCAAACTTGGAAGCAAATTTGAATGCTTTGAAACCAAACGGCTGCCAGAGCTCCCCCATGGGATGTCATCACATCGCAGGTACTGAAATGGCACCTTTTGTGATGCTGTATGGGGAATATGAACAGCACTAGAAGAGGACTTGCTTTTTTCAGTTTACATAAGCTGAGCTCAAATCAGTGTGACTGTCACCGCTGGATCTCCTGCCAAGGCAGCACTCTGTGGCTAAGGTTATGTCTCAGAGTCTAGGCTCGAACTGACCCTGCTTGCTCTGACAGATCTGAAGTCACCTGCCCCACTCAGGAAATGGGGAGGGCTCACCCATCCCATGCACACGAGGGCTCTGCCGGTTTAGGCTGCGTGCAAGCACTCACAGCAAAGCAACCTGCATCCACCTCACTGGCCCCAGCGCTAGGGCGTTTGAGTGTCTACAGTTTCAAAACCACAAATGGCTAATGACAGTCTTTCTGTTTCCTGCTTTCAAGTCTGTGGGTGAAACAGCTTGACACGTTTGTGAAGACTTTGAGGGAAAGCCAAAGGAGACTAAATACCTGCTACCAGTGGTCTTAAAAGGAAAGAAAAATGTTTGCCAGTTCAAATGTTTCCTGCTGCAGGAAAGTACAGAAGTACTGTATCATTGACGTCAATTGTAGCCTTGTTTTTTAAAACTTTCACAGGGACATCCCTGTCAGGAACCATCTAAAAATGTCTGACTTTTGATCTTACCCGTGGGAAGTAACACGATTAGAACCAGCTCTCTTACTCTCTCCCTACAGCTAATTGTGTGAAAAATTACTTCAGCATAAGTAAAACTGATCAACTACCCAAATATTATGCTTCAAGATTAGACATGGATATGGGTTATCATGAGAACACTCTGAGATTTATGTGAATATGCCCCATAGTGGATGTCAAAACATTTTATAAACCAAGCTTGAGTAGTGCGTCCAGAGGCACAGTGTCCCAAAACACCCTCGTCTTCCGATTCAGACTCAAAACACCCTTGTCTTCCGATTCAGACTCTCACAACTCCCTCCAGCCTTCTGGCTGCATTAGGCAGAGCATAGCCAGCAGGTCGAGGAGGTGATCCTTCTCTGCTCAGCGCTGGTGAGACGCAGCTGGAGTGCTGGGTCCAGTTCTGGGCTTCCCATTACAAGAGTGACATTGACATACTGGGGCAAGTCCAGTGAAGGGCCATGAAGACGATGACGGAACTGGAGCATCTGTCCTATGAGGGAAGGCTGACAGAGCTGCGACTGTGCAGCTTGCAGAAGAAAAGGTTAAGGGGGATCTCATCGATGTTTATAAATACTGATGGGGGAGAGCAAAGAAGATGGAGCCAGGCTCTTCCCACTGGTACCCAGTGACAGGACAAGAGACAATGGGCACAGGAAATTACATATCAATATTGGAAAAAAACCCCAACATTTTATACTGTAAGGTGAGTGAGCACTTGCACACATTGCCCAGAGCAGTTGTGGGGTCTCCCTCCTTTGAGATATTCAACACCTGACTGGACACAGTCCCAAGCAATCTTCTCCGGGCTGCCCTGCTTTGAACAGGAGGTCGGAGTGGACGGCCTCCAGGGATTCTTGCTATTTGGTGATTTGGTGACTCTAAGATTCTGCAGCTCACATTTTTTTTTCATTTTTAATAGCCTTAGTTAGAAAAAGACAGGTATCACATAAATGGCAGTAAAATACTGCAAATGCCTGGGAAAGTACAAAACCACGATAATTTTAGAGATAAAATCATGTTGACAGCTGAATTTGGCATTAAAAAGGGCTATGTTAGCTGGGTGTCATAATTTCATGGTTCTTTCTCAAACGAACAGAAGTAATTACAACCTAAGCCTCCATCTGGAAAACCGAGGCTTTGCTCCATGTGAGTGCTGATTTTGAACAGAACTTCAAAAGAGGAGGAACGTACAAGAAATTTTACAGATCCAATTAATAAAACAGCAATAGTCAAACCTCCACCTAAGTGGGTTGCAGTTCAAGTCTACTTTGAATCCCTTGAAGATGGCTGTGAGCAGCCTCCGTGTATCTCACGCTGCTCTCAAGCAGCTCAAGGACGCTTCTCCCTTACTCACTCATGGTGTCAGCAGCGACTTTCTGACCCTCTGGGACTCCACACCAACAGATGCAGAGAAGTGAGTCACAACAATCATGGAGTTTGCCACACGTGGCAAGTGGTTAGCTGAGTTAGTGCTCTGCACGTGGTTCGCTGTGAGCCCTATGTGTGCAACCAACGCGATTAACTTCTTTGGCAGGTATGTGCTGGACATCTTCACAGAGAGAGGAAGCCATCACAACAGCGTAGAGTGACACCGATGAAGATTTATTAACGTTTTAGAGTAGCGTTTCTCAGCCTATTAAGTGAAATCTCACTGAAAATGAGAAGAATCCATAGACCATCCTGTACAGAGTTGCTGTAATTGTATTCGTTTGCAAACAGTTAAAAGCTGGTTGCGTTTTCAATGCCCAACCATTGCTTTTCTTCTACGCCATTGTTTGCTTCCTCGCACACGCACTGATTTTGTTGTAGAGGGGTGGTTTTCTAACTCCACCTTGTGCTTTTACAAACACACCAAGAAAAGTACGCTATGCAGCAAAGAAAGTTGTTCTTGGGCTGATGGTTTCAGTGACCCCTGCAATCAGGGAGGGACATCTGCCTATTGCATGGGAGCTCAACGCATCCGGAGCTCTACTTCAGAGTGACAAATGAAAGAGTCAAGATTCAGATTTTCACTTGTAATCTGAAGTCACTAGTCAAAACTCCAAAATCAAGTAACAGATCTTGAAAGCCATGAGATTTTTAAAAGAAGATTTTTTTTTTTAAATTATTCTTCGGCCATACATACTCTGCGTGAATTAATCAGCTTTTCCCACTCTCCTGAAATTATTTGGTAAACTGACCTTTTGCTGCTGCAGAAATCCCTGTCATACACACTTGCTACATGTTCCACTTCGGTGTCAAACTCCTATTTTCACCAGAAATCTCCCATTTCACCAGCAGCCTACCANCATACATACTCTGCGTGAATTAATCAGCTTTTCCCACTCTCCTGAAATTATTTGGTAAACTGACCTTTTGCTGCTGCAGAAATCCCTGTCATACACACTTGCTACATGTTCCACTTCGGTGTCAAACTCCTATTTTCACCAGAAATCTGCCATTTCACCAGCAGCCTACCAATTTTCTGGTACCTGCCATTCCAGGCAACCAGCCATCTGGAAATCCTCGGTGAACCAACACTGCGTATGGAAGCCATCCTCAAGCTGTCCTCCTGGCTGTGGGCCGAACAGCTTTCTCAAGAGCTCTCATTGCCAGCTCCTCTCACGTAAAAAGTGGGCATTTCAGGCATGAAGGGGACTTCTCCCCAGATCCACGGTCAGTGCTTGTGAGAGAGTTGGTAATTATTATTTTACAGCTAAACTGGCTCTAGCTTTGTGTTGGGTCTGTGTGGGGAGCTTTGGTAGCGGGGGAAGGGGCTACATGGGCGGGTGGCCCCTGTCAGAAGCTGCTCGAAGCTCCCCCAGAGTCCAAGTCAGACCCACCTCAGGCTGAGGCCGGGCCACATAGAGGCAACAGATGTGCCTCTGCAATAATGTATTTAAGAAGCGGACAGGACAAAGAAACGGCCATGGAGACCTGCAGCAGAGGAAGAAGGGAGATGGGAGGAAAACACCTGTGCAGATACCAGGAGTCAGCGAGGAAGGAGGGGGAGGAGGCAGCTGGAGCAGAGATTCCCCTGCAGCCTGCGGGGAGAGGGCAGGCTGTGCCCCTGCAGCCCACGGAGGATCGCAGTGGAGCAGCCTGTGAAGGACCACGGCACGGCAGAGATGGGCCTGCAGCCCAGGGAGGACCCAGTGCCAGGGGAGGTGCCTGCTCCTGAAGAAGGTCATCACTCTGTGGGCGGCCCGTGCTGGGTCGGTGTGTTTCTGAGGGACTGCACCCCGTGGAAAGGACTCACATCAGAGGGGTTCGTGAGGGACTGTCTGCCGTGGGAGCAAGCCCGTGCTGGAGCAGGGGAAGCGTGTGAGGAGCCCTCCCCGCCTGAGGAGGAAGGAGTGGCAGGGACGATCTTTGGTGAAGATCTGGTTTCACATGTCATTATCCCACTCTGTTTTGATTAATGACAGATTAAATTGATTTTTCCTCCAAGCCGAGTCTGTTTTTTGCCCGTGACCATAACCGGTGAGTGAACCCTCCCCGTCCTTGTCTTGATCCACCAGATTTCATTACATTTTCTCCTCCCCATCCCACCAGGGAGGGAGGAGTGAGCGATTAGCCATGGGGTGCTGTGTTGCCAGCTCAGCTGGGCCTAAACCATGACAAGCTTCCGCTAAAATCCGTGGCATGCAAAGGGGTTTGCAAGAATTGTTTTGTTGTTCTTAGAATGTAGTAAGTCCTTGACTGTTGTTCTTCTGGAAGCCATGCTCCATCTGCACCATTCAACAAGCTCTGTACAGCAATTTAATATGTGCGTAATATATTTCTATATGTGCATAACATGTTTTTATTTCTTTCTGTATATGTAAAGAATTAAAAAGCAGAATTATGTATCAATTAAGCTATCTCTGTATTAGCCCCTACCAACCTATTTCTCATAATTTATGTTTTATTTTGTGCAACAGCCTGTGCCATCTAGTTGCCTCTGCTTTTCGTGGGCTATTGATGCCACAGGTACTGTCACTGCTGTGATGGATGTGAGCTATCTGTAGGCAAAGTGTGAGCATTGATTTGTGTGCAGCTGTGTGGGGGGTGGTTGTTGGCAGTGTCTCTGCACACAGTGGGGAGACCTTCCTGTGACAGGTCTCTGTGTGCATCGCATATATAGTAGTGCAGATTCCACCTAGAGAAAACTGCTAGGCAGACCTGGTTGCAGCCTCCCACTCCATGGTTAGTGGGGCAGTACCTCTTCCGCTTTTTCCCTCTTTGTCTGTTCACACGACCCATATTTGGGGTGAAACCAGCTAACCAATCTGCTACATTACATCAGGGTCTCACATCCCCAACGTACAACAGTCTAAATACAGGGTCAAGTCTACATCCACACACAAAAACCAAGGTCTTCTAGCCTTTCTGGACACACTCCTACTCAGGCTTCCCATCTCTCCTGGGTTTTATGTAGATTTTTCTCATCAAGTTCTTCCACGCCGGCTTCAGGCTGACCTAGTCAATCATTAATTAATCTCTGGTAGTCAAAGATGCGATTGTGCCCTGCAAGGATAGAGGCTGTCCTGGAGATGCATTTGCATTGTTGGTGGTTTTTAAGGACCATTAGATCTAGTGCACTCCAACATCCCATAGTAAGTCCTTTTAGCAACAGTACTCTTTGGTTTGCATGCAACTGCAGAGCTATATTCTTCTGTTGAAAGCTTTAGTGGGTTCTGCAACAGGGGCGATTGTGTAATTGTTCACCTGTGATGGGTTTAGGAGGGGCTGATTCCCATGAGCTGTGCTGCTGGGGCTCCTCTGATCACTGTCTGGCCTTGGTGTGTATTTGGGTTTACAGTTAACCAGATACTCCCACAGTGTAAGCTGGGGCTCGTCACCTAACAAAAGTCCAAGCTTCTTGACCATCCTTAAAACACTGAACTGTTAGCTCCCATTCTAGGCCAGGGCTGCAGAAAGCTGTCTGGCTTCACTGGCAGCAATATTCTAATGTGAGAAAGGAAGTGGCCTAAGTTCAAATCTCAACCTTCTCGGTAGCATGCATGTTACCAACATTTGAATGCCTGAACTTGTTTTCACCTCTGTCCTTTGAAGATCTCTTAGCGGGTCCTATGGTCTTGCATCTCTCTCTATTCCCTAACGCCAAGCTGCTCTGCTGTAAGATGACCTCTCATTTCTGAGGAACCTTTTAGCGCAGTAATCAACGTTGCATGTTCAAGAGATCCCTGAAGCTGTAAGACCAGCGTTTTGGTCAATATCAAGAAGTTTGCAAAACTACATAATTATGGAGTTAGCTAGGAAGAGAGTTTACCATACCCAGGCACAACAGCCAGGCAATGCATCAACACGGCAAGAAAGGTCTGTGCTGGCCAGCCCAGAACATAGCACCAGTTAGCCTTTGGTTCCTGAACATCTCAAGACCAACTCAACATACTTAACCCCATCAGAGGCCTCCAAGAGCATCAGAAAACCCTGCCTATCCATACACTCTGTCTCCATAAGCAAGCATAGCAGGTTGGAAACTGAAACTGTCATCTGCTCATGGAGACACTCTTTCAAAAATGTCTTTTCACCACTAACTTTGACTGATGCTATTGCCTTCATAAAGACCCTAGAAAACATTTCCTGGAAACATGAAGGTGTGTATTTGACTTTTACCGATCCAGGAAATGACATTTATTTCCTGGAATGCTGTTGTATGTAGTGGCCAGAATTTGCCGTTGTCACTGACTTTTCCATGTTGTTCTTTGATTTAGGGATAGTCAGCTGGATTCATGTACGTGTTCAGACTGTAGGCATCTACATCTCAGCAAATGACCCTAGAGTCCCTTTAAAGTCAATAGAAACCTAGCCAATAAAGTCAGTATCACGATTCATCTCATCCTAAAGTAGTTGTTTACTTCTTTTCAGATTAATTACCCCCTCTACATTAATTGCCCCCGTCTACACTGACTGGACCACCATTAGGTCTAGGAGGCCATAGACAATCGGCTATAAGTAAACACATAGAAATCCCACTGAGATTTCCATATTTTCATCACAGGCTTTTACAGGCCACGCTGTCAAAGTTGGCAGGAAAGAACCTCTATTTCACCTGCTTGCAATGCACAGTCTCTTGTCTTTCCTTGACTTTCACACCATCTTCCCTTCCCAGCGGTTTGGCCTTCTGCCTGCAGGACTGGGCAGTCTTGGATGTAGTGAAGGTAGATCTCAGTGCCCTCCTGACGGCATTTCTGACCCAGCTGCATTCCTCAGTGTGCAGGGTGTCGATGCCCATATGCACATCTCTTTTCCTTAATGTAAATTCTGTCTCTGTATCTTTGCATATATTTTACCACGTTGACATAAGCATGGGGTTCAACACTCCAGCTTCAGTGGGGCCACAACGGCAGCTGAGAAACACACATGCGGTGCAGCAGCCATTCCTCCTCGTGTACCTCCTGTGCTTCTCTCCTAGGCTGAAGAGTCCGTGAGGGAGATTTCAGCCCATACCATTGGTTCCCAGTCAGTGATCAGTGGGCAGCGAGGCCACCCAAAGCAATCTGTAGCTCCCCTGGAGTCATGTCTCATTTGCTGTGTTTACAACCAAGAATTCTCTAAGGATTCAGGCTATCTGGGTTTTTGAGAGTTAACACAGCACCCTACATTACACTGTTTGGGTACTGTTACTTTACATTTACGGTGTTGGCAAATATAGACCCATATATTCGGCTATAATGTAGAACAATAAGGAATCAGGCAGAGAACTCGTTTTTCTCTCCTGGCCCTTTTGTACCCGTTTCTACAGACTCATCTTCTTTCACTTTTCAGCAGTCATTCTTTGTCTTCTGACCATATTTGATCACTCCTTTTTCAATGCAGTTTCCTGTTTGATTTCCTTTTACAGAAACATGTGTACCCTGACATCGTAGATAACTGCTGCATTCCCAGCTGTCTGAGCACTGATTTTTCTGTCTCTGAACTTGTGAACCACATTAAAAATTCAGGATTTATTGCAGTTGTTTCAAGAATTCCTGACAGACAGATGAGCATGATTTCAGAGGTAATAACTCCTCTGTAGTCAGCCTGTCCTGTATTCCCCTTGGCACTCCCTGGGCTTCAGAATATTAAAAGTGAAAGAAAAATGGCTCACAGTTAAAGGGGATTAATGAGACTGCATGTCTTTTCAGCATGCATGGAAACCACATGCAACTGAATGCCAGTACCTTCTCATTAGCGCGAAGCAAATCTATTTTGAGATTATTCCTCTTCGAGGAACTATGTGAATTCCCCCTGTAACACCACAGACAGCCTCCTAAACCCATAAAGGTCTTTCGCTGCTTATCACCTGCTGTCATGGTACCGATACACAGCTTTTCAATTACTTTGGATTGCCTCCAAAGAGCGTGGCAGAGGGGTCTATGCCTGTATCAAATGGAGAACTCTGTTTGTGACTGTTGTATCANGCTGTCATGGTACCGATACACAGCTTTTCAATTACTTTGGATTGCCTCCAAAGAGCGTGGCAGAGGGGTCTATGCCTGTATCAAATGGAGAACTCTGTTTGTGACTTGTTGTATCAGGTTGCAGACAGCTCCTGAGCCAGGGAAGGCCACTGGCACTTCACTAAATGACTGTCACTTGAGCGTCCTTCAGCAGGTATTGGGGGACTGTTCTCTCTCCTCTGTTGGCCTGCTGCTATGGGATACCGCTTGCCCCTGGTCTTGTGGAGGATCAGGAGTGCATCTCAGGGTGGAAGCAGCAGCATCCCATTCCCAAGCTTGTGTTCCCTTCTTGCAGGGTAATCAAGGGAAGGTAGGAGAGCTCAAGTCCAACCAGAGTGCCCAGGAGGCATGCTCAGGAAATCTTGGATGCTGACTTGAGGTCTTGGGCTGGTTCTTTGATAGAACTACCTGCAAGGGCTCCAAACACGTGAGCACTGTATCTAAGGCCAGCCAACAACAGACCGAATGCACCAGCCGCATGTGCTTGTACTGCCCTGTGGTAATTTGCTGAGATTAGGGCTTTTCTCAGGGAATGAAGACCCATTTTTAGGGCAATTCCAAATGAATAGTTCTGTGCCTGCTCTTTCCTGGTAAGGAATGCAGAGCTCTTTTCCTCAAGTATTTTCTACTGACAAGCCTAAATTAGTCCTCTCTGAGACCTCTGCAGCTGTCACGGGAATGACAGAGCTAGCTCCAAGGCTGAATCAAGCGTGATTTGAATGAGGGGAGAGGGAAGGAGGAGTCCAACTGCACAGCTACGCTGCGCTGCGTTGCGTGATACCTTGCCTGACTACTCTNGCGTGATTTGAATGAGGGGAGAGGGAAGGAGGAGTCCAACTGCACAGCTACACTGCGCTGCGTTGCGTGATACCTTACCTGACTACTCGATTAATGGGTGTCCCATCAACTGCTAGTTCCTCTATTACCGCTAGCTGAGAGTTAATGTGAACATTTCTGTGCCTCGTAACCACCTCAGTGACTGCAGCAGAGGCATTCCCTAGGTCTGACTGTGCCAATGAGATGATATTCGAGCACAAGGTTAGGTGGGATCTCTGTGGTACTTGGCACAGGAACTGCCAAGGGAATGCTCTTCAGTTTTGTCAACAAAAATATTGGAGTTTACTGAAATGAGGTTATTTCATCAAATTTGAAACTGTCATAAATAACCATTTTGATCAGAAAAATTATCACCAATCAAAGCTATGTTGATTTCTATGTGTGGTTTGTATCAAGTAGTTGAAAAAGGATTGCTTTTCAGCTAGAAATTAATTTGAAGCATGTGATAGATTTGAGATGTTGATTAGCGCAATGGTAGCAGGTGCCTCTTTGCCCTTGCTGTACTGCTCTGTTAACTGCAATGGTTCAGGCTTTCTGTGGTTTCTACAGACTGAATTAATGCCACGTTACCCCGCAGAGGCAGGATTTTCTGAAGAAGGGAGTGTGGAAAGAAGCTATCCGGCATTGCTCATGGTGGGGGTGGACACAGGCGCCTCTGGGAAGTGGGAGTACGGGCAGTGCTGGGCAGATCTGGGTCTCCAGTTTTTCATGCAAAGAGGGTGTTTTAACTTCGCCTTCACTGTGCCCCGACCCACTCCATGTTCACTACCGTAACTCTGCTAACAGCTAATTGAGAAAAAACAGTGGTGAGTTTGAATCTTCACTTTTTTGACTGTATTGGCACCATTCAGTACTATCAGTTAAATGTTTTGTTTGATGATTACAGCCGTGGATGCCTTACGTGTTTCTGTTTAGATTTACTTTTAATCATAACGGGTATGTTGTCTGACAGGGTCCCAGTAGCTGTGTATGGCATGTTTGAGATTTCTGTATTAAAAAAAACCCCAAAGACAGGAAAGAAACAAACACCAGGGAGCCAAACTCAGGACAGGGTAGGGGAGACACCAGCAACTGTATTATGCCAAACTCTAAGGAGACGTAAGAGAAGAAAGTCAGTCCTTGGACACAGCAATCATGGAAAAATGAATAAGGCTTGTGTCAGGAGACATTTGCTGAATGTGATTGCCATTCTGGTATTCAGCTCATCTTGCACTTTTAAATCCATCTCCCAGAGTTAAGCTTTCGTATTGTTGTCAGACTGATCAACAGATACGTGTGCATTGTGTTACCTGGCCATCTTTGTGCTGCCTATGAAATATCAGCAGGGTGCGTCCCTTCCTAAGAGGGGAGGATTTTGAATTGGTTTGAATTCCCAGGGCTGGATTATTGCAATTCTTTGTTTGCAGGAGTTACCAACCATGTTATCTCCCAAATGCAGCTGATACAGGATGTAGCAGCTCACAGTCTTTTGGGCACCCGGTTGTTTCAACGTAATGTTCTCATTTTAAAGTCTCTGTGCCTGCTTCTGGTGAAATTTCGTGTCAAGTTCAAAGTCCTGTTACTAGTACAGAATATGTTGGATGTTACATCAGTTCCCTTTGCTGTCCGATAGCATGTTCCTCACTGCTCAGCAGGATTCTAATTATTATTGTAAGAGTATGCAGAAGGAGAGAGCATGTACTCCCCAAAGGGGGTCTGGGCAAGGACCTTTCCAATGCAAAAGGGGATGATAAGAAAAGGAGGAAGCCACAAGCAAGAGGGCACAGAGACCCAAACCTAACCAACAACCAATACGGGAGGCAGTGATGGGAGTCAGTCACATGGACTGATAAGGAAATGTGGATATAATAATGTTTATTTCAGTAAGATTATCTGATTCAGGACCTTGTCAAATGGGATGAGCAACCAGCAAGGCAGCCCGGGTAGCAGGGGAAAATTACTAGACAGGAGAAAATATCTGCTGAAAAAATACTGACACATAAAGGCCTGCCAGCCTGGAGCTGTGAGCCTGAAAGCAGAAACAGCCTTGAAAAGTGCTGCTGGCCTTTTAGAAGTGCAGCCAGGGTACCTACAAACTGAAGACCTGGGAAGGGGCAGGCAAAATCATGGTCCCTCTTCCCATCCGTGTGATGTACTTATGCTCCCTGCATGTCACATCTGCTTCTTTGAGAGGAGATCTGATCAATGCTCACAAATATCTAAAGGGTGGATGTCAAGAGGACGGGGTCAGACTCTTCTCAGTGGTGCCCAGCGACAGGACAAGGGGCAATGGGCACAAACTGGAACACAGGAAGTTCCACCTGAACATGAGGAGGAACTTCTTTACTGTGAGGGTGACAGAGCACTGGAACAGGCTGCCCAGAGAGGTTGTGGAGTCTCCTTCTCTGGAGATATTCAAAACCCGCCTGGATGCATTCCTGTGCAACCTGCTCTAGGCTAACCTGCTTTAGCAGGGGGGTTGGACTAGATGATCTCTAGAGGTCCCTTCCAACCCCTACCATTCTATGATTCTATGATTCTTGTGTTCGGTACTGACCTGGCATCTAACATTGAAGCAGCTGAAGTACTATGGGGGTACTCATCCATCACTATCCCAAAATACCTCAGGCTATCTCAGCTTGCTCTTTCTCTTTCCTTTGATTTTTTTTTTCTAATTCTTTTGCCACTTTAATGACATCAAAATTTATCAAAAGGTAACCCTGAAAGACTTATTTAGAAGGGAAGGTTCAAAATTACTCTCCTGTCTTCCCCATCTCTATCAGCAATTAATTCAGCTTCTACAGTGTGCTGTTTGGTTTTGCCATAGCTCCTTCGTGTGCACCCCCAGTGCCCAAGGTTTACAAGCAACGACACAGGCCTGTGACATTTAGCTGCTGAAATCGGCCCACATGGAATGCATCCAGCCAACCGCAGTAGATGCTGGGGCGCTATGGAAAGCTCAGAATGATGTGCTCAGAGCAGTCCTTTGGACTTTGCCATGTGTGAAATACCCTCTCATCAAGGAGACCTCCATCCCCTCCCCAAACCCTACCAAAATACCTGCAAATATTGAAGCAAATGGCAGGTGACCTCTGCGCTCAGGGTAAACAATCACCCCTCGCCTTCAGGACCACGTAATTGATGAAATGGAAGCCGAGCCTTTTCTTTCTATGTTACATCAGTTTTTCCTAAATTACTTCCTTCTCTTTGGAGGGGGGGTGGTGGAAAGTTTCAAAGTAATTTTGCATATTTGCAAATATTTCTAAGCAACATGGGTCCAATGCTCCTTGAAGTGTCAAGGCCTGAAAGCTTGAACTGTTACTATTGGAGAAGCAGCAAGAAATAGTTGAGGATACACTAGGACTGTGTCTTGACGCATGGACATAGTGTCTTGCTGATTAACAACCTATTTAATACTCAGAAAGATGTTCCCCTCTTGAGTTCCTCAGTTCTTCAGATCACTATAGAAACACAACTAACCTTTTCAGAGGTCTGGTCTGAAAGAGGAAAGAGGGAAGGGGAACGACATTGAAAAAAAAAAAAACAACTTTGGGAAAAAAGAAAAAGCTGAATGCCATATATTGCCTTAAAAACTGGTCTATAGTTTTATTATGTTTCGAAGTTATTATGTTTTCAGAGTTATCTTAAGATGATTCTTAATGCCTAGCAAATGACTATCTATCTCCCACTCCTAGAGAGATTGTTACTGACTTCTTTGCTGCAGTTGTCTGAGATAGATTGATCTAGGATGATTATTTATTATATTTAAAAGTTATTTGGCTCTTGTCCTAGCCAGAACAGAAACCAGTATTCTACATATGAATGTGTGTTGCTTGCATAAGAGACAATAAGATTAGAAGCAAAAAGGTGCAAAATTATGTCAATAGCCTGAGACAGAAGAGTATCTTGTACCTTTGAATGCAGTAAAACCAAAACAAACCAGTGGTGGCACTGCTTGTTTTGTTTTTTTTAAGTACTTCCTAAAAACTAAAAATTTGGGGTTGTATTCCTAAACCAAATGGAAATTAAAATCCAGTCCCGTGCTGTAGAGGCGGTGCACCTGAGCGGGGCAGGCTCTCTTCCCCCCATCCCTGCATCCCTCTCACAAAACCATTCAGCCTCTCCAGTCCAGTTGTCTAGCTCAGTATGTTCTTTCCAGAATCCCTCTTCTAATTTGTGTTACCAGAGAAGTGAACTTACTTCCCTGTGAATTACAGACCACGGATCAGGGCTGGATGCCTTGCTAGAACACAGGTTTTTTGCGAAACACAGCTAGGTCCAATGTCTGTAAACTTCTACGGTCAGTTCTAAAGGAGGCAAGACCAGACCATTCAGTCTCCATACTCTGGATTTTCTCTCTCTTTCCCCTTGCATCCTCAACTTTTTAAAATTCATTTGGGTTATTTGTTTTTTTTTTTTTTAAATCTTTCTCTAAGTAGCTTGACCCACTTGCCAGATATCCTCTTTCTGTTCTCTGTCATTGCTTTACTATTTCTTGCTTTACCCCTGAGGATGTAAGGAGGAATTAAAAAGAAAGACTTTGACTTGTTTTCATTTGACTTTTAGTTGCATATTTATGCTTTTGCTAGATACAATGATTTAGCTCATAGTGTTCCCCTTTATATTTAGGGAAATTGCACTGTATTGTGTGATCATGTACGCCTTGGATATGATTCACCAAATAAACTTAGATGACATTATTACAAACACACTGTTACCCAATCCAGCCACCACTATAACCAAAGGAGAAAACATTTCTCACTTTATGGATGGGTATTCCATAACCTCTGAATATAAGGGCTGGAGACAATCCAGAATTGTTGCCCTCGGAGNCCAAATAAACTTAGATGACATTATTACAAACACACTGTTACCCAATCCAGCCACCACTATAACCAAAGGAGAAAACATTTCTCACTTTATGGATGGGTATTCCATAACCTCTGAATATAAGGGCTGGAGACAATCCTGAATTGTTGCCCTCGGAGCAGTAGCAGCCCTTGGTCAGGTATAGAAATCAGAATGAATAGCAGAGAGCAATGGGAAGCCGGCGTGCCCTCTAAACCAGATTTGTATCTATTTGTTAGGTCTTGCCAAAACTAGAATTCACAAGATGTTATCCATACTGACTTAGGTCCGGTAATACCATCCTCTTCATGCAGAGACAGTTTTCAAAATCATTGAGGAAATAATGATTCTGGCAGAATAGGCACCCACACATCCAGAATACGCATCAATAGTAGGTTTCTAGTGATAAACCTGCATCAGTTTAAAAGGAAATCACACTGGTCCAGTTCTAAGTCTTTCTGATGTAATTGCTTTGGGAACTGAAAGCAATGGAAGACAAACTATACTCTAAATATTTTCTGACATGAAAGGTTTCTAATCATTCAGGAGAAGAGACAGGCATCACCATCTCAGATTATGCAGTTTCTGAGTAATCACAACAACCCACCAGGGAAGAGAAGTCATTTCCCTGAGAAAGGCACCTGAACATCTTTTCATCATTTAGCACGTACTGCTACATTTCCAGATTTATCTGGTGAAGAATGCTAATGAGCTTCCTGGACTACTTGTACCCTACAACTCTGACAACAGTGTTTTTTAAATGTTAAGTAACGTGGTATGTTAATTAATAATTTCCACAGGATCACCCCCAAAAGGATCACAGTTTAGCTGCAAAAACTCCTGTTCCAATCTCCTTAAAATCTAAAATGACAATGCAGATAAGTGAGAGGAGATCTGGAGGCACAGGCACCTCTGTGTGTGTTCTTGTGCAGGCAGATGCAAACTGATTTCTTCTCCGAACCCGGAGTCAGCCCTGTGCTGTGCTAGCATGGCACTGAACCAGAGAATGTGCAACTCTTCCTTAGCAGAATGGGCACAAACTGGAGCACAGGCAGTTTCACCTGAACATGAGGAAGAATGTCTTTACTGGGAGGGTGACAGAGCCCTGGCACGGGCTGCCCAGGGAGGTTGTGGGGTCTCCTCCTATGGAGATAGTAAAAACTCGCCTGGATGTGTTGCTGTGCACCCTGCTCTGGGGGCACCTGCTTTAGCAGGGGGGTTGGACTGGGTGATCTCCAGAGGGCCCTTCCAACCCTGGCTGTTCTGTGATTCTGTAATGCTGTGATTCTGCGTGTGTGGTAGGGTGAGCCTTATCTTAACCGTAGCTGTGCAGCTTCTGCTTGGACATAGATCAGCATGGTCTGCAAAATTCACACTTTACTCACGTGGCAAAACTGCTGAGTGGTGGATACAGAACAGAGCCTGATTTCCTGACCTGGACTCCATACTCCAGCTGATAAACCACACTGCCTCTTGCATGAGGATTTTGGTCGTGCTGAGAAAAATAATAAAAATACCTAGTTTTTATTACATTCGTTGCAGAAGAAGGATGGTTTGCTTTAACACTGGAGTACATTATCCTTTAAGTAGTAAATATTTATAGGGAGGCAACCTAAGTATGGAGAAATGTGGTATTATTTAAAACTTTCCGAGACAATTGGACTCAGACGGTGAGAAGAGTTTTAAGAAGAAAATCAACTTACAAATTATAGCAATTCCACATCACAACAGGCAGGGAGAGATGATATTTCTTACCAATAGAGACAAGGCTTGTGTGGAGAGGTTACTTCTCCGTTTGACCACCGGATGCAGCTGGAAACAGAGAGAAGAGCTTTGAGGCACAAAAGCCCTTTGGGTAAGATGAAACACACACCCCTTTTACCCAACTTTCTGCTGGTCTAGTAAGATGTCACCACCCCTCGAAGGCTCACCTTTCTTATATTCTTAAATCATCACAGTCATGACTCTTATTTAAACAATCCTTTTCTGGAACATTTTACATCCAAGTCTACTGAACCCAAGAGAGGCTTTCTTAAGCCTCAGACAACGGAGTCGCAACTTATTGGCAGTCTCAGAAACAATTTGATTCATTCAGTAGCAGGTCTTCCCACTGAAGAAAGACTGAACGGCATTTTTTTTCTTCTTCACACAGAGAAAACAGCAACTACTACTTTTGAATATTCCGGCCTGGGTTTCAGGGAACCTTTTGTATTTTATATTCTGGCCCACTATCAAAGACAGAAAAAAAAAGGTCAAAAAGGTCCTACTTCTTTGACATCAGGAATACAAGGATGTTTGTCCCTTCCTGGCTGCTGACTGTGCTCTGTGAGTGTGAGCTAGAGCTCTATATGAATTGGACCCACTAAAAGCCATGCAAACAAGGGTGTGATGGCATTTACAAGACTGAAAATTCAGTAAAGTGAAATAAAATAGGGGAAGCACTGAGTTTCTTGCATGTCCTTGAGCAGAAAATTAAGGTGAGGCTCAAAACCATCTAATTCCAGAGTTTCTGGATCAACAACTGCAGGTTAAAATGCTATTGCATCAGGTGCACAAATGAACCAGGCTGCTGCAGCCCAAGTCCCAGCCAGTGGGCTGTACAGCTCTAAGGCGCCTAGGATGAACTCTGCTAAAGTGCTCATGTATCTCTTGAAGATTTCACCAGTCAACATGCCTTTCCATATAGCTGCAGCTAGTGAATCATATTAGGCATTCTGCATACTGTTATTGCTCTCTTCAGATTACAATGAAAAAAAGTCAGCCTTTCCTCAAATTAATGTCCTTGTTCAGAGGCATTTCAGCTGCCTTTTGTCCTAACCTAAGATGCAAAAAGACAGATTTGTGTAACTGAAGCATATTTGGAACTTGCATTAAAAATATGGCTTACTTACGATTTGACTATTATTTTGTTCTGCATTCCTCTGAAGAGGAAGACAAAACACCTGCATAAACATGCATACAAAAGTAAGTTTTTGACTCACATATACAAAATTCATCTGCAAGCAGGAGTACAGTTACTTTTCTGGCAAAAAAATCTGCAAAACACTCTAATATCTTGTGTAAGACAATGTCAAAGTCCTTTAGAAGCGTTCAAAATTGTTAAAGGTTAAATAGTAAATGATGACTATTTCCTTGTAGCTGCAATATGTGTTACAGCTTTAAATTATTAAATGTGCAGCAGCAGTGATCAAAAGCCTCCTCCATTAATAACATCTAATGGACTATGCTTGGACAGGTTTAGGAGCAAAGAGCTACTGGGCACGTAGGCAGCATGTACTCGGTGGGTCTGCTGCATCCCTGATGTGTCAGAAATATGGCACACAGAAATATGCAAGACCTAACTGCACTCTTCCACCTCAGATCATGTTGCACCACCCACCCTACACCTGGATCACAGCTCTCTTGCTTGTGACCAGTGCTATCTATGTCCAGCTAAGAACCCGGCCTGCACAGTGATGGCCAATGCATGATACAGAGTGCCTGGGGCCTGTACAAAATACATCAAAACTTTCTGGGCTTCCTACATGTCTTCTTCTCAAAACTCTTTAACATCGAGCTTTAGTGAATCTCTCTAAATACGGGATGCTACTGCCCTTTTGGACATTAGGGACTACCAGCCTTCAAGATGATCTAGTGCCCTGTCAGTGGGCAGTCCTTCTGAAAACACAGCCTTCCTGACCTCATAGTGCATGAAAGCAATGAAAAATACTTTACTCAATGAGGTTCTGGGTGATCAGTTACTCAAAAATCCTGGTAAAGGATGGACATTTCCCATGCTCATTGTAAACACATAGGAAAGTTGGTTTGACTGCCCTGAACTATAGGCATTTTTAGCTGGAGCTCCTGATCTGTAGCGTATTCCACTGCAGTTGGCACTGATATAGGGGCATCTGGGAATTCCTTTGATTCCAAAATAAAATTTGGAGAAACTTTGTTAGGGTTTGTATGCATAGTTGAAAACAGACCAAAATAGAAGTGAGATGCTGCTTAGTGTTACAGGAACCAAAATATCAGGAGTTAAGAGAATGGGGAAGGCAAACGCAAGCAAATGTTAATTCCTTGTGCTCAGACAAACTTTACTCACAGGCAATACAGAACTAAGAAGAAATACAGAAAGCTAACAGGCAGAAAGCATTCTGGTATCTTCCCTGCTGCTAGTGGGGAAACTTCAATTGCTTAAGCGTTGTTTGAAGTTTTCCGAAGGTTTCTTCAGATTTTTTAGACTTTTTCAAATCTAAGTGTGCTGGGGCCCCTCCAGCAGAATTTGATGACGTACAGACGTCGAAACAAAAGACTTGCAGCATGGGCTCTTTGTAAATTCAGGTATAGAGGTTGGATTAAGGAGGACTTAATAACCATTAAAATGTCCTCATTATACTCACGTGTTTCAGTTCCTGTTAATGCTCTCTGTGCTCTTTTCTCTGTGATGCTGACAATATATTCAAAAGATGAGGTTATTGCTGGTTTGTGGCTGTTGCAGAGGTCGGTGAATTATATGCTGCTAAGCGTTGCGGGTTTTTTTGTGAGGACTTTTATAGAGTGGAAAGTAGTTATGGTTTTGTTACAGAGATGATCTGGATAAGACAGTGCCTGTAAAAATTTGCTGAAGATATATACCTTATCCATGCGCTGACAAGAAAGCGTATCTGTTGTCAGGTTTGCTCGCTGGTTTGGGCACTCGGAGAGAGCTTCCCGCAATTGCGGAGATGCGTGGGTGAAGACAGTTTCATTTTGGCTAAGTTGCCATAGGGATTCTGCAGCTGGAGCTGCAGGAGAGCAGGTTGTCACTCGCCATTAGCTTTGTTTTGATCTTGCGGGCAGTATGCATCTTAGATACTGCCTGGTTAACTCCTCTGCTGCTGAAGTGGGGAAGGACGGTGGATGAGGAAGACAGCCTGTGAGCTGGAATATGTGCACTCAATTCCTGCCTCTGCTGGAGCTCACCTCGTCATTTGTGCCTTATTGGAGACTCAAAGTAAGAAATGATAAAGCTGTAATAAGGATTAGTCAGACAGTGTACTTGAAGTTAGGAATCTGCTGCAGCCAGGCTTTTGTGTCCTGTTGCCAGAACCCACTCTCATTTAAGGCCATGCATTGCACTGGAATAGCATGCTCTTAGCAAAGAGACAAGGGTGTGATTAAAGTACCGTACTCGGTGTCCACAGGTCATAAGGAAAACTAGTACAACTTTATATTATTGTAACAACTGCCCGTTCTTAAAGTAGACTTGAAAAATTTTGCTTCCAGGTATGCTCCAAGATACATTTAGCTCTCCCATGCCTGGTGAGAAGTGTGCCCACATAATCTAGGAGACAGGCATATGAGCTGCTGAAAGAAACAGGGCATGTAATTACATGAGAATGGTTGGGCTTGCCTTTCACCTTACTTACTTCAGCTCATTTTAATTGTGTCTGACACAGTGCTTTGTGTGTTTCTCCAGAGATTGGAATGGATGTGCTGGACATACCATGGACAACAAAACCTGGAACTAAAGAAATGCCTGTGTGTCAGAGAAATCCCAAAGAAGATGAATAAAACTGCGAGTATTTTGTCATCAAACTAATGCTTGTTAATTACTCTGCTTGGACTGTGCCCAGTCCAAGTCTACGTGGATAGATGAGTAAACCCAGAGAATGGTGTGGGATTTGGCACATAGTGCACTGCTCTGAATGATATAAACAATGCAAATTTCAAAGGTCCTTCTTATATAAATGCTAAACCTGTCTTGTGAAATAGCCCCCTCTTCTTCTGAGCCGTTGTAAAAGGAGGCAAAACAGGTGGAAGGCAGGAGCCCGAGCAGCCTCCAGCCTAAACACAGAAGGAGATGGGGAATCCAATGCTGGTTGTCAGCTGAAGGGAAGGAGATGGACTGATGCTAATCAATGTTTTTAGTCTCTTGCAAAGTAGGTACTACAAAAACCGAAGAGGGCAGTTAATTCATTTTACAGACACTGTTAACACTTAATGGAAACAGTAACACAAGCTCTGGTGAATTCAATGATTCAGGAAGACACTGCGAAGCAGCCCTGTTTGTCTGCTCCAGAACAGGCTGCCCTCCCCACTCTCATATCAATCCTAATGAAGACCTGCGTTTGTAAGGAAGATAGGCTGGAATCCAAATTTAAGGCTTCTATTTTTGCCATCATTAAGAAGCTGTATGAGCTTCTTTCAGAGCCCTTACCTTTGCAGGAATGGCTGATACTAGTTACAGCCTAAGTGAGTGATACGGTAGACGCGTGAACATTAGTCTTATACTGCACATACTTCATGCTGGCTTCCTTCACACAAAGTTTAGCAGCTGATAAGGTACATTAAAAAATCAGATGTTTTTCCCTGAGGCTATCATATGCAATAATTAAATCAAACACGTATAAGAGTTACACAGGGGGGTTGACAATGCATTTGAAACCTCTGTGCTTCAAACACAGGGTGATATACATCAGTTCAGGCTGATCATTTTTTTCCAGTACAGGTTTGTTCCAGTGCAGGTTGCTCAATTCTGCAAAGATTTACGCATCCTGGTGGCATTTAAGCATGTGCTTTACATTAAGTATGTGAATAGATCTGGTTTGTTTCCATGTAATACCCATTTACTTAAAATGAAGCATATGCTGGATTGCTTGCTAGCCAGCTTTCCTAGGATGAAGCCCTAGGAGAAGGAAAAAAGAACAAAAAAGAGCTTTTATGCCCCCTGAACAGGCTGAGCAGCATTCCAAGTGGAGGCAGACTGTTACCCTCTGCGCTCAGCTAGAGCTCTGGTCAGCAGAATGTGGCCACTGAAATGCAATACGGCTGCAGTTTGAAGAAAGAGGATGTAGAGTATTCCAGAGACTGGAGCAATCTGGGCTGACTCTGTCTTTTTCCATCCATTTAGTGTGAGCTCACTTTGGATGAGCCAGCTCAGCTAAGTGCTTTGGAGCTGGGTAGGAGTAGGGCTTTGGTCATCACTAAATGGTGTGGTGTGTGGCCTCTCATCCTGTCTGAGTTTCTTAACAGAGAGTACAGTGCAAGCCAGGAAATGCCAAGTAGTTGCTAAAAGTGGGCTATCGAGAACCTGATTGCAATGTAAACGATACAATAAAAATTTTGGAGAGGTTCTTTCCTCTCCCTCTATAAATTCAACTCAAGCAAAATAGTAGTTTCAAAAACTGACTTGTAAATGTGTTTCTGCTTCAATATAGAGCTTTGAAGGTAAAACGTAGCTTTGGGGTAACAGTGGGAGCTCCCAGACGAATTTAATACCAAAGCAATACATCTGAATTTTATTTTAGAGATGCACTAGAAAGCAAAAGTGATTTATTGAATGAAAGCTTAGTTATGTGATAAAATTCATCTTCATCTAGGAGAACACTCTAACAAAGGCTGGGCAAAGTTCCTTCACTTTTTCTGAGCTGGAGCTGTACATGCAGGTTCCTTGCATTAGCAGTTAGGCTTGACGGAGTGACTATCCCACATGGCCTAGAAGTTGTAAATTGTTCTTAAAATAGTACATGCCTGTTTCCAAAAGGCTTTTAAGACTCCGAGGTAACTAAGGAAGGCACAAAGGCCAAACTGACACTTTTCACCGGAGGAGAATGGGAAAACAGGTTACCTACCCCGTGAAATTTTGTTTTCCTGTTCTGTGACTGGCGTTTCCCGGTGGTTACGTGTAATGCGTGTCTGTGGGCCCCAAAATGAAGTTTAGCTGGGGGTCTTGCACAGGGATGTTGTGATGCTCTTTACACCTGCTTTGAATAACTCCGTTTTCATTCTCCACCGACACATTTTTGGCAGCTTGTAAGCACTGCCAAGCCCTGCAAAGCACTGAAGTATGGCTCGGTAGCAGGGGACGTAACTTTACTCTAGACATACAGATTCCCTAATTATTTCTGCTTGTTCCCCCATGGCTTCCTTGATGTTTGTGGAGTTTCAGAATAGAACTGCTACTAAGAAATGGACTCCACCTGGACCAGCCTCAGGCTAACAATTTCACTCCTACCTCCTGATCTATACTAATGTATATTTTGGCTAGCAGCTGCAGGCACAAAGCAGAGCCTCTTTTTCTTTTTAACCTTCTCCTATCTTCTGGGAATATGCAGCTATTTATAATCCTGCCAGATGTTCCAAGGAGGCTTTCTTGCAGCATGTGTTCATCCTCCATCAATAACTTTGCATGCAGAGTGTGGGATCACCCCTGCAATCTGTACCAAGTTTTCTTATTTCTTGATTTATCTCTTACTGTCAGGGAGTTAAGTGCGTTCTTTTAAGCCAGTGCTGTTCACGTAGTGTCAGTGAAGGACTCAGGAGAAGGCTCAGGCTCCCCAGTGCAGTAGCCCATGGAGTCAGGAGTCTAAGCAGCTTCATTTTCACCGCTGAAGCACCAGTACAGCTCCACATGACGCTGAAACACAAGTAGGAACTTACTTTTCCCCTAGCAACATCATGTTCTCAGGCAGGAGGGGTAAAAAGAAGTAGTTTCTGGACTCACCAGCTACTTTTAATAGATTTGTTGCATTGCAGATGATGAAGCCAGGTAGCAGCATGTGTCTGCAAGCATCTAATCTGCGCAGGCTTATGAAAGCTGTTTACTTTATACTCTGTGTGCTCTTCGTATTTAACACAGACTTTTCAGTGCTGTGAGATAAATCTTTGTTTTAAAATCAGCTTTCAAAGAAAAAGGCCAGTAAGAAATGGACTGATTGGTGTATTACGAGAGGCATCTGCATCTTGTTGCTTCCCAGAAGGTCGCTTCAGTTACTCATTGCTTAGTGGAATGCCTCAGCACGCAGCTTTGTAATTCAAGTAATACATAAGGCAGCTCTTTTTAAAACATAAGAAGCAGAGAAATGGCTCTACTAGTAGGCAAAATGCGTCAGCCATGCCTTTCAACTATTTTATATGTTGGGTTAAAGTCAGCGAGTCCACAAAATATTACATTTTGCATATATGGTCCAGTGACATGAGATGAGTTCAGATGCTGACATTTTAGGGTGCCCAACAAAAAAATATTTAAGGGACCTGGTGAGTATTAAGATATTTCTGAGAATTCAGTTCTTCCAGGATATCACAGAAAAGTGCCACAAATCCTTTTTTTTTTTTTTTAATCCAGACCTCAGTGCTGATTATTTGGTGATACTAAAGCACACAGTAATTCAGCACAATTGAGTTTTTCTCTTCCCACAATCAATGTAGTACAGCATCATCACTGACATACAAAACTACTGACTAGCAAATTGCCACAGCATTCTTCTGAACTGTGTTTTCATTAAAAAATTATAAATCTTGTATAACAGGATCAGGATTTAAGATCACTCCTGTGTAGACAGACCAGATTCTCTGGTAGGATGATCACTATAATTGTAACGCCACAGCACTAGCCATGAAGGACAAAAAGATTTTGAAGGACCAGAAACAGAGAGATGTGAGCAAAACTGAAAATAAATTGCATGACAGAAACTTTTAAAACTCCATTAATCAAGATAATTTACCTGTAACAAATATATACTTACTGGAAGTTATTTGTTGCCAATTCGCACAACACCTAAAGGAAGCGGTTATGAAAATCCAAAGTTTCTTCCATATTTTGCTTTATTGCTGTGTGAGAATCCAGTGCTTGAAATCAAAGGTGCTGTACAAATAAGTAAGTGCAATGAGATGCAGAAAAAGGAATCTTGTAAATTCTAATACAACCAAAATCATATAACTGACCATGTGATCAAGTCTCACTGGAAGCTAGAAAAAGCAATTGTATATGATTTGGTTATAATTAAATTTGTAAATCTATTCTTATAAATGCTACCATGTGCTAGTATACATTAATCATACCAAACTGTCAACATAATTCACTAAATGCTTGAAGACAGCTCTCAAACTCCAAAAGAATTGATCAGAAATACAAAGTAACATTTTATTAAGTTGTAGATTTTTAGTTTACTCCTTAGATGGATGAGCTGGACTTACTCATAAATGGAATTGATACTTATTGTGATGTACATTTGAGAAAATAAAGCTTTGGCAAAATAGTTACCCTGTATTTCATGTCTTGTTGGCTTGAAGGTGTGACAGCACGGAAATCTGCTTTAGGACACCCAGAAAGCGAGCTTTCTCCTATTAGATGATGTACAAACGCTTTGGTAGCTAACTTCTGCAGTGAGCGTTGAATCCTTGCTGATTCTCAGGCACAGCAAGGCTCACCAAGTCCAGAGACACAGGCACTGGGCACAGATAAGAACCTGGGACAAGTTGCTGTACTGCCCTTGGGCTGGGGACATCAAGTCACTGTCCGCATCTGCCACTGCAGGGCATAAAGGCGAGACAGATAGCCCTTGCCCCACTGTTAGCCCCCACTTCCAGAAGGATGATAATATTACAGCTTTCTGCTGTGAAAATGAGAAGCCTCTCGTTGAATCTGTCTGAATCACACTTGCACCTCTTGTTTGATTATTCCAGATTTAATATTTTCTAGGTCAAGGGTGTTTCACTGCCACTATCTGAGCTGTCACCAAAATGAGTTATATCTTCAATTATAGGAACACATGGGATATCACATCTTTTGTTCATACTTGTTGTGAAAATGTTGTCAAGATCTGGTCCATTCTTACAGGTTTAATTTCACCCTGAACTGCAGAAGAAAACTAGCATTCTTCATCATATAATAACTGCATTTTGCTGGATGACTTGCCACTCCTTTTCTCTAGAGCCAGCACCCCTGTTTCTGGGAGATATTTTTGTTAGAGAGTGTTACAAACTGTTTTACTAGATGTCAAGGATTTATCCACACTTATCACAGCAACTCCTGCACACTCTTATTTCTCATTTGATGCTCGCACCTCCAGGACTCTCCATCACAGCCCTCTTTCACTGCCCTCTGCCCAGCATTCACACTCGGTGAGCTCCCACTTTCTGCCTCAGAACATTCCTGTCTGCTGCTCCCCAGAGTCCCTCTGGTCTCCTCCTTCGTGGCCCATTGCTGCCATACATGCTGTTCCTTTCTGGGCCATCGTGCTATTCCTAATTCAGGCAGTAATTTACATATTAGAATATATGAAGCAGGCTTAGCAGACCGTAGGATGTCTGCCACTGCTACGCATCAGGAGGATGGGGATGGGAAAAGCAGCAAAGGTATCTCTAATTACTAACTTCCACTGAAAGTAATAAAAACATACCAAGCAAGCGTGTGAAATACATAAGGCTCCTGGAGTATTTGGTGAACACGTGACAACCCACTGGGACGTACGTTAGGTCTGCCATTTCTTCCACGCCTGGATTCAAGAATCGCTGATGCAGTTGGGTTTTAATTGCTGTGGGTGTCTCGGTAACAACGGCAACTTAAAAATGAAAAACTTTGACATACCAGTTTCTGAGTTATGCTGTGCTGGAGTAGAGGTCGGCATTCCCTTCTAAGCCATAGCTGTATTTTGATCAAGACATGTTCAATATCGTGACTTGATTCATAAATAATTGATGTGGCTGTTATACTGTTTTGCCTTTGATGTTTGCAGAACGAAGCAGAATTCAAACATGCAGTGTCTTGAGACATGTAAACAAATACAACTGAGGTATCAGCAGAATCCATATTGACACAAAGGCAGAGTTTGGCAGTTTCACTAGTTTCACAGAGAAAACAGTTACTGTGCTCTAGAAGTTTGAAATCCATCAGTTGAAATGTCCTCAAATGAAAGCTGCTTTTACCCATAGTTGAGAGAATTCTTCCTGATACAGTATCAGCAGACATTTTTTTCTTTTAAATCTTCTCATCTTCTCTACCAAAATACAAAATTGGCTCCTACCTCTATTCTAACTCAGCAATACTAATTCACTCTCTCTTTTCAAGTCAGTCCTCTTTTGTACGAAAGTAAAAATCACAGCCTCTCTCTCTCACATCAGTCCTTGGAGACTAAAAGTCATGCTGAGCTAGAAGGGTATAAACCAGAGTTCTTAAGCTGCCTGGACTCTCCCTCTCTTTCTTGACTTTCCACGGGCAACATCACCATCCTGCTGGTCACTTGCAACCCAAGCACCACGTTGGATCTCTTTACACTGAAACGATGTCTCTATTCAGCACACAACTTTTGCATATAGAGCACATCACCACACACGCATCTCCTCACTCGTTAACAGGAAATGTTGCCTGCATCTCTCTCATCAGCTCATGGTGTCAACCAACACTGTCCTTCAAATCAACACCACCTACACTTAATAAGGCTTTTATACGTTTTCTTAAATACCAGAAGAGCTGTCTCTTTCCAATTCCTTCCTTAACACTGGCTTTTGTTACGATATACACCAAGGTAAAGATAAAAAGGAAAAAGGCAATAATTAGGCTTCCACTATGCTATGATTATGGGTTCTTCTGGAGATCAACCGGATCAGTCTCCAGTCTTTCTGTTTCCAGTCTCTTGGACTGCAACCTCACACATACACACTGCAACAAAATCTATAGGTCATAATTATGAAACATGTGATCATATCTTGGAATGAAATAATATTATACAAAGATCCTGGGGGATGGTGGCGGAGAGTCATCAAAACCAGCCTGTTGATTGTCAACTTCTAGCATGAAGCTGTAAAGTGAGGAGCAAACAACTGCTGGACCTACAAACGGGGAATACCAAACAGAAGCTTCAAGTGGAATATGATGCTCCATATATGATAGCAGTGAAATACTGCATATGGTTTCAGAATTGATTTCTAAATACTCAGTTTTAAGTATTAAAAGAATAACAAGCAAAAATACTGTTTGCATGTCACAAGCACAGGGCATACCTGACTACAAGACCGCACTGATAAGTAAAGAGAAGAAAAGACATTTCTAAGCACAGAAATTCTCAAAGGCAGCACAGATTTTTCTTTAGATAAAAGCTGAGTATAGGTTGTGTAGGTTAAGTGCTAGAATGCTTTGAGATAAACTACGGTTGTTACAAATATTGACAAAAAGTCGCTGGAAGATGTGAAGTAGAAAGAGGTCAGTCCTACATGGTCATTTATACCCTCAAAGGGTACCATAAGGAAAAAAATCTGTATCTACCAAGGTTTGTACAGCTTTTCTCCCCAAACCATGTATTATTTATTGTAGTTGAAACAAACCACAACATGCTAGTGATAAATGCGATGAAAGATCTACTAACTAGAACCATCTTGCATTCTTTTGCTTATCACTCACCAAACAGACACCTTTTTAATGATATAGTGAATTAGAAATGGGAGATTATTACATTATCACTGTTAGTCTTACTGGTTAATTGCTTTCATTTTACAAGTAAATTATTTCAGCTCAGTAGAAACAGCAAATCAATTTTTTGCTTACTGTCATTAGCACTAATCAATAACTAATTAGGATTATTAAAAATTGTTAGCACAGAATTTTTATCCTCTGCACTTATTTAAATGCCAAGTTTATTTTGCTGAGAGGTTGGCATAAGACTAAGACAGCTGCAGGGCCATGGAAAATAAGCTGAAGAAAAAGTTCAAGCTGAGAAATAGATAGGATTTCTTATTAGTCTCAGTAAGCAGTCTATCTGCCCAGGGTAAAATTTAGCTGCTTTTTTACTTTTATAGATTAAAATTGTGATATTAAAGTTTAGTCCACAAATGTGATGACTCAGTTGCTGCTTCCTCCTTCAGCCTCGATATTTAGTTGATTTTCTAGTTAAAGATTAAATTCATTTTCAATTCTACATTGACAAAAATGTGTTGAGATCTGTCTCTCATAATTTACTGGAAGCTAGCAAAAAAACCCCACAGGACTGAAGTCGAGCATGATATTGCTGTGACTATGAAACAGCAACTGACTCAATCCCTTTTAAAAATAATAGTATGCCCAGATAAAAGAAAACGGGCTCACAATGAATGTTTCAGCAGTTACACGTCCAATTCAAGGAAAGGAAAACTCTCCCAACAGATTATGCTCCCTGGGAATGACGATCCTGCATCACAGATGACGTCATGGGAGAAAAAAAAAAACACTTTAAAGTTTCTAGGACGTCATGTCCCAGCACAGAAGATTCTAACTGGGGTAAAGCTGTAAGCCAAGGCTGTCAGCAGGCTCTAGGGTACCTCAGGACATGGGCAAAGATAAATGCAGCATAAGTTACTTCTTAGCAATATGGGGAGTTTAATGTAAGTGAAAACAACTTCAGGTTTCCTTTAACTTACACTAGGATCTAGAAAGCTCCTGTAGAAGCCTACAATTGAGGAAATGCAGTTGCAGTAGAATTAGTGATGGAATTCATGAAGGTGTTAAGGGGTCTCTAACAACGTGTCTGTGTAAGCTGCCCATGGTGATAGCCTGGTTAAAACCACACAATTCAGTCAATGTGGCTGTGCAGCCCTTACCTCGCCCCAGCATGGCCACGTATATCTGGACTGGAATAGTAATGATCAGATACCATGGTTTTGATTCTGATGATCCATGAGAAATTGGGATTACAGATTTTGCATATCAGAAATGCATATAGAGTAACATCAGTCATTAGCAACTCTCCCAACCTGGATCTGCATGTTTAGTTTTGGTTAATTTCTCGCTAATCGAGGTGACTTACCCTACTGTCAGTGCACTGAATAGACACATCTACGGCTTACAACCTGTCTTTGTACGTAACACAGCACTCTGGCATTTTTCCTGTTCCAGGGAGCAGTGAGGTGAGCTGCATTGCACCACATTGACTGGCTGCATCATGCCATATGTATATGGCTACATCAAGCATATCCTCACATAATACTCAGATTCCATCTCTCTATTGTGGTTCAGTTTTCACACGTTACATTTCTAGCAACTTTAGCCATTAAAACAATGCAGGAAACGATCTTAATTAATTGTGAATGGATTATTTTCCTTTACAATGATGTGATGCTTTGTCAATATTTCCACTACCAGATCAGTAGAACAAACATGGAGTCATGTTGACTATGTTTAGGGAAACTTGGCAAACATTGCTGCATTTCACAGCAGAAACCTTGAAATCCCATCAGTGAGCTATATAGACCAGAAAGGCTTTGGAGATGCTCGTTACTGCCCTAACTTCTGCCACAGAGCAAAACGTACCGCAGCATTGTGAGAGGGGAACATCTCCGAACACGGCAATCTGTTCACATGGGGATTTGCTTTGAAGTTTCTCTGGTGCATGATGGGATACAAACTCAAAGTGGGATGTTTCCTACGGCTGCAGCATTCTTGCCCTTTTCAACAAACTTCTACATAGCTAGTAGTATAGATACAGAAATTCTCCTATGTATATATTTGAAATTGGCAAGTGGATACAAAAAAGAAGTTGGCAGGAATGTCTGGACTGACGGAGGCACTCGTGCATGTATGCAACACAAAACAGTATCATAAGGCGAGCTGTGTTAGGAAAGTGTTTGCCTACCTGTGACACCAAATGCTGAGTAATGTGTCTTCACCTCTCATTTCACTGACGGGCACATTGCTAAGTACTCTAGTACAGATTTTGGAGAGTTGATTTTTGCTGGGTAGTTGCATACTATGATATTTTATGAAGTAAGAAAAGTAAGGCATTACAAACAACGTCATGAAATGGAACATCCTTTTAATTTATGACTCAATGTGCAGATGTAAGCTTAGTCTTTTGAAACTTTGCGATGAAAATTATAACAAAGTGGAATTGGGAAAATAAGAAAATATGAAGACTCACTGCCATCTTCACAGGTGTATTGGGTTTGCATGGCAAGGTTCTGGTAGCAGGGGGGCTACAAGCGTGGCTTCTGTGAGAAGCTGCCAGAAGCTTCCCCCATATCTGACAGAGTCAATGCCAGCTGGCTCCAAGACGGACCCACCACGGGCCAAGGCCCAGCCCATCGGCCACAGTGGTAGCGCCTCTGGGATAACGTATTTAAGAAGGGAAAAAAACCTGCTGCACAACAGCAGCTGGAGAGAGGAGCGAGAGAAACAACTCTGCGGACACCCAGGTCAGTGAAGAAGGAGGGGGAGGCGGTGCCCCAGGTGCCAGAGCAGAGATTCCCTGGCAGGCCGTGGTGAGGACCATGGTGAGGCAGGCTGTGCCCCTGCAGCCCATGGAGAGGTCCATGGTGGAGCAGATCTCCACCTGCAGTCTGTGGAAGGCCCCACGCCACAGCAAGTGGATGCTCAAAGGAGGCTGTGAGCCCATGGGAAGCCCATGCTGGAGCAGGCTTCTGGCAGGATCTGTGACCCCGTGGAGAGAGGGGCCCAGGCTGGAGCAGGTTTGGTGGCGGGGCTTGTGACCCCGCAGGGGATGCACACTGGAGCTGTCTGTCCCTGAAGGACCGCAACTGTGGGAAAGACCCATACTGGAGCAGTTTGTGAAGAACTGCAGTCCACGGGAAGGACGTCGGAGCGGTTTGTGAGGGACTGTCTGCCGTCGGAGGGACCCCGCGCTGGAGCAGGGGAAGCGTGTGAGGAGCCCTCCCCGCCTGAGGAGGAAGGAGCGGCAGAGACAATCTTTGGTGAACTGACCACAACCCCCATGAGACTTTTGTTATATTTTTTTCTCCCCTGCCCAGCTGAGCAGGTGAGTGATAGAGCGGCTTTGGTGGGCAAATGGTGTCACAACAGGTTAGCTGAGACAAATATTTCCTTTTTTGAACTGCAGATACTGTATTTAGGTAGCCAAACTCTGCTTAGTGGCAGACACAGAAGAGCCTTTAGGTCTTTTCACTTAAAAGTGACTGTATTTTTCCCAACGCTTTCCCTCTGANTTGTGACCCCGCAGGGGATGCACACTGGAGCTGTCTGTCCCTGAAGGACCGCAACTGTGGGAAAGACCCATACTGGAGCAGTTTGTGAAGAACTGCAGTCCACGGGAAGGACGTCGGAGCGGTTTGTGAGGGACTGTCTGCCGTCGGAGGGACCCCGCGCTGGAGCAGGGGAAGCGTGTGAGGAGCCCTCCCCGCCTGAGGAGGAAGGAGCGGCAGATACAATCTTTGGTGAACTGACCACAACCCCCATAAGACTTTTGTTATATTTTTTTCTCCCCTGCCCAGCTGAGCAGGTGAGTGATAGAGCGGCTTTGGTGGGCAAATGGTGTCACAACAGGTTAGCTGAGACAAATATTTCCTTTTTTGAACTGCAGATACTGTATTTAGGTAGCCAAACTCTGCTTAGTGGCAGACACAGAAGAGCCTTTAGGTCTTTTCACTTAAAAGTGACTGTATTTTTCCCAACGCTTTCCCTCTGAGCCTGTCACTAACCTGTGAAAAACCAAATAGCATTATTTGAAAACTCCCCCCAGTCCTGACCCTATCCAGGCTCCTGCAGGCACAAGAAAGTTGTTGGGATTGTTTAGCCTAGAGAAGAGATGGCTCTGGGAAGACATTATTGCACGCTTTCAGTCCTTAAAGGGGGCTTATAAGAAAGATGGGGACAGAATTTTTAGCAGGGCCTGTAGTGATAGGACAAAGGGTAATAGTTTTAAATGAAAAGAGGGTGGATTTAGACCAGATACAAGGAAGAATTGTTTACTATGAGAGTGGTAAAACACTGGAACAGGCTGCCTAGAGAGGTGGTAGAGGCCCCAACCCTGGATACATTCAAGGTCAGGTCGGATGGGGCAACCTGATCTGGTGGAAGATGTCCCTGCTCACCGCAGGGGGATTGGACTAGATGGCCTTTAAAGGTCCCTTCCAACCCAAGCTATTCTATGGTTCTATGATTCTGTGATAAGAAACAGTTCTCAGTTTGATTCCAGCAGAAAATAGTTTTGCATATTGAAACGTACATAAAAGCTTGATTCACCTGAGAATAAATATTATGAAGAAAAGATTTTTCTAAAACATAACTAGAGAAATACCTGGATTTTTGCTGGTGATTTGCTTAAATATTGCGTGCTATGAATCCATGCTTTTTACAGAATTCTGGAAGAGGATTGCTAAGTCAATAAGACATCAGAAGCAGTCTCACAAGCAGAAGTTCATTTTTTTGAAGTGCACATGCAAATGCCAGATTTGGAAAGTCATTGAGTCCAAACTCAGATGTCTAATTAATTCAATCTATGTTCAGGCATTTAGGCAAGTGTCATGAATCCTGATTCAGGATCTTGTCGATCCCACCAATTTGCCGTGGGTGAGTGTTTAGATAAAAGTGGAACTTAAGAGTTTGATGGCAAGGTTCACTCTATCACTACATGGAGGAAACATACAGAGGGAGAATCAAGTTGGAAACAAGTTAGAATGAGTTACACAGGGACTGGAGGTGCAGAAAGGTAAGGGAGACCCTCCCATTGAGTCAGGACATTCAGAACGGACCCCCTTGCTTTCTGAACACCTTCTTAGAGATGAATCTAGGTGCGGCTGGATCCAAACTTAGTCCCAGACTTGGTAAACGGTTTATGTTTAAGGGGTTATAGGTGTTTATGGCTAAAGGATTATATGTGCACATCCGATTCTGTGTATCACTTACCTGAGATTTAAAAGTTTCACTGTGCTTGTTCCCATTTCACTTACCTTCTGCCTGGGTGTCCGGTGTTAGTTTGCTCTGAAGTTTGAACCCGAGGTTTCCTGAAGCAGACTCTCAGGCATTGGATTTTATAAAATAAATAATTTAATAGAGTGGTACAGCAGCATGGTCGGTTTGTGTCTCTGGAGAGGCCAACCGCAAGAAAGAAATCCCTGAGCAATTATACCCTTACAGACTGCTCACCCTCCTCTCATGCAAGGGATGGTCCAGTAGTAACATTTGTCTCTAGGGTCTTCTTCTTCCTCATCAGATTCCTTCACTGTCTTCACACAGGCCGTTATCTTGTCCAGGTGCAGCTGCTGTTGATGGCTGTAGCCTTGAAGCCTCCATATCTTCTGATTTAGGCTGGCTCTGGAGGTCCTGTTTTGATGAAATAGGCACACGTTCAGTAAATCTAGATAGAAATTTACAGCTTGTGGCCTAAGACTTTAGCAAATCTAGCTACTCATGCTAAGTAAAGCTAAACAAACAGCATATTAAATCACACAATATCATAACTCCAATTCATTCAATTTAAAACTTACTTATTTAAGCTCAACAAGTAGTATCTCTTAACACTGAGAGGTGTCCCTGCCAAAGGGGAGAGTTGCCTGGCGTGCAGTCCCGATGCTGCCCAGGGAGGACTCAGATTGGGCTCATCCAGTGATCTGTCATTGGTAAAAGATCTTGTTGCCTCAAGGAGCAACCTTGAGGGGCACTGCAGCTGAAGGGCAGGTCATCGCCATGCAGCTGCGCTGCCTACAAGGGAGAGCTCAAAGGAGGCTCACTTAGGCCATCATATTTATGGGGTGGACAACAGGCTCACCATGAGCCAGCAGTGTGCCCTTGCGGCCAGGAAGGCCAATGGCATCCTGGGGTGCATTAAGAAGAGTGTGGCCAGTAGGTCGAGGGAGGTGATCCTCCCCCTCTACTCT
>VZSC01000703.1:541158-561972 GCA_013398225.1 Steatornis caripensis | reverse complement strand
CTAACCTGCTTTAGCAGGGGGGTTGGACTAGATGATCTCTAGAGGTCCCTTCCAACCCCTACCATTCTATGATTCTATGATTCTATGATTCTATGATAAAGAGGTTGGCTCATAGTCTAATCGCATACACTGGGAGAGGTGTGCATGAGAGTCCTGGTACCCCCAACCTATCGGTATTTACTGTCACTCTGCTCCTTTGTGGGTTTCCAAGAGGAGTTCTTGGCCCGGCTACAGCTCAGGCCTTTACCTCCTTTGGAGGCTGTACCAAACTGCTGCGGCTTTGGTTAAAGGGGGTTGACTGCCTCCGTCACAGCAAGTAAACGAAGAATATCCAGTAGCTAGATAGTAGAACTAACTTAAGGTAGAAGTGGTGTCACTTTGGTGTGACTTTCACAATCTGAATATATAATGATAAACAAAAGGGTTTGGTTACATACGTGTAGTGATGTCCATCTCCATTGGCCCTCTTGGTTTATAAAGAGTTTAACGTAACTTATAAAAACTTAGCAATTTTGTATGCAAAAACGATACGCTCTTGGTAAAGGGTTCTCTGTGAGTATGTACATTACTGCAAGCTGCTACATACCTTATTAAAGAAATACACGTTCTACTTAATACAGTAATTTAATTGAAGAGGTTGGGCTAGGACATCATTTTCCCAGAAACGTAATTTGGAAAATAAACAATACCTAGAATTAATGGAAATGTAACTAAAAAATAAACGACCTCCAGTACGAATTGATGTTGTTTATTTGAAGTCTGAGGAAAAATATTTATTTTCTCTCCTTCACCTTTAACAGACTGCTTCCCCTGGGGCCTAAATTCTACGCAAACTGTTACGATACTATGCAACAGGAACCAGCTGAAATTTTAGCAGTATTTGGCTATTATGATATATTTATCAAATCTCATTTGGAGATCTCAAACTCTGGATGGTTCATCATATATTTCTGTCTGCAAAATCCTCTGCACTAGATTCTATGGGAGTATTTCATCCATAGAATTACTGTTTTTCATATTAATGAGTTATAAATGAGAGCTTAATTACTACTAATTGCTTGAAAATCCACTGTCAGTGATTATAATCACTAACGATTAGATTGTTAAACATTCATCTTGGTCTATCTTTAGCAAACTTAATGAGAAATTATGGATCAGACCCTCAGTTTCTGTTTCTACTGCTAAGTGCCAGTGGAAGAGAACTTTTGCTCATCACTGGCGTTGCCCCCTGGCCCTGACACAGGGGCTGAGTGGGAGACAGCAAAACATGTGAAGGGAAGGTATTGCATTCTTGCAATCCACAGCCCACAGAATTGTCTACAGGGACTATTTACCCTGGTGTAACTGAATCTTTTAGTCCAAAGCCTAACTACCCTTGATCTTCCTTGTTTCGGTAACAGGAGAAGGAGGGGCTGATACCTTGAACGCACCTAATAACTTTTTGCAGTTACAAGTGCAAATCATAGAATCATAGAATGGTAGGGGTTGGAAGGGACCTCTAGAGATCATCTAGTCCAACCCCCCTGCTAAAGCAGGTTAGCCTAGAGCAGGTTGCACAGGAATGCATCCAGGCGGGTTTTGAATANGGATCACCTCCCTCGACCTTCTGGCCACACTCTTCTTAATGCACCCTAAGATGCCATTGGCCTTCCTGGCCGCAAGGGCACACTGCTGGCTCATGGTGAGCCTGTTGTCCACCAGCACTCCCAGGTCCTTCTCCGCAGAGCTGCTCTCCAGCAAGTCAACCCCCAGCCTGTACTGGCACATGTCTCCAGGTCACGCTGAATGGCAGCACAGCCTTCCGGTGAGTCAAACGTAGCAAAGTAGGCCCGCACATAGATTTATCTACCTCGGTATGACTTTGACATTAAATAGTAACTGTTAGGCTTTTGGTGTGCATTTAAAATGTGTTCAAACTGCTTCGTTAGGCACTTGACCGCCTTTGTACAGCTGGTGCCTACAGCTACTTTCCCCAGAATAGCCAGCAGCAGAGTAAGTGTACTTCAGACAGACCAAAGTTATCTCGTCCAACATACTTTTGTCCTTCAAGTGTTCTCTAAGTATGTATTTAATTATGCATTGTTTAAGTAACACACTTGCAAAATGATACCAATTGGAATGACAAGTTTCCATTCAGATAAGCATTAAGGAGCGTGCTTTTACTAGTGTATTTTACTGAAGATTATGTTCCTCTTTATTGCAGTATTGTATTTAAAATATTTATTTGCTCTGTTACAATGCTGTCCTTTAGTTTAAGCAGCTCTTCACCCCATTGGTGTCTATTCTTCCACAAGGCTCAAATCCTGCCCTTGTTTAGGAAGTGTCAGGTAGCCATTAGCGAGTAAAGCTGAAACCATTTCAGAACTTATTGCAGATATCTTTTCTCTTTCCTTATTTAAGGTTAGTTCCTCTACCACAGTGTGCACAATGAACCACCTGAGATCTCTTCATNTTACTAGTGTATTTTACTGAAGATTATGTTCCTCTTTATTGCAGTATTGTATTTAAAATATTTATTTGCTCTGTTACAATGCTGTCCTTTAGTTTAAGCAGCTCTTCACCCCATTGGTGTCTATTCTTCCACAAGGCTCAAATCCTGCCCTTGTTTAGGAAGTGTCAGGTAGCCATTAGCGAGTAAAGCTGAAACCATTTCAGAACTTATTGCAGATATCTTTTCTCTTTCCTTATTTAAGGTTAGTTCCTCTACCACAGTGTGCACAATGAACCACCTGAGATTTCTTCATCCACTTTGAAGAAAAATCACCCAGTTTATATTTTAAATAATCTCAGCCTGAGAATTTGAGGTAAATGGATGACTTGTGTACAGGTGGATGATGACACTATCCTTTCCACTGGCTCAGCCAAGAGAGCTGCATCATCCACCAAGGCAGGAAACATGTAGGTGCAGTAATTTCTTAAATGACCTCAATGATGCTTTCAAGAGAACATCTTTCCAGAGTTATAATTTCTTATCTTCCTGCTCTTCATCAGAGCCCTTTTCTGCACATCTGCCACGTTGAACCGACTTTTTTTAATAGGAAGAAACTGCTAAGTAATAATCCAGATGCTGTCTCAATAGCATCCCGCACAATGGCATCTCTGGTAAAATGTATCTTGGAAAGACTGAGAGAAATAAAAAATGAAATACTGCGCATCTTCTATATACACAATTCTCTTTCTCTAGTTTTACATAAGAGTATGTGTATGTTCTATAAACAGTTCTATGTGTCTATGTACATACAGAATTAAATATATAAATTAAAGAAACTAACCCTGTAATTCACTCAAGCACGTTTGTAAATTTACGGAATGAGGCATCCCAGTGATTTGAATGAAATTAATGTATATTCAAATGGAGATATGGGTAAGAAAACTTAAGTGAAAATTACTCATTCCTTGTACTGAAAATAATTTTGACAAACAAAAAAAGTATTAATATAAAATATCTGACCAAAACGCAACGAGAAAAGATTCTCTCCTGCTGTCATATGCAAATTTCAAAACTCAGTTTACTGTTTGCATTTTGAATATATTTTATCTTGTAAGCAACTCATAGTCAGAGTAAGATAAAAAGACATGTGAAAGCTTAGTATAAATTAAGAAAACATTTAAAGCTGTGCAGAAATGCTATTCAGGAACAATATCAATGAAAAATACAGTCAATGAAAGATGTAAACCCAAACAAAATTATTATGCTACACACAACCAGCTAGATACTTGGGCATGAGTCCTGTCTTTAGCAACTGCTACTTAAGAGTTTTGACCTCTTGAATGAAAATTAAAAATCACACTTACTAAATTTAAGCAGGTTTAGGAATATATGGACACTGATAGGTCTAAGAAACTGGACAGAACTGTTCAACCATCTTCTGTAACACGATGAAGACACTCTTCCCCTGCTCCAACATAGGGTCCCTTCCATGGCAGACAGTCCTTAACAAACTCCTCCAACATGAGTCCTTCCTGCATGGTGCAGTCCCTCAGGAATGCACCAACCCAGCGCAGGCTGCCCACAGAGTCAAGATCTGCTTCAGGAGCAGGCACCTCCCCTGGCGTGGGGTCCTCCACAGGCTGCAGGCCCATCTCTGGCTTGCTGTGGTCCTTCACGGGCTGCTCCACCGTGATCCTCCGTAGGCTACAGGGGCACAGCCTGCCCTCTCCCTGTGGGCTGCAGGGGAATCTCTGCTCTGGCCACCTCCTTCCTCACTGACTTCTGGTATCTGCACAGGCGTTTTTCTCACAACCCCCTCCTCCCTCTGCTGCAGGTCTCAAGGACAGCTCCTTTGACCCGTCCCCTCCTTAAATACCTTATCGCAGAGGCGCATCTGTTGTCTCTAAATGGCCCGGCCTCAGCCCGGGGTGGAGCTGACTTGGAGCTGGGGGAGCTTTGAGCAGCTTCTGACAGGGGCCACCCACCCATGTAGCCCCTTCCCCTGCAACCAAAGCCCCCCTGCCCAGACCCAACACAACCCTAAATTCTAGTACTAGAAAATGAGTGGAAGTGGAACAGGGAGAGGCAATATGGATTTAATTTGTGCAGAAGTGACCCTGGGAGGAACTGCAGCCTGAACTATCAACGCTCCAAGAGAACCAGGAGACAGCCACGTTGTCAGCAAGCACTGTAGTGAAAACAACTTATTTAAAGACTGATCCCTCATTTTAGGATTCTTGATCAACTCAAAGCCAAATTTCAGATTTGTTCAGAAGTAAACCATAGAAGATGCAAATTCTGAAGGTCAGTAAGAACTGCTTCCGAAGTATTTTATTTCAGCTCCCACATAGACTGTACAAATGTGGACTTTCTGAGACTCCTTGCACTTATTAATTTTTTTCATGAAATATGGCCTATCTGTAAGCAGAGGAATCTGCCCCAACAGATTCCATGGTTTCGAGAGATAGAAAAAAGTAATTCACTCTGTTGGGAAACATATGCATTGATATGATGCTTTAAAACATACCTATTATTCCAAATTAACATTTTTTTAAGAAGCGGACTGAATTAGTAATACTATAGCTTTTGCTCACATACATGCAAACCCAGTAGCATTAAAAAGAATTTCATATTATTATTATGCTTTAGCAAAACAGTAATAGGTAACAGGCAATTTTAAAAACAAGACTATACACAAATTGTTAATTGTTATAAGCATAAATCAGAATCAGTTGGATCTTTCTCTGCTTCTCTTTTCCTCATTCCATTCAGGATGGTTTTGGTCTACTAATTTACAATATGTGTATGAAATTCTGCTCAAGCCGAGCTATGGTGATTGTGCACACATATATATATAGAAAAAAATGACTGTTAAAAAGAAACCATGCTTGATTCACTCAAGCTTTCTTATTTAACATTTTACCCAGCTCAGACTATGGAGGGAGAGCATTACTTTAGCTTTCACAACTCTGCATGTAGTTGTTGTATTTATCACCCTAATACAACATGCGATGTTTATGCATAATACAACTTGAACTGTAATCTGAGTGTATTGCTGTGTGTTTTTAGAGCGCTGTCTGCAGAGCTTGACTGGAGCAGACTACACAGCCATTTCTTTAAGCTGTGTTCTGTATTAACATAAATGACTTATGCATGCAATTTCATATCGATTTTCTTTCATTTTCCAGTTGTGAAAAGAGGATAGACACAACACCTCCAGATGCCTCCTATAACTGATGCTGCTGTCCCCTCACAGGACGCACCTTGAAGCTGACCCTTGCATCTAGGCATCCAGCTATCAGAGATACCATGGGCTCATCTGTGTGCCTGTAACAAAGGCAGCTGAAGTCCAACTAACAAATACAATATCCCAGTTTGATCAAATACAGTATTCCATCCCATACACATCACACTCAGTACAAAGCTAAGGGATCATAAGGGTCACTCCCTCCCCTTTTATGGCCAAGGGCCTGAGGGCACTAATGGGCTTTAACAGCCCTAAGCAGCCTCACCTGCTGCTTCCACCCACACCCATGGCCCAGGAGCCTATTTAAGCCCAGCATGGGGCTGTTGGGGAGGGCTTCTGGTGATGTTGCATAATACTGCTCTCCAGCCCTGCCCAGCTCCTTCCTTAAGCACTGGAGGAGGACTCTGCCCAAATATTCTGCCCCCAACCCTGATCTGAACATTCCTGTATCCAGTTCCTGCCTGCTGCTGAGTAGTCTGGGCCTTTTCCAGGGCGTGCCCCACAGCATCTGCGTGATGTATTGTCAGTGAGGCTGGAGATTGATATCAGTTTTGTATATATTTCATTATTATTCTATTACTACTATTATTGTAGTTAAATTAAGGCTGTTTCAACTTTTCCAACATGTCTCTCTCCCTTTTCTCTAACCCCACTTTGAGGAGGGAGGGGGTTAACAAAGAGCATCTATCATCTGTTTAATAGCCAGCCCAGCTTTAAACTGTGACATACCACATCAACCATATACATGCTCATGACTTCCTTCTGACTGCATGCTTGAGGTCTAGGCCTGACCCCTCGACACCAGCACCACTCTCCTCCCTGGTGACGCCCGGTTCCCTACGTGAACTGTAACACCCTCCTCCCCCTGAGGGAACAGCTGCCAAGAGGCCTCTAACGCAGGGCTCCACAGCCACCTATGTCCAGGGACACGTGCTACCCACGGCCCTCCCTGGGCGATAAGGCGCTGCCTCATCCCCCGCACTCCTCGACCGACCGTCCGGCCAACCGGCCGCCCCTCAAAAACGCACCGCGCTTTCCGCCGCCGCCAGACACAGACTAGGGGCAGTGAGCTTCACCTCGCCACGGCGCATGAGCGCGCCCTCCGCACCTGCGCACTGACCGGTGGAAGGCGGGCTGGGTGATGGTATGCGCATGTGCGGGCGGCGGCCGCGGGAGCCGGCGCGCGGGCGGTCAGGGCGTGGGTAACCTGGGGTGAGCTGCCGGGCGGAGCGGGGTGGCGGGGCTGGCCCGGCGCGGCACGGGGTGGGGGCGACCGGTCGGTTTTTGGCATTTGGCGGAGGAGGGGAGCGAGATGAAGGGACAGACCTGCTCCTGCTGCGCTCCGCGTGGCAGTCGGTGCGGGGCCGGCGCAGGGGTGAGCGACCCGGAGTGCCGGCCGCCACCCGGCCGGCCTGCGAGGTCGGGGCTGCCCCCTGGGCCGAGGCCCGTCCTCAGCCCAGCCGCGCGGGCGCGTGGCTGAAGGAGCCCTTAGCCCGGGCTTCGCGGAGCGCGCCCGCGCTGCGGAGGCCGGGGTCGTCGTTGCCCCGGAGGCAGGGCGCGCCCGTGCCGGCGGTGGCCTTGAGGGCGAGCGTGCTTGTGGGGCCCGAGGCGGGGCAGAACGTTGTGAGCTCCTTCAGGCACGTCAGCTTCCGTAATAAAATGTAGAAAAACATGCCGACTGTAGGTATTTTAGGACCGATGGACTCAGAGATGTCTCCCTGAATCATCAAATCCAGCCACGAAAAATAACTTCTTGGGCTTTTGGTATCCTTACCTGGACTCAGCTGGAAAGTAAGTGCCTTTTGTCCCTCTTCATCTGGCTGGAGTCACATGTACAACCTTCACCCGTCAGGAACGTCCTGAATTCAAGCTTTGGGTGATGCTAGTCCTCGTGTCAGCATTGTCACCTAGTCTAAAGTAATTGTTTAGTGAACTTGTTCTCTGAACAACCTTTCTCTCGTGAACTCTAGAGTGGGATCCCGCTGAAGATTAAGACGCCTACGTGTAGTCAGTAGAGATGTAGGTTGTCATCCAGTGGCTTAAATGTAGTTAGTATAAGTTGACATGTGCTGGGATGTTTGAGAAGCACATAGGGATAGCAGATACGATGTGATGAACAGACAGTTTGTGCTTTTCTGGAGTGCGGTTGGGCAGCTGGGTGGAGAAGCTGAAGTAGTTTATGGTTGTACATATGTTAGGGTACTTAGTCAAGCCCTTAGTCAAGCCCTGTTCTCATGCAGTCAGTGCAGCAAAAGAGCTATCCTTTTTCTTAAATCCGCACAAACTTGTCAGCCTTTTCTAAAACTCTTTTGCTCCTTGTTTTTCCTCTGTGTTGGAGACTACTGTCTAATTTTTTTTCTTTCCATTCTTAATATTTATTCCTAGCTCATTTTTGGGGAGCAGCCTTAATCAAGCTATTCAATTTTTTGTGTCTTCATTCTATTTTGAATAGATGTCTGAGTAGATACAGTGGACAGGTGGGCAGACCTGTTCAAAGCTGATCTTGCTGATGTAATAGAATGGACCAAGGCTATTTGTGTGCTTGTCTGTATGGGAAATAATTTGTCTGATACATGTGATTGTGCGTTTGTGTTTTTCATAGCTGCATTACTTTGATTTCTCATACTTACTACGTGATTGATGTGTATATTTCTCAAGTTGCTTCAGACTTAGAGTTTCTTGATATTTAACTGTAGTCCTTGACAGGTACAAATTGATTACTTACAAATATATGTAATTTGAAGTGCTGAATTTCTTTATACTGGCATTACTTCTGTTACCAGAGTTATCCTTTTTTCCGTCATTAATTCAGTGTGGTTTTCTATTGATGATTCTACAATCCTAGTTTTTACTTCAGAAAAGACTGAAGGCAAAGTCTTAAAGTAAAAGAAAAAGTCTTTCCTCAAATATATTTATGGAAATACTGGATAGAGATTGGTCCCAAAACGAACTCTATTTTATGAATCTCCTTGTAGCCCAATATTACTTTTTTTTTCCTTCAGAACAGTTTGTTTTCCATTTCCCATGCTATTTTTGATCTGCTTCTGCTAACCTAATCTTTTCTCATGTGGCATTTTACTTGTGCCCAGCATAACACATTTGGCTGTAAATACTTGTATTTAAATGTGTTTGGGGCACATTGTTTGTTATCTTTGTCTTGATAACTTACAGATATTCCTATCTGCTGATGAGATACCTTTATTGCACTACCTGGATTTCCAAACTTTCTTTTTGGGTGTCAAGTTATGTTAGATTTGACAAAGTCAGAATCCAGCTCTTGAGGTTACTTTGGTTCTCTCTCTGTGTGTCCTTATCACTACAGACAAATATACTGTCTTTCCAGCAGTTTCAGAAGCTGCAGGCAAAGTAATATCTTTGAGGTGTTTTTCTGTGTTTTGTCACTAACATCCAGCCCTCCCAGTGTTTGGACAGTTGAGACCCTCAGTCTTCCTTGAGTAGCCCTTGTCTAAAAGGTAGACTGTAATTAATGTTACAGCTTTATGTAACTGATTTGGGCTCCTACTATTTTTAAGAAGTATTTCCAGTCTTCACCATCAGCTGGATTTTCTTCCTGTGCCTCTGCTGCTTTTAAGCTGGGGTAATCTTTCCTGTTAACACGTTAAGAGGTATTATTTTGTCATCCTTATCTTTCTTTATGCCATACATCTTCTCTGTTACTTGTAAATCCTAGTGTATTGACTGTCCAGGGAGGTGATGATCTGTGACTAATCTACTTTCCTCATTTTATTCCCTTGCTACTTTTAAATATATATAAAACCAGAACTAAATATGTATTTCTGTAGTTAACTAAACTGAGAACTTCTTGTTGTATTGATTTGCTCATACCCTGTATGCCTTTCCCTTTTTGTTTAATTTTTTTTGTTATATATTTTATTTTGTTATATTACTATGATGCCTTACATAGCAAAGTTCAATTTTTATGAAGCCTCTTGTTTGTCATTATTATAACATTATCCTGAGCTAGAATGTCTGTTTACATTTTATGTCAATTTCTGTTCATTTTCCTCCTTTATGTATATGACAGCAAATTATAATTAAAACATTTTATTTTCCGGATCACTTTATTTCTTATCTCTGCACCCCAAATAGGACATGCATGTTTAGGTGACTTAACTACAGGAACATCGAAATGCCTAATCTTGAACATCCAGCGTACCCAGCAGCCACACTGCTTCACTTGGAAAGTTTGGTGCCTTGTCGAGAATCCCAGGTGTCCATGTTGCTGTCAATATTTGGAGAGGTAGTGCTTTTTATCTTGTATGTTTGAACAGAGCAAAGATGTTCTGCTGTATCAGAGAGGAGAGTAGTAATTTAAGGGCATTTTTGTGATGTCATTATGAACATACTTCGGTTGTCTCTTTGTTGGTTTGTGTGAGGTTTTTTTGTTTTGGGTGTTTTGGTTTTTTTGTTACCCATCTTTAACATTAGTATTTGGCAGATAGGGTCTAGTAAGTCTGAAAGTTGAAAGCTGTTTTGCAGCTGGCGGAACCTGAACAAACTTACAGCTATTTGTGCCTTGCTGTCTCTGAAGCCTGATTTTTCCATGACTCTGTTCCATCTTTGCCAGTTAGTACCAGGAAGTAAGTTTGTCTTCTTCCTTGGTCTACAGTTCTGGGGTGGTTTTTTTTTTTTTTTATGGCAGTGTAGAAATTCTGTTTGGTTTTGACCTGTTAATCTAATATCTGCGTGTCTGAATTCTAAGTACATTAAATTGTTCTGGTTCTTAGTAGTTCTGTTGCTGGCCATAAGATTTGGAAATCACTGTCTTGTTCATTGATTATGTTACTGCTTGGCAAAGCTGTGGTAAAAAGTAATGGAGATTTTTACCTGCAATCTTAAAAGCAGTTGATGGATCAGTTACATTCTGTTAACAAAATGTAAATTAGTATCTGTTTCTGGTTCTGCCTTTAATTTTAGGTAATTAATAGTTACATCAAATTACAGAATTTAAGTTTTATATATTTATTACAAACATAGTGGCAACAAATCTTAAAAAAATAGATACTTAAATTCTTTTAAATATGCAGGTTAGAGTATCAGTGTATCTTGTGCAAGAGTGCCTTCATCTTGGATTAATTGAATATCATTTTTTTAGTCATAAAAAGTGTTTGTCAAATTTATTTTTAAAGTCAGTGTACAAGATTCTTAGAAATTAGACAAAACCAAAAATAAGTACCAGTTCAGAATGAACTAAAAATAACAAGTTATTTTCTTTACATCTGTTAAATATACAGTATCAGTACCATTAAATAAATGGATATATCAAATATTGCCTTGTGAGAAAAGAGCAACTTCCTTTACCACCTCTTCCACCAAACCATTTAATTCTCTTCTGTTTGATGCTAATGGAAAGAAAAGCAGTTTGTAGTGTTTGCAGAAGTTAGGACAACATAAAGCTTGCGGTTTGTGCTTGCCAAGACTTTGTTTCAGTTAGTTAACTAATTTGAATTAAAAGCCGACTGCTTTTCTCTCTTGGTGTGGTTTTTTTGTTTGTTTGTTTTGGGTGGTTTTTGTTTTGTTTTTACTGTGAAAAACATATGCTCAAGTTACAGCAGTTTCACTGGTAGCTTTAGGTGATATTTGATTCTCGGGACTTACACTCCCAGCATTTCAGTGAAGATGAAACATAAAGCTTGATCACATTGATTCAATAATAATTGACATATTTTATATTTAATGCCTCAATTTAAAAAGATAACTTTTCTTTTAGAGAGAAACTTCATTGATAAATCTTTTACCTGTCGAATGAAAAAGAAGAAGAATTAAAACAGCAACTGTTTTTTTTTCCTAGCGTCAGCAGTTTAGTTTTCCATCCATCTTTATATATGGACATACATCTAGTGGAAAGACCTATGTGATACAAACTCTTCTAAACACCTTACAGGTAAGAATAGTCACAATGGATATTGAATTTAGAATTTATTTGTAACAGATGATCCCTCAAACTACCTTCTACTTTCTCAAAATGGTTTCTGCAGCCTTTTTTGCTGCCGTGGTTCTTCTCCTCCACTTAGTGTGTCATGAACACATTGCTCTTCTCACTGATGCACTTAGGATAAAATGAAGTTGTGCATGCTGAGATACAATATAAATCATAATAACTTTTCTAAGAAAGTTTAAAAAGCAAAAAAGGAGCCAAATTTTGTTCAGCTGTCTGAGAGACTTATCCTGAAATAGCTCTAGTGACAAGTAAGTACTCTTGTGATGATTCCAGTTATCTGAGAGTCACTTACAGTATATCTTTTTTGAATCTTCTTGTAATTCTCCTTTAAACTAATTTCACTCGTATATGAAGAGAATGAGAGAGTATGTGAAGAACAGTGAGAAGAGTTTGCAGTACTGGAATTTAGTTTTATTTGTTCTGTGTTAACAAACTAATTTTAATTATATTCAGTTGGATGTGTATGATCTATTTAAATGACAGCCTAAGAGCTTAAACTTAGTACAGTTGTTAAAAGCATTCAGAGCAAACATAGAAGCTATATGTTTTTGCTGGGAAAAAAAAAATGAGTCTGAAATGGTGAAAATCACTGGCTGAATACCAGGGAACTGCCATTCTTTCTGATACCAGTAGACTCGAGGTGAGTTCATTGCAGCAAATTTGGTTAGTTCCAATCACCCCTCCTGGAGAAGCAGAAAAATCTGTCTTTCAAATTGGAAAAGAAACAATGCAGGAGTTTTAAAATGTTGGAGCCATGTTGCATAGGAACAGTTGATTTAATTCCTGAACAACAAACAATTATTCTTTTGCTTAATGAATCGGCTCTAAATGGAAAAAAGTGTACTNCCTCCTGGAGAAGCAGAAAAAATCTGTCTTTCAAATTGGAAAAGAAACAATGCAGGAGTTTTAAAATGTTGGAGCCATGTTGCATAGGAACAGTTGATTTAATTCCTGAACAACAAACAATTATTCTTTTGCTTAATGAATCGGCTCTAAATGGAAAAAAGTGTACTGCTAGCCCTTCTTAGTATTATATTTTCAGAACCTATTTGAAAATATGAATTTGTGCACTTTAATTCATACTAGATGCTCCAAACACAGCTTGGTATGCACCATAAGTTAAAAACCCTAAGAAACAGGATGTCATTCATACTGGCTAATGTAATAAAATTAATTTTCCAGGTGCATTTGTGTTTACTGAATAACTCTTTTGCTGGTGGGATGGATCTTACTCTCCGTGGCAGTACTGTTGCTGTCTGCTCCTGTATGAGCATCACTTTCATAAATGTTAGGGCTGTATGATATATTCTTTTTCAGCTTCGCCATCTAACATAACTTCCTTTGGATTCCCGCTCTTAGAAAACAATGTAGGAGTAAGTAAGAAGTGGGTCAAGGAGGACTGGTAAGACAGATTTTATTGGAATAAATGAATGAAGTGGATATTACTGAGAATTCATGGTACAGTTTTGAATTTGGAGCCTTACATTCCTGGGAAGCTGGGACTACAAACTCTCTTCCCCTCAACTGTTCAGAAAAAAAATACTGTAATGCTTTCCAGTGGGAGAAGACTTATATCCTTGATGATTAATACTGGACTTGCTATATGTGACTAACCTGAAGTAGGAACTTTGTCAGGAATGACTTCATTTCAACTGCAAGCATATAAACCTACTCTTTAAACATCGTGTGGCATACTACATAGAAGTAGTGGGTCATTGTGACCGAATGCATGTTTGTTACAAAAATAGTTGTCTTGAAGAATGATAGAGAAAGATATGGGATTAAGTCCGTTTCAGTCTCTCTCTGGTCAGTGCTGGCAGAAGACTTTTAGGTACTAGGTTCTTGCCACTTTTGTGGCTCTTCTTTTTCTGTTAGCAAGTGTGTATATTCATGCTAGTTTTATGCCTTGTTCTAATTTTTCCCCAAACAAGTTTTAAAGTCCTCCTGAGTTGAAGAGTGTCATCACAGGAATTTCCATCTAAACCTGCTGATGCCTGTGTTTTTGTCAGTCACGTACTTCAGGGATTTAAATCCAGTTACAGGTGCCTACTTCATCTCTTAAACCATAAATCTCCACTTTGTTCTCTTAGCCCTGGTGCTTTAGGCTTGTCCAGAGTACACTTACCGCATCTGTGCAGGAATGGTTTTTATGCAAAACACAGTGATCTTGTCCCTTTCATTAAAAATTTTGCAGAGGGAGAAAGACAGAACACAATGTTTGTGATCCTCTTTCATGCAGTGCAGTGCTTCTAGCACTGTGCTACCCACGTGTGACATATCCAAAGATGTGGCCAGACCCTGGAAAAGAATAGGATTTAAGCATCAACTCTTTCTACAGAACTTTCTATTGCCAAGTATAGCTGTCTGCTACATAACATGGTGTTGTGAATTACATCTGAGGCACCCAGCCTTCCTTCTGCTGTGGAGGTGCAGCAGTTTGAATAGGTGCTTTTAGAGATGTAGCCCCTTTCTTCTAGTAGTGTTCAAAATCATAAAGCTTTTTACTACACGCTGTTTGAGTGGATTCCCAGCATATACCCACACTTTCCCACGTGTGCTGAATCATATGCCGTATGTTGTATTTTAAGTAGAAATACCTGAATGAAGTACTTAGATTTTATTTTATTTTTCTGTTATACACACATGCATTCCTGTATCAGAAGTTTAATTTTGGAGGTACTGCATATGTATCCCAATGACTAATGTTTTCCAGAGGTTTTAATGTTCAGTGTAAAAAAGAGCATATGCCTTACCAGAGAGCATGGAGCTATGCAAATAATCTGTTTCTTAAAAATAGTTGCTAGAAAATTACCTTTTTATAAAATATTTTGACTAGGTATGTAAGTAATCATTCCTTTTTGGCAAGGTTTTTCTTTTGTTTATGCTCTGTACTCTGTTGGCAAGGTGTGCTTTCTTTCATTGTCTCATCTGGAAGAGAAAGCTGATTCAGGAGTATTTACACTGAAAAAGCCAGATAAAATTGTATCTCTTTTTTTTCATCCTCTTCAGCTTCCTCATGTGTTTGTGAACTGTGTGGAATACTTTACTTCACGACTTCTTTTAGAAGAAATTCTCATCCAGTTGCAAAGCAGTTCTGAGGCAGAACAGACTTCTCATGTTCCTTGTGATACTTTCAATGACTTTGTACGTCTGTTTAAACAAGCGGTTACAAGTCAAGAGCTTCAAGATCAGACTTTATACATTGTAAGTAATTTTAGTGTTCCACTTTCACTTCACATAAGAGGTGTGAGTAATTGTTATCAATGATTTGTATGTGAAATATGTGCATTACAGAGCAGTTTTCACCAACTTTTCCTGTGGACCTAATTCAGAATCTGTTGATACTGGTTAAATTCTTTTGCTTAGCTTACTGGCTTTATTTAGATGAGGTTCGTTATTTTTCCTGGTTTTAGAAATTTTTATACACAAAAACTCTATAGGGCTACTAATAATGAACATAAATTATACTGCATAATTAAGTATGTAATAATATTACAAAATCTTTAAATATAGAGAGCCTGTATTTGTTGTATGTTAGTAAGTCATGCTTATCTGTTTCCTTGGGAAGATAGCTTCACAAATGAGAAAGCAAAGGTGGGAAGCAGTGCAGAAGTGAATTATGGAGCATGCAAATGACAAGAATTGGTTGGCTAGAATACGTTCAAGTTAGAAGTTGTATTAAGGAACTAAAATGCATAATTTTCTCTAAAAGTGCTGTTGAGATCTTAATGTCTTCAACTATACTTGTGGCCGTCTGCGACAAGAACTGTAGTTTTAAAACTGAGATGGAAAAAAAGACTGCAATGAAAAATTTGATTATATACTCAAGTGGAATAAACAGGCAGACTGCAGAAAAAATAATGACAATTTAGATCACAGGAATGATTGAATCAATGTAGTACTAGAATGCGAAGGTTTGGATTATTTTTTTCTGTGATAATCTTAACTATATAAAGGAGTCAAAATTTGCAGACATCTGTAACAGCATTTATCGTGCTGAGATGGATGTAGAAACAAATTTCAGACATACAAGCGATCTGAAGAAAGGATATAGGCTCCTCAGAAGTATGGTTTTTTTCTAGCTCTCATTTGGTTGAATAAAATGTATTATCTTTTCTTCAAAATACAAATGTCATAGTATTAGTGATGTGTAACTGTATTTGTGCGTCGTGGACCTACAAAACACACAGACTGAAATTTCAGTCCAGGACTAGGAATTAAGGGTTTGTTGAAAGAGGTCAAATTGATTATTTAAGAAAACATGGAAGTGGTTCAAGACTGAAAGCTTGATGACCCTGGGTAATCACTCTGCATGTTTCTCACAGCAATCAACCAGCATACTGCTTTGTTTTTTTGCAATCAAACAAGAAGTTCATATTTACACTGGACGTTCTTCATTAAGTTTCACAGGTTATAGTTAAGTAATTTTTATTTCCATTTAAAAATACCTAACTACCAAATTAAGTAACTTTGTATTATGTTTAGTGGAAACAGTACTATCTCATAGTTTCCTACAGCTCATGAAGTTAATAAATTTGACATGCTTCTTAAAAACTGAATAAAGAAAAAATGCACCAGTACTTAACAATAGATAAGTTATATATAGATAATTCATTTTAATTTACTGTCACGAAAGTACTATTGGCATCCTTCAACAATTCCATAAGAACAAAATTTAGCACTAAAATAACCTTTAGGGAATTTAACAAAACACTTTATATAGTAAAATTTTACTTTCAGTTTAACATTTGAATTAAAAACTGTTCTACGTCAGTAAAGAATACTTCACGCGTTATATGAAAATTAGTATCACTTAGAAACTTAGAAAGTTCTTGAACAATGGTTATAGAAAGCAATCCATTAAATACCTAGAAAGGTTCAATTGTGTCACGTAAATAGTTGCTGAATCAGAAGAGTTAATTATTAGTATTTCAGTTCCATTCTGCATGGGAACAGACAGGAATGGGGGAAATCAAGTCATGTATCTTAACCTGTTTCATCTGGATTTACTGTAGAGTGGTTTAAATTGAGACTGATGGAAGACCAGCATGCTGGTAATATAAAGTGGCAATGCTAATTTATTCTATTTCATTTAGATAGTAAATAATGTAGTATTTCAGCCCAATTAACTCAGAGTAAATTAAGATAAATGTTTGCTTTCAAGCAAAGGATTCTAAATGTTTCTCTTAACCCAAGCATGGGTACTGAATGCTTGTGATTACTTGTGAAGAATGAATTTATTAATTCTAACTATCTGAAAAACTGGAACAGATATAACTTGTAGTCATTCATACATTTAGAATATTTAGCACTTTACAGAAGTAACAAGCTGCTGGTTTTAATGTAAGTCAGCAGACGGTTCTAAAATGTATATTTAAAAAAAAAAAAAGCTCAAGGGTGACAGATCTGTAGGCCTGCGGGTAGGCTGTTTCTGTGAACCACTTGACATAGTCCACAAGCCAGGGTCACAGTATATTTTCTCTGCTTTAGTTAGAAACTCTCGTTGCTTGCCTACTTAACTAAAAAGTAAATTTTACTTAGGTCAAGACCTTAAAACTTGGTGTTAGGTAGCCGCATGTCACTGGGTCTAATGAGCAGTATTTTAGTAAAATTTAGTAAAAATTTTAGCCTGTGTTTGGCCAGGAACGTAAAGCAGTCATCATCCCTGAAGTCCTTTATCATAGAATCATAGAATGGTAGGGGTTGGAAGGGACCTCTAGAGATCATCTAGTCCAACCCCCCTGCTAAAGCAGGTTAGCCTAGAGCAGGATGCACAGGAATGCATCCAGGCGGGTTTTGAATATCTCCAGAGAAGGAGACTCCACAACCTCCCTGGGCAGCCTGTTCCAGTGCTCTGTCACCCTCACAGTAAAGAAGTTCCTCCTCATGTTCAGGTGGAACATTATTATGTGAACCAAATGCAGATGTCAGTATAAAATCATATGTTGTATTGTAGTTCTAAATAAATTCCTAAGAAGCCTGAGCTATTACTGCAGAGATGCTGCTGTTTCAGGTTTTTTTGCTGTGCTGTATGATTTTGAAATACCGTTTTCATAAAATGTTTCTTGGTTGTCCACATAAAATTCTTTCTCTTACTGTGGGCAGCAGAAATGATAGATGTCTTAATACTTTGGTGTGGGGAGGAAATGTAAAAGGATAGAAAAATATAATTTTCCAGGGACCTATAGTTTCTCTTTCAACACCAGTAATTCAAAAGAAGTAATGAACTTCAGAATTTAGATTTATATTGTGAGTAGTAACACAAAAGAAATGTGTTTCTATTCTCTTGTTTTTTATTGCTGTCAAGATTTTAAATGTACTGCGAATATGGATTTTTTTGCTGAAGGATAGCCATGTATGTTTTCATGCTCCTATTTTTTTCTCTAGGCTCCAAATTATGTTAGTTGTTTAGATAAGGTGTTTCCTGTTTAAGCTGTACATATGCTACATATTTGTTAGTGCTGCACTAGTTTTGCATACAATACAATAAATCCTATAAATTTTTAGGCTGTAAACTATGTCAAGAAAAGTTTATCTCAAAATTTAGTTGTGTGAATTCCAGCTGTAGGTAACTTTTTGAAAAAATCAGCTCTTAATTGTTTCTGCAAAATAATTTCATAGTGGCAAAAGATAGCTCTCCTGCACTGAGCATGTTGATATAGTGCTACAGTACTACACATAATTTTAAAGTCTAAGAAAAATTTTGGTCAAAAATTGAGGTTTCAATGGCATCACAGCTTTGTCAGTAATAATTGGTATGCTTACGTTTTAATCCTTACTGCCATAAGGCATGCGAATGTTGCTTGCCTGGGGATTGTATCTTTTTTTAGATGGCAGAGCTGCTTGTGCTTCCTGGAAGCACGCCTGAAGCAATAACCTCTCTGATGTTGCTTGTTTAAGGAGTCTTGATACTTAGGTGGTTTCTGCTGTCTAAGAGCCATCAGTGAAATGAGTTTCCAGCAGCTAAGAATTAATTTTAAGTCCATGTGAGAATGGAAGTTGACGTTGTCTATATAGTAAGATCATTGTTTTGTTAAAAGGTACTGGATAGAGCAGAGCAGCTGAGGGAAATGGAAGCAAACATCCTGCCAGCATTTCTTAGACTTCAAGAATTGGTAAGTGTCTGGAAAAAAAATTAACGCATGTTTCCTGCATATTGACAGTAACTGAACACATGGTATCTGTCCATGTAGGCTCACAGATGAAGATAAGTGATTCTTTAGATGAGAAAAGTTGCAAAATTAATCCCCACTCCTCCCCCAAAATAATCAACTGACAGTGGTCGAAACTAAGAAACTAAACCAGAATTTAAACATCGGCAGGTTTTTCTTACACTCTTACTTGTTTTTAAGATTGTGTTTAATAGTATCTTGGTTTATGATATCTGATTTGTTATAGATTCTTTTGAGGCTGGTGTCAGGTACTTAGCTGTCTTTTCTAGAATATTTTTGTTTTTAAGAGGAATGTGAAATTTTTCAGCTCTTTGTATTAATTGCAGAAAAAAATCTCAGGCAGGCTATAAAGGAGAAGCTTCAGCATAGCTTCTGTTAGCTCGGTACAAATAAATAAATATATAAAACCCCTCTGAGAGTTTGTCAGATGTTTGTGTGGGAATCCAAAGTCTGCTTCTGAGTCAGCTGCTAGTTCAGAGAGCCTGAACACATTGAGTGAATTCAGCATCAGATGCGTGAATTTGCAACTCAGGAAACATTTGTTTTCCTCAAGTTTCTTCCATGTGAAACTAGAGGACACTGCATAGTAGCTGGCTTGAGGCTGGTCAGTAGACCACCACCCATTCGTTTGTGGCTGGAGCTGCACAGCTCAGCAGCTGCAAGTGTGCTTTATAATGGCAGAGAATTTCTACATGCGTACTGGAATTGTGCTGTGGTGTGTTTCTGATTGCAGTAAACCACTGTATCTTTCCTTCTCTCACTTCTGAAGTATCAACACTTATGCCTTGGAATAAGGAAAAATGGTGCATTCTCTGAAAAGAAACTGAGGACAAAACCAGAAGATGGTGGTACTTTGAAATGTCTGAACATCTGAATAGCTGAAATTACACTTGTTATCTAAAGACTTTTGTGTGGTACTCTTAATCTTCTGGTGACATTGATTTCTCTATTTACTGAATGAAGACTGATTCACAGCTGTGTTCTTAATCCTGGCAGCTGGTGCATTTTCTGGCTCTTTTTGTCTGTTCTGCCCATATTCTGGATTTTGCTGCCCCTGAAGCAGGAACATCCTGTCTGACAGAGAGAAAGGAGGAAAACTTAGGCCTATGATTGTTCTTCAGGGACCAAAAAAACATAGGCTAAGACTTAAATATGCTAGAGAAACATCCTCAAATTCAAAAGTAACGTCCAAATAAGTTTGTCAGCTTTCCTGAATACCGAGATTCCATTTGCTTAAATTCTGGATTCTGGACCGAGGCTTTGTAAAACTGTCATGCAGCTGATGTTGCAGTGGAATGTTGTAGGAGCAAACTTCCTGCATCACTTCACTTCCTGGAATGAAAGGAGACAACGAACTTCATTAGTGGTGAAAGATTTCCTGGGACTTGGGAATTGTTTGTGAAGAATGGGTCATAGGATGCTTGATTTTTTTGAGGATTATGGTGGGAGGTACTTAAGTTTTTCATATTAGAACGTCTGTCAGGAACTGAACTGAAAGTACCTTAGTACTTTTCTCAGCTAAAGTACTAGGAAATCTAGGAGAGGAACACAATTGAAAGAAATTTACAGAAAGATGCTCTCTTGTTAAAAGAAAAAAAAAGGTTGCATAAAAATAGAGAAGGATGAAACAGTAAAGAGTATGGGTGGGTGCTACTTCGGCAAGAAGTGGGAAGAGTAAATAAAAAAAAATTCTCCCTGAGTTTCAGGGAAGAGGAATAGCATTTAAACTTTACTTTGAAGTTACTCATAGCTCACATTAAGCATTGTCAATTCAATCAGGTTACTTCCTTTTATTTTCTTGAGGTACCTCAATAGTTATGAAATGTCTTTCTTGAAGAACCATACTTACAAGCATCTTTTGTTATGCAGAATTTTTACTATGGCTCCAAAAGCCTTGCAAAAAGGAAGAATGAAGCATCATCTTCACAGATACTGAGCTTCCTGTTAAAAAGTGGATATATATATTTATCTAAGTGGATATATGTATTTCATTCTGGAAATC
>VZSC01000703.1:513755-530712 GCA_013398225.1 Steatornis caripensis | reverse complement strand
TATATATATATATATATATATATATATATAAAATTGTCTTGTCGGTAAATGGTATTTGATAATAACATGCTTAAAAAGCAGTTATAATCAATTTTACTGTGAATCTAAATAAGCAGATAGTTCAGTGCCTATGCAGTATTAGCAGAGCAGAAGAATGGAGAAGAAACAGATATTTCTATATTAAACTAAATTTTCTATATGTAAGAGTTTATTTGATATTGCATTTTGTAATTAACATGCAATACAAAACAATTTCTTAATTGTAAATGAAACTAAAACTGCTGTCCTTTTGTGCCGACGTGAGAGGAAATTATTACTAGCTATCATCTACCATGCTTCTCATCGCACTAGAGGCTCTGCATCTTAACATTTAAATATGTTTAATTCTTTGATCTTTATTTGCTGATATTTATGGATTAAAGCATAAGGTACATGTGCTTCACAGAACAAGAAACTGTTGAAGTGAAAACCTGTAAGCAAAGAAGGCCCAAGAGAAACCCTTTAGTGGTCTCCATAATTAGACAACTGATGAAGTAAAGTGGTTTGATCATCTGTTTATATGCATAAGCTGTGTAAAAGAGCTATGGTGAGAAAAGCGAGGGAATGCAAAAGGAAAAAATACACAGTGAAAGTAAAAAGAGAAAGAAAATACTCACTAGACTGTAGCTGTTGTGTGTTTTAATGTGTGAGACTTTAACCTTAATAAAGTACACATGTAGCAGGCTAGGTCAACTGGATTGAGTTTAAAATTTTGAAAGCATCTTCTGTAGGCAATAAAACGGTGACTAAAAATTGTGAGATGCTGAACTGTTTCTCGGAAGTGCAGCACTGCTGCTTTCTCCACTGTGCCAGCACTGTTCCTGGCTGAGCTGTCTGGCAGTCTGGAGCAGCCTGAAGGTTGGATCTTGGAGAAAAGCTTTGCCAGTGTATTTAAATACATCTCTTAATTTTTCTGACAGATAGGGCAGATTATCTTAAATGAAAGTGGCTTAGAATTATTATTTTTTTTATTTTTTAGAGAGATCACATCTTAGTGTTTTGTGAATCTCTGATGCTTCAAATACAGTTTCTGAGATGAGTCCAGTTCAGAATCTTAGTTTTGTTTAGCCTTTCCTTGGCCCTTCTTCACTGATTTTATATCTGTAATAATGGGGCTGAGAAAGTAGCCATACTCATTTAGTTACAGGAGTAGAGCAGGAGAGAAGGAAAAGAAGAACAGTGCAAGCAAATCTAATTTAAAGTTTGTTAATGTTCAGATTGGGTTTTGGTGGCTCATAAACTGTTTGTTTATTTTATAGGACTTTCTGCACATACACATGTGGAACTTCCTTATTACTCCAAATTTCTTCTAATAGCTGCTTACCTTGCCTCCTACAATCCTGTTAGGACAGATAAGAGGTTCTTTCTTAAGGTAATGAGATATTTTTCTTAGTGCTGCTTACTGGATTCCTGCATACTGAATTCCCTAGTTTAAAACTCTTCAACCATTCATATTGAGCTCTGTTTCTGTGTGTGGTTCATTTGATTTGATCAGAAGTTTTTCTGTAGATCACATAGTATGATTGGTAATGATCACTTAGTCATTATTAGTGTCTTAATAAACCCAGTTTCTTCGTGTCAAAACATGCGTAACTCTGTTATAGCACAAGTATTGTGCTTTGCTTTTGTAAGTTGATATAGCTGTTTTGTAAAGATTTTAGTGGAGTGCCTGCGGTGTCCTTAGGTGTAAGCTACACTTAAATTTCTGGAGTAAGATACAAACCACAACTGCATTAGCCTTTAATAAGGTAAAATGACATAGTGTGGTGTTACCTTATTTATACAATTTTAAGTTTCTGAAACAGAAACATACAGACAGTTGCTTTTACAGAAGATATGGTTCCATTAGCTGGCACATATTGTGTTGAAATGATGGTAAGTTTTAGGATGAATGTATTAATCCTCACTACCAAATCATGGGCTAAACACCCATTGTCTATAAGTTCTTGCTATGTACAAGTTAATTTTTTTTTCTTTTTTTCTTTGGGTTATGTTGTGGTCATGCTGCAAACAAATACTGTGTTGCCATAGTTTGTAGTCTGTTTCTTTCTTATCCAGAATCTTCATGCTCCTCAAGCCTGCCTCATTGCATTGTTTTTGAGGTCTTAATTTAATAAATGTAGGAAGGAGAACAGATATCAGAAAAGTGATTGGGCAATTATAGTTTCTATGCATTTTACCAACTTCAAGGTTTTCTACATTATTACAGTATGTATTCATATATGCACACGTGTATAAATGTATGGCATTCATGATAGATAGGTGTGAACAATTGAAGAAAATTAGAACAAGACAAATTTGTAAAAATATACCTGTTTTCTTCTTCCCTCTTGAAAAAGAAATTGTAGATACATGTTCTGAGAAGTTACTACAGTTCCTAGTGATGATATCCTAGTACGTTATTAGTTTAAATATGGGGTTCGTGTTTCTGGTATGTTCTTACGTTGAAACTGTAGGTGTTTCACCCTTCTATCTAGTAGTTTCCTGAGAAGACTGGAGAATTACTTGTATTAAGTGCAGATTGACAAGTTTTCTTTATGGGCAGCCTTTATTCTTTTCACTTGGCCAAAGTAATTTATTTATAAGAGATTTATTTGCTGAAGAAGTATTTTTTCCCAGATTTTTCTGTATCAGTCTTGAAAATCAAAGAAACAGGAAAGGTTACAAGAGTCAAGTCAATAAAGCATGTTATCAAAAAGCGCCGCATCTTTCTTGTTTGTGTTCATTGGACAACCTTCTCAATTTGATTTTTTTCCTTTCTCTTTTTTTAGTATCTCTGAAGTTAGTTTCCACTCTTACACGTGAACCCTACTACACTTTTGTACAATAAACATGAGCGGCTAAGGTTTTTGAAGCAGAGACTGTATTTCAATCAGTGGTATTAAGTATTTCTGCAAAGAACTGCTGAAGCAGGAGAAGTTACCATTCTTGCTACACATATCATCTGATAGCAGTTAGCCCTTCATCAGGTGCTAAGGCGAATTTCAGAAATCGCTGCATCTCAAAGCCCAACAAAACCAACACTTTTGGGGGGATGTTCAAGTCAGGTGTTTTTATGAGTCATGTGGACTATGAAAATAGAATATAGTTTTATCAGGTTTGTAATGAGATTCAGAGAAGATTACAGAAAATTATATTCTGGAGTGATTTGACTAAGGACTGCTAGACAGCAAAAGACAGGCAAACGAAAAGATGGTCATTGAGCTGCTAATCTGCACTACTGTTACAGGTGGTAGGCTGTATTACAGCCAAAGATAAAGCCACAGTTTGTGGCAACCTGGAACGCTAACAGCCTGAAAAAGCAATGAAGTAATAATTGGCAGTGCTGCCATTAGTTATGTGAAAATTCAAGAGCTTTGCAGTAGGTTGAGAGAAAAAAACAAAGTTGGTTTCGAAAGGTAGTCTTTAAAACAAAAAAGAATAGCAATCTATATGAAGTCTTCATTTTATCATTTTAATAGAAACAGGATTAAAAACTAGCTGAAAATTAGCTATGAATTTCATATGTTTCTTTGTGCTTGCACAGAAATAGGGCAGCTGCTCACTTCCTTTGAAACACTTCTGATATAACTTAAATACTCCATATGGAGATCCCAGCATGACCTTTAAAGTGCATGAATGCAGTTTGTTGTGATCTGTCGCTAGCATGCTGTGTAACCTCAGGCTTGGCTTGATCGCTTTCTCCTCCAAAAGGTCTCTGTTATCACCACGGTCTTCTTTTCAGAGGCATGATCAAAAGATTACTTTCCTGGCTCTAAGTATGTGTGATATTTATTAATGGAATTAATTTTTTAGTCTGTCAAATTATGTAAAGGCAACTTAAAGCACTGTCTAATATTAAGCTCTTCGGAAGTCGCTCTAGAAAAGCCACAGTTACCGAGATCATCTTGACGTGGCTGAGTATTGAGGTCCACAAATATTAAGTACAAGATTTTAAACATTATAGTGAAAAAAGAATCCCTTCATTTGAGATATTATTTCTCTGATTCGTTGAGCATGCTTATAAGATACACTTATTAATAAGGTATACTTCTCAAGGCTGTAGAAAAACTCATCAGGTGATATTTTAAGAAATAGCACTTAACTATGTTGAAAGAATATTATACCTGTACTTCTCCACTAATTTTACAGCATTTACACGTCATCCTTCATGTCTCTCTTTTTTTTTTCCCCATTCATTTGTAGCATCTTGTTTACTGTATTTCTGTCCTTGTCTTGCACTCATATTTTCAGTTGAGATCCAAGAACACTTGATTATTTTCTTTGGACAGTCCTTCCTTTCTTAAAGCTGCTTTAAAGCTGTGCCTTTTCAAATGATGTTCCCCCACCCCATCCTTTCTGATTGTCATTTAACGCCTGCACCTTTGTATTGTATTGATTTGATTCCTGGTTGTCATTCTGCCATCTTGTGCAGCATCCAAATTCTGAAATGGAGCAGATAAAAGTTGAAAATTCAGATGGATTTTATGAATGGATACATTTTGAAAATGAAATGGCCATCATTTAAACTTCTCTGGAAAGAGAAATAAATGAAACATCTTTTCTCATTACTTGATTGAGGGTAGGAGGAGGATGGTGGCTTGAAGTAATATTAAACCCAAATTTCTACTGCCTCTTCTCATCAGTCCCTGATTAGATAAAAAAAACCCCAAAGTTATGCATGTCACCAGAAAATATTGGTGTTATGTTTTTCGGCTTTGCACCACTTGGGACACAATGACACAAGAAGCAAAGCAAGTGTAGTTTTAGGCCTTCTAGCAAGAAGGATTGCTAGTAACATCAGAGACAAATGCTGGGGATGTAGTAAAGAAGCAGACCCAGACTACTGTACTACCATATGTAGCGTACAGGTCTTTGTTGACTGTTCTGATTCTGTCTTTGCTATAGAAGGAGCATAAAATAATTTACACAGAATATTTGCTCATCTGTTTTTTACAGCATCATGGGAAAATTAGAAAGACCAACTTTATGAAGAAACATGAAAAGGTATGTATTTTATTTTTCCAAGCTGAACTTGGCAACAGGTGTTTTCTTTATACTGTACTGCTGGTTTTGTATTTTGCTTTGCCTCGTTGTTTACTGTAGAAACAACAGAATGACATAAATAGCAATTATTGGTGCATTTGTTTCATATGATACAAATTTCTGTATGATACACATGTTTTTATTTCATTGAAATTTAACTGTAACATAAATCTGTCTCCTAAAGCCATATTTTTGTGTATAACAAAATGTGCTTAATAAAGGTAGTTAAAGGACATCGTACATGGAAGAGCCAGGTACCAGAATTTCTTTCAAAGATGTTAGAGTAATAGGTGGCCAGTAGTTTTAAAAGTCAAGTCACTTCAATTCCTAGTGATGGAGTGAGGTGTAAGAGCTTAAGTTTGTGTGTTGAGGCTTGAAAACTTTGCACTCCTGTCTGTTGTTTAGGATTTCATCAGACTATTAACTAATCTTTTTGTGGTTATAACTAGCTGAATGTCATTGATTTCAGTAGAGCTATACCAGTTTTTACTGACCTCGACTTGATATACTAGAAAAAGCAAATACCTATATGTATATTTATAACTGTAATGTAAAAAGAGAAATCAAATTTTAACATTTGTAACTTGTTGACTTATTTTTAAATCTGTAAATGAAGAGCAGTGCAGACAGCACTAAATCCCTACCAAAACAATCATTATATCATTTTCTTCTTTGTGCTACAGGCAGTGTAAACAATATCAGAAAAAAATTAATATGATACTTAGTGTAATAATCCTTTGCTTCTGATCCTGCCTGTAGCTTTTCCCCTAATTTTTCTCATGCCCTTGCATGGACAGAGTCCATGGCTGTCCAAAGACTTTTCTCCAAGTTCTCTTATTTCTGTAGGGGCGCAGTTTTTGCATGTAAAAGTGTAAGCGAGCATAGTTTTACTTCAGCATTGCAGTGTGTTGCACCACTAGGTAGATATTTACATAAATTTAAGAATTCTGAAGTCTCTGAATGTATGTGTCCTGTACATCTAGACGTCGTGTGTGTTTTGTCCCTGTGAACTCCTGAGAACTTCCAGAGCATTTAATTATTTTCAGGACTGCGATGTTCTTGAAATACCTCCATGTCTTAATTAATTGATAAATAATTTTCAGGAGAAGGAATAGTTATTGTATCTTACACCAAAACGTTCTTCTTTCCTTGCATCCTCTGCAGGAAAGGTGTTTTGTTTTATTCTTTCTGGGCAGTAGATTTCCAACTTGGATGATGAGATGGGAACAGCTAGGAATGTAAAAGAAATGGGAAAACCAGAGATTTGATGAAGAAGTACTGAGGTCGTAATCACCTTAACTGTACTGTAGAGCTTGTTCTCTTGTGTCATTGTTTATGCTAAATGGACTTGTATCTGAGCCACTACTTAGTGTTCAAAAGTGCCTGCATTAACGAAAAATTGGTTTTCATTTTATTATTGTTCCTGCAGCAAACTAAATGCTACTGAGTAGGTACAAAAATGGAACAGAAGGAGGTAGTAAGGAAAGAACTGTAAATGAGGGTAACTCAAACAAATGTAAACAAAATTAATGATCAAAAAGATGAGTAAGAGTTCAGTTACTTTTTTAACTTTAATTACATTAATTCTAATTTTGTTTACACTTACCCTACAACCTAAGCATTGAACTGATATTCTGAAAGTGTGATTAGACATGTGTGCAGTTAAAGAAACTTGGTTTCTTGTCCAACTGTAACAGAATCACAGAATGGTAGGGGTTGGAAGGGACCTCCAGAGATCATCTAGTCCAACCCCTCTGCTAAAACAGGTGTGCCTAGATCAGGGTGCCCAGGAATACATCCAGGCAGGTAACAAGTAACTTGCATAATCAGGAAAGACTTCTAAGACTGCAAATGATCTAATTCTTGTACCTCTTTGTTATATTAAAAATTAGTGTTACTTTGAAGAGAATTAGAACTTCATAAGCCTAGTAAATCAAATATAGTTAATAGAAAATATCTCTTGACTGTGTTACATTAAACTCTGATTGCATGCAAGAAACAGGGCTGTGTCTTAGGGGTTAACAAATAGGATGTGAACTTTGTGGCAGTTCAAGAGCACCTTTGCTTCTAGTTACAGAGCACTGGTTCTCTGCTTATGTGTCACTTCGTAGTTTACAGGTAAGGACTCTTTTGCTGTTAAGTGTTGATGACAGAAATTGAAACTGCTTGCTGGTCAGAGCACAGTCTGGTTTTGAAAGTTTTTGAGGCATGGTAGCTGTGATAGTGGGGAATAGGACTGCAGGTCCTAAGAGGATCTTCCAGACCTGTGTTCCTTTTACTATACTGTAACCTTTATAAATACTTACAGCAATGCAATCACCTAGATGTAAACTTGTGTATTTTGGTATTATGATTCTATAGTGAGAGAAACTGAAATGTAGGGATAAAGGATTACATATGTAGTGTTATAAGTAAAGACTCATTTGCTTCAGTTTGTATGACAGCTTATGTCAATATACCTTCCCTCAGAGAAGCTTGTCCAAAGGCTGGTGTACAGTTCAGATTAACCTAACTCCAAGTGGGTGCCCGTGTCTCAGTGTCTTTTTATAGACAGTGCAGAGCTAGTCGCTGCAGTCGTTGGAGTGTAGGGTGTGGTTTGTCTCATACTAAAATAGGTTCTATGTTCAGTCAGATGAATTGCACCATAAACTGTATTGTTTAGACTTTACTGGCTATGATGGGAACTTAGGAAACTAGTTTGGCTGTATATACCTACTTGGCAGAAAGCTAACATTAAATAAATCCTAAATTAAATAAATCTGTTTCTTGATTCTTAACTCTGGTCAGTCCAGAGGCTGTGATTTTGTTTATTAAAAGAAGTAAATCTTGTGAATGAGAGGAAAGAAATAGATTTTATCATTCCATTAATTGTCTTGTTGCTGATAACAGCAGAATTGTTGCGTTTCTTTGCATGGTTGCCCTGGAACAATGTTTTTCCAGTTTAGTGACAAGTGAGAGATTTTCCTGGTGAAGCTACTTTTGCAGGAGTATGCTTTTTCAGATGTCAGTCTGTCAGAAGATCGAATGTGTTGGCGTGGTTTTTATTGGAAAAGAGTTTGTCTAGTATATCTGCTTCAACTTCAGTCTAGGATTTGTTTTGTATCAGAGTTCCTAGCTTACAACTGAAGATGCTTCATTTGTATAGCAACAACAGAAGTTCAGAAATGCTTTCTGCTAAAAAAAGTGAGAAGTACACAGTTTACCTAAGTGATCTCTAACCTAATCCTCTTCGACCAAGGGGAAGTCATCCTTTCTCCAGACTTTGTCTCTTGCCTCCAGGGTCTTGGAATCTTGAGGGCCGGCCTTAGCAGTGAAGACTGAATCAAAGGTGGCATTCAGTAATTCCGCCTTCTCTATATCCTCCGTCACCAGGGCACCTGCCTCATTCAGCAGCAGGCCCATATTTTCCCTGGTATTCCTTTTGCTACTGATGTACCTGAAGAAGCCCTTCCTGTTGTCTCTGACCTCCCTTGCCAGATTAATTCCAAGAGGGCCTTAGCTTTCCTTGTTGCATCCCTGCACACTCTGACAACTTTTCTGTATTCCTCCCAAGAGGCCAGTCCCTTTTTCCACATCCTGTAAACTTCCTTACTCCCTTTTTCTACAAGCTCCTTGCTCACCCATGCAGGTCTTCTGCCTCCTTTGCTTGACTTCTTACTCATAGGGATGCATCAATCTTGAGCTTGGAGGAGATAGTACTTGGGAGTACCAGCTCTCTTGGACCCCCCTGCCTTCTAGAGCCCTAACCCATGGGATTCCTCCAGATAGGTCTTTTCAGAGGCTACAGTTAGCTCTCCTAAAGTCCAGGTTTGTAATCCTTCGTGCTGCTGTGCTTCTTTCACACAGGATCCTGAACTCCACCATCTCATGGTCACTGCAGCCAAGGCTGTCCCCAGCCTTCATGTCCCCAACAAGTCCTTCTTTGTTTGTTAGTATCAGGTCCAGCAGCACTCCTCTCCTCATTGGCTCCTCCGCCACCTGTGTCAGAAAGTTACCATTAATGCTCTGCAGGCACCTCCTGTACTGTGCATGCCTAGCTGTGTTGTCTTTCCAGCAAATGTCAGGGTGATCAAAGTGCCGCATGAGAACCAGGGTCTGTGACTGTGAAGCAACTTTCAGCTGTCTGTAGAAGGCCTCGTCATCTTCCTCTTCCTGATCAGGTGGCCTGTAGTAAACAGCCACAACAGCGTCACCCATACTAGCCTGCCCCTTAACTCTTACCCATAGGCTCTGGACTCATTCTTCCTCCCTGCCTAGGCAGAGCTTGATGCATTACAGTTGCACTCTCACACAAAGAGCAACTCTACCACCACGCCTTGTTGGCCTGTGTTTCCTAAAAAGTACATAGCCGTCCATGACAGCATTCCAGTCATGCAAACTATCCCACCATATCTCCATAATTGCCTCTGTATCTTTGTTTGGTTTTAAGTGAGATGAGGTGTCCCTTGTATTTTTATAAATACTGTTCTATGTAGTAATCATAGAATCATAGAATGGTTTGAGTTGGAAGGGACCTTAAAGACCATCTAGTTCCAACCCCCCTGCCATGGGCAAGGACACCTTCCATTAGACGAGGTTGCTCAAAGCCCCGTCCAACCTGGCCTTGAACACTTCCAGGGAGGGGGCATCCACAACTTCTCTGGGCAACCTGCTCCCATTCTCACCTCCCTCGTTGTAAAGAATTTCTTCCTAATATCTAATCTAAATCTACCCTCTTTCAGTTTTAAACCATTACCCCTTACCCTATCACTCCATGCCCCTGTAAAAAGTCCCTCTCCAGCTCTCTTGTAGAGACCCCCTTCAGGTACTGGAAGGCTGCTGTAAGGTCTCCTGGGAGCCTTCTCTTCTCCAGGCTGAACAACCCCAACTCTCTCAGTCTGTCTTCATAGGAGAGGTGCTTCGGCCCACTGATCATCTTTGCGACTCTCCTCTGGACTCACTGCAACAGGTCCATGTCCCTGTGTTGGGGGCCCCAGAGCTGAACGCATACTGCAGGTGGTGGGGTCTCACGAGAGCAGAGTAGAGGGGCAGAATCACCTCCCTCGACCTGCTGGTCACACTGCTTTTGATGCAGCCCAGGATATGGTTGGCCTTCTGGGCTGCGAGTATACATTGCCGCCTCATGTTGAGCTTCTTATCAACCAACATCCCCAAGTCCTTCTCCTCAGGGCTGCTCTCAGTGCATTCTCCGCCCAGCCTGTATCTGTGCGTGGGCTTGCCCCCACCCATGTGCAGCACCTTGCACTTGGCCTTGTCGAACTTCATACAGTTCACATGGGCCCACCTCTCAAGCCTGTCAAGGTCCCTCTGGATGGCTTCCCTTCCCTCCAGCATGTCAACCACACCACACAGCTTGTCGTTGGCAAACTTGCTGAGGGTGCACTCAGTCCCACTGTCTATGTCACCAACAACAATGTTAAACAGCACTGGTTCCAAAACTGACCCCTGAGGAATACCGTTTGTCACTGGTCTCCACTTGGATGTCGAGCCGTTGACCACAACTCTTTAAGTGTGACCATCCAGCCCATTCATTACCCAGCGAGTGTTCTGTCTGTCAAGTGCACGTCTCTCCAATTTAGAGACAAGGATGTCATGCAGGACAGCGTCAAATGCTTTGCACATGTCTAGGTAGATGATATCAGTTGTTCTACCATTGTCCACTAATGCTATAACCTTGTTGTAGAAGGCTACCAGATTTGTCAGGCACGATTTGCCCTTAGTGAACCCATGTTGGCTGTCACCAATCACCTCCTTATTGTCAATGTGCCTTAGCATGGTTTCCAGGAGGTTCTGCTCCATGATCTTGCTGGGCACAGAGGTGAGGCTGACTGGCCTGTAGTTCCCTGGGTCTTATTTTTTTCCCATTTTAGCAATGGGAGTTATGTTTCCCCTTCTCCAATCAGTGGGAACTTCACCAGACTGCCACGACTTCCCACATATGTTGGATAGTGGCTTAGCAACTTCACCCACCAGTTCGCTCAGGACCTGTAGATACATTTCCTCAGGTCCCGCTGACTTGTGCACCTTCAGGTTCCTTAGATGGTCTCGAACCTGATCTTCTGCGACAGTGGGTGCCTTAGCTGCTTGCAGATTTGTAAAAATCTGATTCTTTACTATGTTCTGTTTGGAGGAATTACTAAACCATTCCTATTCATTCAGGAATTTATTTCTGTTAAAGAAATAAAAGTTAAGTGCTTCTTCTGGAACTTATTCTACTAGAATTAACTCTTCTGGCTTTTCCAGAAGAAAGCATTTCTCTCAAATAATTTGCACATTCAAAATAATACTCTGTCTAAGCAGAGAGCTGATAATAGTAAGAGGAAGAAACTTGTGAAGTAACTATATACTAAACACAACTTCAGTGATTACTACATGATAATTGTGCTTGCTAACTGCTTGGAGTGCACACATTTTAGGTACTGTATGTTTGTTGACTTTTTCTGTTGATAATAAAGAATATGCTTCACAGAACTGGTGTGTTTAGAAGCAGAAGGGCACGGAATTGTACAGTTCGTAACTTGCACGTACCTGCATTCTGAATGAGGGTGCTGTGCTAAAGTTTTGGCTACATGTTTCCATTGTTTTTCACACTGCTCTCTTTGTTAGACAAGAAATAGCTTTGGGGACACCTCCTGGATTTGAAAAGCTAAAACACGTATTGGAAATAACCTTTTTGTTTTGCTGAACAAATGAGTGGTTGTGTTTTATTGATGACTAATGCCACAGAGGTGCTGGTGGTACATTTGAGAGTTGTTCTTTCCCGGAAGCATTTTGAAGCAAACTTTCTTTTGAAATTCTTCTTTAATCTTGGCTGCTCTGCTAGTAAGAATAAATCAATGTACGCTACAAAAAAGGAAACCTGATATCAAAGTAGAGAGAATGAAATACAAACTTAAAAGGTACAAGTATTTCCTTTGCCAGAACATTTGACAGGCTGGGTCACAAATAAATCTCTGTAGTCCTGACAATGCGGCCTGAGTTGTAATACTACTCAGTTTGGCCCCATGAACTGTACTTCTCGTTTTTGTAAATTTTGTTATTTTAAAAATATATAACATGGAAGAATCAGGAACTCATATTTCTGTGAATTCAATTAATTCAATGCCTAAAATGTCGTCCATCAGTGTCTGCTCAGGTGAGAAGATGATGTGTGTGGTGCAAAGAAGGATAAAGGAAAGAATAGCTCTGTAAATGCAAAGTTGAGTAAATATGCTGTGTTCTGATAACAATTTGTTTCTAGCTGTCAGGTAGCTCTTTATACAGCAGCTCTTACCAGCAAATGAGCTGATCTTGGGCTCAGCTGGCTTAACTCTTCATTTTAGACAGCTAAACTCGTGGGAGGCGGATGCACTCTGGGCCCTCATGCTCAGCACTCTTTGGGCTGCATCTTGAATACTCTGTCCAGTTTTGCCCCCCTCCAGTACAAGACACAAATCAATAAACCAGAACAAGTTAAGCAGACAGGTATCAAAATGGTCAGAGGCTGGAGCACTTGCCCTGCAAGGAGAGGCTGAGGGAACTGCAGTTGTTCAAGCTGCAGAAGAGAGGCCTGAAAGCATCCTGTCCTGTACCTGCAAGGAGACCATCAAGATTATATGATACAATGGTGGATAGTGAGAGAGTAAGAAACAAAGAGTGTAAGCTGAAATTAGGTGTTACTGGATATAAGGATATAAGGAAAAGGTTTTTCCTTGTTGAAACAGCCAGACAGTGACACTGATTTTTGAGAGATGTGATGCAGTCTCTGTCCTTGAAGGTTTCCAAGACTGGACTGGTAAAGTCCTGAGCAACCTGACCCTCCTAGCTGACCCTGCTCTGAGCAGCAGGGGTTTGACTAGAGACCTCCTGAAATCCCTTCCAGCCGTAACTGTCCTATTATCGTGTGCATTTTAAGAACGTAGAAATACTGTAATAAAGGCATTTCCTATGTAAAATAGTAAGTTGAAGTGCTTTCATTTCTAATTTCCTGATCAAAAATATTTTCTTTGGTTTTGGTATCAAAATGGTAACATTTTAATTGTGGTATAAATGAAGCAAAAGAGAAAATGAAAACAAAAGTTAAAATCTGCCAAAACCATAAAAAGCTCAGGAATTTTATTGGGGGAGAAAAATGAACCATTATTGCATTTTATTCCTACAGAGATAGTTGATTGAAGTTGGTTTTTTTTTAATTGGGTTTAGAAAGTTAAATTTACGGAAGAGCTGAGGTGGGCAAGGACCTCTTGTCTAGTCCACACCCCCTGCTCACGCATTGTCACCTAGAGCAGGTTGCTCAGGACCACGCCCAGTTGGGGTTTGAATAGCTCCGAGGATGGAGACTCCACAACCTGGCTTGGGCAATAAGTTCTAGTGTTTAATTGCCCTCAAGGGTAAAAGGAGGTTTTTTTGGTACGTTCAAATGTAATGTCCTGTATTACAGTTGGTGACCATTGCGGAGTTATTCTACTCATGTTTGAGATTATAAAGCTATTTGTAGATTTGTAAGAACTACTGTTCCGTTATGTGCAGTTCTTGTGCACATCTCAATTCACACAATTCACAATCTCTAGGTGATTGTGAATTATAGACCGACTATAGACAATAGATTAAATCTAAACCTTTACTTTTTTTCACTAGCTAGAACTTCTGTGTGCTTTCAAGAAGCCTAACTTGTCTTACTGTTGATAAATTGTGAAGAAAGCTGAGTGCCTTGAGAATGCCATAAAATGTAGTCTTTCCTCTTTAATCCTTAGATTGGGCAAGGTAATTTAATAGGACAAGTAAATCTATTAATCTCGTGACAGGAAACTTGGCATCAGATCCTCTGTTATAGCTCAAAAATATTCCTATTTATTGTGCAGTTTGAACTCTTGTGGTGATGAATAGAGCTCTATGTGTGTATCTTTATATTGATCAATGAGCATGTATTCAGTTTTTTCATAATATGCAAGTAGGCTGTATGAAAGACTGCCGTGAATTATAGTGCCTCCCGAGAGACTGAAAAAATGTGAGAATAATAACGTTTTGTGGTATTCCAGGAAAGATGTTTCGGATTGAGAAGTCTTGTTTCTGTTGCAGACCAGCAATCACCTTCTTGGGCCAAAACCATTTCCCCTGGACAGATTGTTAGCAATATTATATAGTATTGTGGACAACAGGGTTGCTCCAACTGCAAATATATTTTCCCAGGTGAGTGTGTACTTACTTTCTTTATGTCTTTTTTTACTGTCTGGATTGTTTTTTGTAAGTCATTCTTACAATTAAATGTAATGAGAAGAGAACCACAACAGTACTGTAAGTTGAAGGCTCATATTACTAGCTGTGAATTCAGGGCTTGATCTGTGTAATTGCCTTAAACCTTCGAATAGCTAACTTTTTCCTGATCCTGGACTGTCATGTGTGTTGATTAGTTCCTTGGCTTCCCACTGAAATCTGTTAGCCTGTTTGCATTTCAAGTTAAGTGTGTAAATGTTCACTGTCCTATGGCCAAAATTAGTCACCTGGTAATGCATGTTACAAAAATGTAGTGGTGGAGAAGGAGGAGAGGTAAGAGTAAGGTATTTGCAGGTGGAAGGTGTTTGCTGCGGTACATGTATCGTAGGGATAATGTTTTTCCTTTGGACCAACTTCAGCAGTCTTGCGGAGGAGCGTCAGTATCCAGTTTCACTAGATGGCAGCATAGCTATAGAGTTGAGCGGAATTAAGTAAATCTAGAGTTTTCTCTAGAGCTCTGAGTTTGTCAAGTGTAAATACCTATTTTGTATAAGTAAAGATAGTTTTCTCTTGTCAACTGGATTCGTAGATCTTTTGTGTCCACCTTAGATGATCTCAGTTTCTTTCCTGCTTTCCAGTTGTGCTTAACTTTTACTTACAGAAATGTTTTCTACCTTTTCTTGTTAGGTCTCAAATTTAACCAAGGATTATGTAAATCTGATGGCTGCATTCATGTAAAGTTCTAAGAAACTCACATGCTTAAGATGTCTAAACAGTTTTGGTACTGCTTTGATCAACACTGTTCAGTGTTCACACCAACATTTGGCAAAATTTATCTCCCAACTTTGTAGAATAACCAACCATAAGCATACATGTTGTAAAATCAGGCAATAGACAAGCTAGTGAATTGTAGTATTTTATTTAATCAGTGGTATGTGAATATCTTTGTTAATAGTGGTGGGGACCCAGGTGCTTTACAGGTGCAGTAGACAACTTAGACCTTCACATAATGTTTTCGCTCAAGCTCCTTTAACTAAAGATTATTATATGATCTGAGGCATGAGCCTCAAAAATCTGTTAATGCAAGCATTTACTTTTTTGTGATTGGATGAGTGATTTTTGAGCTTATAGTCTGCACCCCCTTGGTCAATGGATTAACTTTCAGAGGTGCTTAGGAAGTAGCTGAAAAACCCGAATTTTAGACACGTTTATGCATTCTGCACTTGTTTCTTGCCTTTCTTCTGTCATCTCACGGCACGNGTGATTGGATGAGTGATTTTTGAGCTTATAGTCTGCACCCCCTTGGTCAATGGATTAACTTTCAGAGGTGCTTAGGAAGTAGCTGAAAAACCCGAATTTTAGACACGTTTATGCATTCTGCACTTGTTTCTTGCCTTTCTTCTGTCATCTCATGGCACGTGAGGAATCCACTGTGGTTTCAGAAGGAACCCTGAGTATTTCAAAGCTACGTGAAGTTTCCTGTGGGCCATATGAAGGGACAGCAAAAGTTGTTGAAGCAGGCAGCTTCTTATAGCAACTTTAGAGTACAAAGAACACAGGGACCTTAGCATTCATAAAAAGCATACATTTGGCCAGCTATAACTATTAACTTTTGTTTTTTTCTTGCTAGTGTCAGATGTAGCCTAATGTAAAATGTACATAAAATGTAGCCATTTTATGAATGTTGTATTGATTCTTTAATTCACTGTATTGTGAAGTCTTGATCAAATCTGTCAGCTGAGGTATTGGTCACACCCCTTTCCTTACAGGATGCTGGTTTTGTGCTTTGCATTGGGTAGCGCATGTTTTTATGTAAGGCATGAAGTGTTGAAGCTGGAATACAGAATACTGAGGCAAAAGACAGTTGTCTTGTTCAGTGGTGTTAGTTTATCAACAATGATTGGTCTAGGTTTAGTTCAGTAACAAATAGAGTCTTATGAGACTGTTACAGAAACTCAGAAGAAAGTAAGATACAATCCGAGTAATGTTCAGGTTGGTTTCACTTGTGCTCTAAATCTGCTGATGATTAACCACGTAGCTGCTTCTTGTTTTAAGCCTCTCCCCATCTCCCCTCTTCCTCCTGCCTGTCTTCCTCCCTGCCTGCCGTTCTTTCTTCAAGCATTTAAAGAAACCGTCGCTGTGATCTTCAAAAAAAAAAAGTCATTTTTAAGATGGAAAGAGTGCAGCCTTTAAGGCATAAGATGAAAGAACAGAGGAAGCAAAACAAATGACTGTTCAACTGCAACTATGAAATTTAGAGCTTTGCCTGAACTTTGCAAGTCTCACAGAGCAAATTTCAGTTTAATTTATTCAAGTAAAGTGAAAGGGGATGATGACAAGACTGGGAGCACTACACAGTAAAATTTGTGTGTAGGTTATTAGCCATATAATCTCTTTTTTTTGGCTATCAAAACCATCTTGGTGTACTTAAGATGTGAATGTATTGTATAACAGAGTTTTACAGTGTATTTTCAAAATTAATATGTCTGCATATTTAGCATGCATTCCAGATGAGAGAATGTCATTATTCCAATGCACAGTTAAGTAGTACTGAAGACATAGTTTGTACATGGAGTGTAATTCCCCCTTAGACTAAACTGCAGAATAAAAAAATTCAAATAAATGCTTCATCCTGATTTAGAGTGTACACTAGATGGCACTGTTATCAAAGAATAGCTGTAATTTATTTTTCTGCATATAT
>VZSC01000703.1:488578-508152 GCA_013398225.1 Steatornis caripensis | reverse complement strand
GCATCAGGAGTTCCAGGTGCAGTTAGGGAGTGCCTAATTGTCCCAACTCGCTGTGCTCATCCCGGGACAGAGAGGTACCGTATTACTTCTTATCTTGGCTGGCTGTACCAACAGGCAGGGTCGTAGAGTGCCCAATTATCCCAGCTCTTTGTTCTCATATGGTGCTGAATGATCTGACATTGCAATGCGGCTTGTTGGTAGGGGGAAGCAGGGTCTACACCACAACAGCAGCAGTACCTCAAAATTAGGTAGAGATTTCAATCATTGCATACAAAAATGTCGGTATAGTTGAATAATTATTTTATATGTTAAAATGTTGAATTACTAAGTAGTGAACATTTACAAGTGAGATGATTGTAAAAGTTAACATCTCTTGGAGTTAATTGTGTATGTAGATTTTCTTAAATTTTGTTTCTGGGATATAAGAAAACATGCTCGTATGTTTCCATATTTCTTGTAACTTCCCAAGTTCTAGAGTTAAATTACATCATGTCATCAGCCTCTGCTTCTGCCCTGTTAATCTGCAACTGACTGTTTGCATTTTACTGTCTTCCTCTTTCTTCAGAGGTACATAAAATTACACAGCTTAATCCAGTCTGGCCACGGGAGTTGTCATGCCCAGAATGGTCCTGCTATAATTTCTTGCAGGGGGGAGCATTTACTTTTACAAAAAAATGGAACTAGACGGAAAAGGTCTTAAAAGCTTCTTTTTTCTTTTTTCTTTTATTTTCTGTTAATTTTGTTAAATATGAAGATTTATGGTATACTTCTCTATCTAGTCCATCAGAAGACGTTTGCTTCATATCCTCCTAATGACAGGAATGATTGAATATAAACCGTAGACTCTGGGGTTATCTCGTTCTCATTACTGGTCCAGATAAACTTCCCGTTCTCTTTCAGTGTGAGTGAAGATACGTAGACACATCTTGCCAGCACAGAGTATTTGTTAGTCTTATAGAACGTCATATACAACATTCATAGATAATTTGTATAAGCTGGCAGGGTTGTTGTTCAAATGGGTTGGTAAAGCAACCTTTTGATCCTGTGATTTCATGGTTGCCCATACCTAAAGATATTTTAAATTGTTAGAACACCTTTCTTAAACGTTGGCAATTGTGTAGCTGTATTTTTTTGGATAGGTTTATATTATTGCTGTTGTATTTGATCCTAATGGCTACTTTCTTTTAGAGGTGTATTATGCATCAGACATGCTTTATTTTGCTCGATCTGTCTGTTGCTTAGAAAGTGCAGTAATCTGTTGATCAGGACTCTGATTTTCAGTAGGTTTGAGAAGATGGTGTTAAGAGGTAATAAATAACTCTTGTTTTCTCATTTTCTGTTATTGGTCACTGGACTAATCTGGCAGAAATTAATGAGTTTCAATGGGAACTTAATGTGATGCACAGCATGGTGACATAGGTTAGCACTTTAGCACTGACTATGGCAACTTGAAAGAGCCTGCTGTTAAGCAAAAGAAAAGGAAAAAACATTACTTACTTTTAACCAAATAGCTGACTGTGTTATTTTTTAAATCTCAGCATGGCTGTGAATAAAAATAAAAGTATTCTTAATTCAAGTATTACTTTCTAGTTAAAATTGTGAAGAAACTAATATGCTTGATTCCTTCCAGTTTTAGTTGATACAAAAAAGATCTTTTAGAAAAATTAATTATGTTTGAGCTACGTTATGTTGTTTGACCTGGTTTGATTTTTGTTTTCATTTTTGGGGGTATACTGTTATACAGCTTTACAATCTCTTGGGGGGGCTTTCTTAACCAAATTCTATTCTATTTGAATTCTTTTCAGTAATTTAAGGTATTCTGGTAATAGTGCCCAGCTTGGCACTTAATCTTAGTCTTAAAAACACTTAATGTATTTAAGAAGACAAATTGTTGTGAATTATTGAAAAGCAGTTTTATGGAAGAAATTTTGGTTATGACAAGGGAAAAGCTATTGAGAGGGATGGAGCAAAGACTTCAGATGAAATTGAGTTTATCAGGAAGATGAAGAGAATTCCTAAATTTATGCTGTCTTTTATGTAGAAAAATTGACTCATTTCAAAACTTTGCTATTTAATCTTAGTTTTTATTTCAGTAGCACTCCTTAAGAATTTGCAGACTCATATAAACCAGCAAGTAGCTATATGTTAAGACTTTCTATAATTGGTTTACAATAAATTTGTACTTTTCAAATATAATGAAATAAAAAATGTGATTTTTGAGGTAGATACGCAAGTTTGCTACAGTAGTGATGAAGAGTTTTAGATTCTCATTGAATCTTTTAATAATGTCAACAAACAATTCTTGTGGCCCTGTGAACTTAATGTTATATATTCCTTTGTGACCTTCACATGTGTTAGACTGCATGTTATATAAAATAGGGAGTGTGTTACGTCAACCAACAGTTTCTTTAGCTTCTGTTCTCTCTGCCCATTATTTGTAAACAGTATTTGAAGCTTTAAATTTTAACTTATCTATGAAAATGTGTTAGTGTATAAAAGAAGTAAATAGGAATACATGAAAGATGAAACACAGTTTCCCTCCTTCCAAACTCTGTCCTTTCCATCTCTTTCTTTACTTACTTATTTAGAAATTGGTTTCATGTACTTAATGGAAGGAACATCATTTAATACTCCAGGAACAAATTCACACTGTGTTTACATCAAGCAGTTGCAGCTGAAGCTTGTTAGTGATTGCCTCCCAGATTAAAAAAAAATTCTTCACTGTGGTACATGAACTCCTATTGTTTGGAGATAAATAATCGGCTCATCCCCTCTTTAGGGAAGAACAAAGAACATAATGGTACATCTGGTTCATCTGTTAAGACTGCAAAGATTAATTACGGCACAACCTCGCTTGATAACATATATCTAAAAACAGCCTGTATATGATAAATTTTTTAATTGCTTTGCTTTAACTGTTTAGTGTGTGCACATAATCTGTTCCAGAATCACCAGCTATTCATAGAAATAAGTTAGGACACAATACTAAGATAAGGTAAATTGGAGAATTAGGGTAGAGTTCATTAGTTCTCTTGCAAACGTCTTCATTTAAGATGACTGGAAAGACATGATACAAGACTAGAAAGAACTTATTGAACCACCAGGTGACATCATTCACACTCTTCATAAATTTTATCTGTCTCTTTCTTAAAAATAATTTGTCTGATTTCTCTGACAATTTGGATCACAACCTGTTTGGGGGAATGAACCATCTCTTTATTGGGCATTTGTGTAGAACCTGGTTAAGTGAAATAGAATTGCAAAACTAGAACTAGCCCTTATGGTCAAATAGTTACATTGAGTGTCCCTGTTTCTTTGCTTCTGTTATGACTAGAACTAATGTGTACTTCCAGATTTAAGACTACTTAAGGCCGATTTGACTTGCTTTACTTTTTGCTGCCATTGACTTTTAGCCTAGGTAGCTTTGCTTGCTCCTTGATCTTTACTTCAGCAGAGTTGTAAGGACACAGATATCCTGTAAAGATCTTAATTTTGCAAGCTTTCACTTATTAAATGTGTTTTTTACTTCCTTGCACATACAGTAATGACTATAATTGCAACTTCAGTAGTGGCACGAAAGATGGTTCAGAATCATTGGTCAAAGAGTTAGCTGGAATTTTATGTTCTTTTTACTGATATACTCCTCGGACTAGTTCTGATGTGGTCCCTGTCCTACTCTTCCTGCCTGGCATGCTTTTACGTCTCCCTGATTAGGTTATGTGCTCTTTAGGTGCTTACAGTGTCGCTTCAATGCAGATGATTTTGCCGTATCACATGTGAAATAAATCTGTAGCATTGTGTCTGTACCAGGAATCCCTTTCAGGTTTTGATGAGGTTAGAAAGTACCAAGGTTGTGTACTTGTACAACGTTGGAGCACAAGGTAGCAAAATGGTACATTAAAGGATATGTTGGATCACTTCAGTGAATACTTGTACTGTTTCTGCCCTGCCAGCTGCAGTCAGTTCTAGCTACTGACTTCCTGCTTGACATCCCTTCTCCCCTCAAAGACCCTCTGCTGCTTTCTGTGCTCATTTGATGGGGGATAGTGGGGCTTGCCACAGTATCTTGGACAAAAGAAGCAGCTGCATTACAGTTAATTTGAAAGAGATAATTTCAAAATATGAAGCTTGTCACAAAAGAATGCCTCTTGATAGATGAGGAGTAGTTAAGAATTTACATAATCTCTCTTCTCTGTCTATGGAAATGAAAACTGGAAAATATTTGGGGGGAGTAGTGTGGAAAATTGACAGCAGGGTTATGAGTAAATCTCACTTATGAAATGTTGCTATTCTTAGTAAACATTGCAAATATTGCTTATTTATAATATGAAGAGTGACGGAATGAGAAGCTAAAACAAATCCTACCATCGTTCAGACTTGGAAAAGCTTGATTCAGGAAAGTATGTTTTTAGAAAAAATCCCTGTGATTTGGCTAATCAACAGGTGAATATGCTGTGTAATTGATAATTATTATTATTATTTTAAATGCTGAAAATGATGCTGATTATCCGAAGGCGCATTAAGTGCTGCAAAAGGTCTCTGTCCTTACTACCTTATGATCTAATTTCTCACAAGGTGAAGGACGACATACAACAGAAGAAATCACGCAATTGGATGGGATGGGCTTTAGCTGTATGTGTCTGCACAGTAAAAGTATATCTGAGCCAGTCACTTGGTGTGCTTTTCTAGTTAATGGAGAGAAATAGGCGTGCAGAGACGATCATCCCATGCATCCTGATGTAGACATAAGCATATAAAACTACTCTGCTTATTAAGTTTTAAAATCTGTGTGAGGTTACACTGAGCTGGGTCCTGAAAGTACCAGTCTCGCTCCATCAACTAGAAATAGAGTCAGGACAGCCTCAGATGCAAATATTTACGTTGTAGCTGTCTAAAGCTTTTCTACCCTTGAGGACTAAGAAGTGTATTCTTCATATTACCTAAAGATGTTTTCTTAGTAATTGTTCTGAATTGCTTGTAAAACAAATAAAAATAACCCACTATCAAATACACATTCTTGGATGCTGTATTCCTTGTCAAAACGCTAGAACAGGGGAGATAATTGATTTATGCACCATTCCGCTCATTCTTTAACTCCTGTGAATTAAGTTAGCTAGTTATGCTGCATCATATACTTGGGAAGAGCGTGCTCAGAGTTGCATTGCATGGCTGGCAAGCTGGTGTTCGCCTTCCCATCCCTTTTCGCATGACCGTTTTTGATTTATTCCTGAGAACAAGGCTGACACGCATTTCAGTTACAGGATTTTCCTGTTAGAAACTTATTTTGCAGGATTCTGTAATGCTGTTCTGTCATTTTACATCCTTGAAATTGTGATGTGAACTATACGTCTTCGAACTATATTTCAGTAACAGCAACTATAGAACAGCTCAGTGTTTTATGGAAAAAACTCTGAGAATGATCTTTTTCAACATGAGAAAGCCAAATATGCAAGAAAGGTAGGATCTTCTACCTTTGCTGTTTTGAAATATGAAGAGGCAAGGTATAACCTCTACAAGTGGAATTAATAGAAGAATTAAAAAAAAAGCCCACTCACTTATTTAAAGTTCAGGAAGTGTTTCAGAGGTAAAATTTAAAAATACGACTTAGCTTATTCAGATTGGATTTTTGGCTACGACTTAACTACTGAAATTAAAATTGAAGTATTTGAAGACAGATATAGTTCAGATGAGCAGAATTCAGATGCTGATCTGTAAGCACGTGTCATTAACATGTCAGGAGGCAACTAGAATTTCACTCAGATGAACATACATTACCCTGCTGCTACTCATTTAGAGAAAGGTATCTTTAAAAGAAAAAAGGGGAGGGAGAAATCCCAGTACCAAAAAGTATGTGTTTTAATCTTGAAATTATTGTCTTGTTTTATAACTAATATTTATTTCTGAATATGATTAAAAAATTATATATGTTGCCATTTCTACCATGATGTGATGCTAGGCCTTCATAACGACCCATGTAGAGCATTGAAAGGTATCTTTTAGTGTGCAAGTTTTTACATGCATTTTTTTTCCTACCTGCTCACCTTCCATAAATGTTTCTTGAAATATGGTATGAATGAAGTGTGGGAAATTCATCATCCTTTTGTGAATGTTTTAAAACATTCCATTATGAGGAGTAGAATATACAGATGGAACATCTCTGTCTTCTGAAAGGTTCTGAATTCAGACTCTGGTTAGTAGTTTAAAAATACAGGAGGGGTGGTAACTGGAGTATTTATTAAGAAACATAGAGAAGATGAAGACCCAAGCTGATGTAGTTTAATAATTGAGGAGTACTAGATAGGTTGTAGACCATCTGTGACCTATATAAAGTGAATAAGAGGGCATTCCGTGTTCTAGATACCTAGGCAAGAAATATGAAAGAGAAAGTCAAAAGATGAACTAACGAATAGTATACATTAAAAAATTGTTAAGTTGATACAGAGAGTAAACAGATTGACTTAAACGATCACCACACAGACATGAGAAGAAAACTGAAAATTGTTGTTAGAAAACGATCTTTTCCAGCCTTTTTTATTTATTACTAGCATATGGTCTAGGAAGACGTCTTGCAACAGATATTTTCTAGCCTGGAGTGGCCTCTAATGGATGTATAACACTGATGGTGTAGAGAAAAGCTTTTTAATAATTTGTGTGACTGTAGGACTCGTGAAAGATGTTAGCTGGCAGTCTAGAAGACTGGGAGACTGAAGTAATCTGTTCTGATTCACTGAACAGGTATAACAGGGGCATCAACAGTACAATCTCTCTATTGCTTTTTAATTGTATGCTGAAAAATCTATCTTTTGTTTTTAGCTGGCTGCCTGTCAGCTAATAGTGACAGAGACTCAGAGACTTACTGTTTAACTTCATCCTGGATACTTAGCTCTTACAAATGAGCTTTTGACATAGCTAAGCTTTCTGCTTAAGTTATCAACCTCAATCATAAAATGCATGGGCCGCTAGTAGAAGTGGTGAAGGGGGAAGGTTGGCTAACTGGGAGCACATGGTGACTAACTGACTGGAGCTGTTGTGTGGTAGGCTGGTCTGCCAGTCAGTGCATGCTTGGCCTGCTTTTTCCTTCCCTCCTAGACAAAGCAAAACCCATTGAGACCTTACTGTTTTTAACCTTGTAGTAGGCATTTCAAGGGACTCGCTTGTGGAGTGCTATTTGACCACTTAATTTAGCGCGTTTTCTGCGGCTGTGACCAGAACCAAACCACTTCTTAGTGACTGGGAGAAATAAAGAGGTACAGATGGAGAGTTAGCATGGCAGTATTTCCTTAGCAGAAAAGAAATCTCTGTTTATCACTTCTGTGATTAGATTAACACCTACTCAAAGTGATATCTTGTTCTCGTCTCCCATACGAAAAATAGCCCAAATTTTTAATTTTGCTCAGTGTCTGAAATTCACTTCAGTGAGCCTGACTGCCGTCCGATGAGAGCAGAGCTGTTTTGATCTGGCTCTGCTGAGGCTTTTGTAACTTTACGTTGTGCTCAGGTGTGGAGATAGCTCGATGTCTTGAAGTGGTCAGGAAGAAAGGTATCAAACATGATAGGAATCATCAATATGATAGGAGATAAAAAATTATGCTTGAAGTCTTGATTTAATTTTCTTGTTAGTGCAAGTGTTCATGCAATTACTGAAAAAGACTAATACAAACAAAAAAGGTTAATTATCTGTACTCCAAAAAACAAAGGTGTTTCAGACTGATTCCCCAAAGTTGTTGGTGTCCAAAACCTGGAAAAACAGCCGAACATAAAAATTAATAATGTAAACAATTTTAATTTATTAGGCACTTAGGCTTATCATATTTTTAATAAGCTGAAATGCTCATATCTAGTGCTGCTAATTTTATTTTTTCTGTGGTTTTTTGACATGAACAGAGGAGAGATTTGAGCCTGATGTTTTATTAAAAGAAAAAAAAAACACAAACAAAAGAGGGAAAAACCAAGAAAAACCTACATACATTAGTGGAAAGTCAGAATGGAGTAGGTAATTCAAGCTAGCGTGCATAAGTGGAAATGACCCGAAATAAAGCTGTTCAGGGAAAGGAAAATAATTGGAAAGCAGTAACCCTTAAAAGGAGATGTAGGCATGAAGAGTGGCAAAAATGAAAGGCTAGAAGGGAATGACTTGTGAAGAAAGATTAAAGGAAGCGAACATATGTAATTATTACTTTTAGCTATCTCTGTGCTTGGTGAGTTTCAGATGAAGAGAGATGATCCCTACACTAATTTGGCTAAATAGCTACCGGGGATGATGAAAATGTCTGAAAATATTTATAGCCTTCAAGTGCTAAGAAAGGATTCATTTAGAATAGTCCAAAGAGGTCTAAGTAAGAGTAATGAAAGAAGATGAGGGGAATCTTAGCTTTGAATACCATAAAAACCCCTTTCTATTGGAGATGTTAAAGTGTGTAATAGTCTCTTCTGAAGTGTTAGTGGAATGCCCCACTGCTTGAGCTATTGAAAATGACAGTGAACAAAACATTCAGAAGTAAACTGGAGGAAAGAATTCTGTGTTGGAGGGGGGAATGAGAAGATGACTTAATAGATGTTTTCTATCACTAATTTCTATGATCTCACATGGTATAAATTGACAAAATAAGACTTATGGTGCGCTAGTGAAACATAATTTATGTAAATTTGCTTTAGAATAGGCATTAACCTTGATCCTTGCTTCAGTTCTGCATTAAGCCTTGCCTTTGATACAGTAATCTTAATTAAAACTGAATATTTCATGATTTAACTCCCTCTGCCTCATGAGCGGAACAATACTCTTATCTGTATTACCTTTAAAAGTGCTATCCATATAAAGTATCTATTGCATCAGATGATAGGCTTGCTTAAGGTCATATTCATATGAATAAAAACACTGAAACTCAGGGGTTTAATTTGTTTAAAATTAATTAACTCTTATTTTACAACAAAATCTAAAAAAAATAGTTAAACAACTTTTCCTGCACTTTGAATTAGGAAATATTGTACTAATAAATATTCTTCTGGAAAAAAAAACCCTGCATGAATGAAGAAAAAAGTAAGTATTGGGAGATGTGATGTATGTCAAGTGTGTCAGCGTGTAACTGTCAATCACTGTCATCTTCATAATACTTCTAATGGCGTTTACTTAGGTAGTAACAGAAAAGCTGCTTATTTTGATGTTAAATCCTAATATGTTTTAAATAGGAAGAGGCAGGAATTGGAAGCAAGGAATATAGAAGTTTGCCCATGTATTCTTAATATCATGGGGGTTTGTGTTGTTTTTTAATGTTTATTTGTTTTGTAGCGATGTTAGAACAAACCAACGCTGTTCTGGAGAAATACTGGAACTAGTCCTGTGCTCCAGACACGTGCTCACACATGTAACGTGCAAGACATGTCCTTAATATAGGCGTACTGTGTAGTTGAAGCCACTGGTACAGTATAGGCATCTTCAGATTGCCCACTGCTCATACGTGGTGACATTTGGAAAATTGAGTTTTCCAGCTTCTGAAAACATATGCAATTATTTGTCTTTTTATTGTATTTTTAGATTGTTTACTATACAATCATAGTTGAGTATATTATATAAAATGACACACAGGCATCAACCTGATCAACTTTATAAATGACTGAGAGGTCAGGCGTTTGTACTGTACATTCCTACAGCAATCAAGCTTTAAGCAAAGAGGGTGTGATGTTAAGTAACAATACTTAAAAATGAATAAATAAATATATACAACTTAGTCTTGAACTGTAGAAGGCAAAGAAACATTTGAATTTCCATTTGGAAAGCCATTTAATTTGAAAAATAGGCCATCTTTTCCTGAAGTTGTTTAATTCTGTGTAGAACTTAAGGTGACAGACTTACTGCTTCAGCTAAAAATACAGCTGTGATAAATTGTAATGTCTGGGCTGCATCTTTACTGAGTAGCTGAGTTGAGATTAGCGATAATAATCATTTGTGTCACTGGAATCTTTGCCTGTGTCAGGTATTTGTATGACCCAGTGTAAGTCACCCGTGTTTTTTTTCCAAATGTAAGTCTAACCTCTTGGTTGAATAGGATTTGTCAGTCACTTTCATCAGTACTTGAGATACTTCTTTTTCTTTATCTCAGCATTTTCTTTGTCAGATATAAATACCAAGTTGCAGCTGTGATAAACTGGGCATCCATAAATATAACATATATACTGCTATCTTTACCTCCCTTTCTGAGCACAAGGAACTTAGCAGTGTATATTTATTGTGAATACTGGTCATATAATTGAAATGGTAAAAAGTGTATTTTTGGGCACAGCTGCCTTCCTGTCAGTCCGTTACATTATTAAATTCTCCTCTTACAGAGAACGTGGGGAACAAATTTGGAAAATTGTATACATTTATTTGTTTGAGGAAAAAAACAGAAAGTGAATAGTTGTTAATACCATATTACACCTGTAGTCCTGCCATTAGATTTATATAGGAGAATTGTAACACCTAATCGCACTGAAGAAAATGAAACTCTTCTGTTCCACAGCATCATTTCCATGCTCTGTGCCTGTATCATCCGTGGTGTTCTCAAATACAGCATTTAGCAGTTACGAAGGTGGGAATTACCAGTGCTGTGTGTGTCCCTAGCACTAGGGGATGTGGTGCGACTGGTTCCAGGGAGCCCTAAGGGTTAAATGCAGTTAAGCCTTTCCCCAGCTTTCTGGGAACCTGGCAGTGGCTTTCTTTCAGTTGCTTTGTAATGGGAGGAACAATACCTGAATTCAGCCTTGGATTGTGTTGGAGAGGGGGAAGGATTCAGGTTATAGTGTCAGAGGCAGCAGTTGCATTCGGGCAGTATCCAGCAAGTGTTTCACCCTATGGCTGAAAAAAGTGGAATGTTTAACAAGGCAAGTCTCAGATAAGACCATATGTGTGTAGGGTTTTGTTGTTTTTTAATCCGTTTCTCTCTGCTTGTGGTTTTCTTTTTAGTCAAATTAATCATGCTGTTTTGAATAGGCTGCATTCTGCCACTGGGAACTGTAATTCAGGCTCTGGCTGATGATGAGCCAGCCTAAAAGCAGGGAGACACATTTTTTTGGTGGATTGCACTCAGGCAGAAGTGTGAGAGTCTTGTCACTTGAAGAAAATAAGCATTTAGAGACTTAACAGCTGAACCTAGATAACAATGATGACTATCCTCTGAAAAATCTTACAGTGAAGTATTTCATTAGTCAACTGAACAGAGATTACGTTTCTGAATTAATAACCAGCAGTTGATTTGTGAAGCAGACCATCCTGCGTACATTAATAGCTATCGACTGTATTTCATCCTTGATGTCTTCAACAAGCTACTAAAGACCATGAGGAAGGTTTGGTCAGAGGAGGCTACATGGGAATCTCATGCTTGTTTCAGTTTTCTAGATTTTCTTCTTTCTTTTCTAGAATGATTTGGTTTATATCTTAAAAAAAAAAAACCACAAAGAAAAAACTCCCCATCACAAAACAAATAAAGGATAAACATGTCAGTGTTTAGTTACTGAGTTGTGCATTCCTCCACATCCAAACATAGTTTTATCTGGAGCACAGAAGTACTGCATACTGAGGATAACTGATAAGGCTGCCCTGCCTAAGTACTTATTATGTCCGAATGCGGTGATCTTTAGCATGTACCTTATATTCACAGTGTCTGTTTTTCAGAGTGCTACTTCATTTCTTGAGTATCTTCTACTTGGTTTCCTAAGGAAACAAAATCAATCTCGTATCTGTCAGTTCTTTCACCGTGTTTATATACTTCACACCTTTTTTTGGCTTGTCTAGTTCTGACTGAAATTGACTGAACGGCACAAGTTTCGAAGATATTCAGTCTTACAAATCTAATTAAAAGTAGTGTCCACGTTCATAATCTCTGTTCAGGACATTCTTTAGCATGTGCACAGGTTGTTTTTCCGTTTGACCTCATGCTGGCCATTTATTGAGGACCTACCCAAGACCCAGGCACACGGTGTGGAGCATCTGCTCCCCCAGTTCTCAGTGGAAGGGGTGTGGAGTGTAAAGGGTTGTAATGAGCAACTGGAAGGAGTTGCTGCTCTGCTTGACATAGGTGAGTACCACAATTGGAGTATTGTGTTCAGTTCCGGGCTCACTAGTACAAGAGAGACATGCACATACTGGAGAGAGTCCAACGAAGGACCGTGAAGATGATGAAGGGACTGGACAGTCTCTCCCCTATGAGGAAAAGCTGAGAGCTGAAACTCTTCAGTCTGGAGAGGAGAAGGTTCAGGGGGATCTCATCAATATCTATAAATACCTGAAAGGACTGTGCAATGAGGACAAAGCCAGCCTCTTCCCAGTGGGTGCCCAGTGACAGAACCAGAGGCAACAGACACAAACTGAGACATGGGAGGTGCCATCTGAACATCAGGAAACACTTTCTTACTCTGAGGGTGACTGAGCACTGAACAGGCTGCCCGGAGAGGTTGTGGAGTCCCCGTGCTTGGAGATACTGAGAAGTCACCTGGACATGGTCCTGGGCAACCTGCTCTAGATGACTTTACTTGAGCAAGGGGCTTGGGCCAGATCACTTCCAGAGGTCCTGCCAACCTCAGCCGTTCTGCGATTCAGAGTTGTGAGGGGGATAGAAGTAGCTGAGAAGAGACATGGGCAGAGGGATGTTTGAGATTTTTGCATTGGGAAAAGTATGTGGATAAAAGTCTTCCTCACAAAACAATTTCTTATTTAAGTCTATTTAAATGTTAAATGTATTATCACTTGCATTTAATAACGTTAAGCATTTTTCATATACTGAAATTCTGTACTCCAGAATTTACAGTTTTTGTATGAAGCAAAATTCAAACAAGGTTTTACGGAGAGCTCCTGGCCAGAGAGGCTACTATTGGACATATAGCCTCAGTCGATTATGTGTATTTTGTGTAACATGTTAATGCTCTTATAAACTTATTTTAAGTCAGATTATAAGGTATTCAGAACATACCACTGCAGAAAAATTTTGCTTTATAGTTACATAGCAGTGTTTTTACTTCTAATAAAATTAGGGGTTTTATGAGATAACAGCTTTATCATCCATTTCAGGCAAAAAGTGTGTTTATTGTTCCTCTCTGATGATACGGTACTTGAATGATCATGATTAATTTGAAATATGACAAGCTTTAAATAAAACTTTTCAACTAACATGTGAGGTAAGCCTTCCTGTGAGCCAACCAGCCAAGCCATGCATACACAGGAAAAATAAACTGCAGCATGATGGCTTTTGTTGTGTGACTTTGTCCTTATCATTCAGTTGCTTGTTAAATAGTTTATATGCCCAGCTAATTCCCACATGGTCACTTAGTTTCTCTTCTTGTGGGGGGAGGGGAGGTGCGGGAAATTTCCACTGCCTCTGTGTGAATTATGCTTGAACTGGAAAAAAAAAAGTGTCCATACAAGAAGTACTGTCAAATGCAAAACCTACATTACTGTAAAAGGAGACATTAATATCTCTTCTACAGTTACAGCATTCTTGGGATTTAACTGTTCAGCTGCTGTATAGGAAACACATCTCTAGTGGCTTTGCTTTTATGTTTCTTAAGATGGAAAACAGCTAGTCAATATTTATCAAGTGAAATCCTGGTATTGGTTGTTGAGGGCTTTGGGGGAAGAGAGAAGGTAGCTAAGAGTAGCCTTTTTTATAATACAAATTGTAAGCTTTACCAGTTCAACTACTGGAATTACATTTTCATTTTCTGTAAGAGCTTCATAAGGAGATATTAAATATAATTAGTAGTATATGTGTGTGCGTATCTATGAAGGACATACCATTGCAGTCTATATTTCAGAAATAATTCTGTATCAAGATAAGTTGTATTTGGATGGTTTGGAGAGTTCCGGCTCCATGAAGACAGCTTGCTGAATTAACATGTTGTCTATGTTGTATGTGTGCGTGAATGTGCATACACGTAAATTTTTCCTAGTAACTGAAGAAATCTACCAAGAAATAGCCAAAATTAGCTGTATTCTTTGTTGCTGAAGTTGGGTGAGAGTAGTTTTGTTTCTACTCTTCTAGTTGGTTAGGACTGTAAATAAACCAAAAAAAGTGAGAAAGGTCTGTGGCAAATGAGATCCCCTTTTAAACAGCACTTCCAAGTCACTTCTTTCAAGTGACCTTTTAAAAACATGAATTTTATGTATCCCAAACACATTGTGTTCACTATCTTCTAACTGAACACAAGTTTGAATTCTTTCTTTAACAGTTTATATCAGACAGGCAGATGCACTGCAAATGAAGTAAAAAGATCAAAACTGGAGGTAAAATAAGAATAATTTATCCAACTAATATGTACATGTGATCAGTTTTATCTCGTACACTGCAGGATAATACTGTTATTTTTGGTGAAATAGAGTTTTGTGGAAACAATTGTCCGCTTTGCTAGAAATGTGATTTTTTTTGACAGTCACGTAAATACGTTTGTTGATATCTGTAAGTATCTACATGCTATTTTATTTCTTTGAGAAAACTGAGTTTTGTGTAATACATATTCGCTTCTTGAAAAACCTCCCCCACTGCTCCCAAAGTGTAAAAGCCGAGCACAGGGATTTAGCCATACAACTCCTATTGAGATTAATTGGATTTGTATGGCTAAATCCATGCAGTTCTTCTGAAAATATTACGGTCTCTTGTATATAAAATAAACAATATGTTCACAAACTTACTATCACAAAGAACATTTGGACAGAACAGTAAAATCGGGTTTAATTTATGTTTAGAGATGAATAACTTTTGGTTTACTATAAATGTAAGGGTTCCTGTTTAAGTATACTGAGTGAATACTAAGCATGTGCTGCGCTTGCCTTAGGGCTTTATTTTTTTTAAATGCGTGAAGCATTTACATAGGAGTCTTCTGTACTTAACTCAGGAGGGGGAAGAGCATTTCTGATTCATTAATCCCTTTTTGTAAGTAACTAGGTCCTTCACATCATGCACTCAAGAGGTGTAAAACATACAAAGAAGGGAGGGACTACAAAAATGATGCCTGGCTTGCTATAAGGTAGAAATTCAAAATCTATTTCTCTTTGCAAGAAGAAAAATAGCAAGGGGAGAAAGGGCAGCGCTAAATTTACTGCATGTGCTTGCATGATATGCAGGTTTGGGATAATTGTTTTGTCTCTTGTTCAGTAAAGTGAGTTGTTACCATGGTAGCATTCATATTGCACAATTTGTTATAAAATAAATTGAGAGCAGTTTTAGAGACAGAAAAAGTCTTTGTTTGAACGATTGTTCTTTTCTTTTTTCTTTTTTTTCTTTTATTTTAGTGCAAAATTGTGTCTTAGAAATGCAGTTCCTAAGGCTAGGGTCTTAAAATTATTCTTGAGATGAGGAAGTCTTGGTACACTTTCTGGATAAAATCAGTCAGGTTTTAATGCTATGTAGTGCTTCTGCAGGACAAGATGTGCAAGGACAGAGGTAGCTTTGGGAGTTTAGATTTGAACGCTGGTTAAGCTGGAAGAGATCTGCATTGCTACTTTCCAGAATGTTACTTCTGGTAGTAAAATTGAATACAGACATTAAGAGGGTGCAGGCTGCCAGGCAACTCAGAGCAACAGTCTGAATGTCCTGATCCAGTAACTAACTCCTGGGAGTAATCACCTTGCCTGTGTTCTGTCTTTAACGTGTCAACTTGGACAAGACGTGTTAGAGAACTTCTTGAAAAGCAGGTCTGAGTCTTCAGTGGCAGAGAGGTAAAGGCCTTCAGGGTAAGTGTTTTCGACCAGAGCATACCCTAGACAACGTTTTAGTCTCTGCTGCTTGAGGTTCTCTTACTGAAGAACACTACTTCCTAATCAGTTGGTTCTTTGATACCATTTTTTTAACATTTGTTGACTACAATACAGATTCTGCTATGGACGTTTAAAAATATATGTGAGCTTCTGTTTCTGCTTACTGAAGAGATTCCAGGAGATAGCCATGGGAGCTACTTACCCATTAGGTAAAGCTTGTGTGAAAGACCTCCAAGGAGGTGGAAAAGTTTTCAGGATATAGCACAGTTGGTTGGAATGACAAGTAGCTTTTCATCAGACTCTGGTAGTGTCTTTGCCAAATCATAACTGTTTGCCCTCTATTTCTTCAGTTTCGCTTTTGTCTTGTGTTTTCTCACTAAATAGGCAATAGCCATATTGTTAGAAAGGTGACTGTCTTTCATCCATGAGATCGAAAGACATTGTTAATTGCTTGATTCTTTCCTGCTTTTTTACACCTTTCCATTGATCTCTTGTATTGATTTTTCAGAGTTTGGTGATCAATATAGTACTTCTTGGGGGATGAAGCCTTTTTATGGTGATTTAATTCTAGCATTCAAAAAATTCAGATTTATAATTACTAAATGTTACAAAAAAGTCTTGACACTGATTATTCAAAAAATACAGTGGCTATTGCAACCATCAGCTGCAAAAAAAATACATTAATTAGTAATGGAAAACTGAGAAATTACGTTTCTTGATTGCATTGTATTCCACTGCAACTAAAATAGGACACCTTGTGTAGATTCTTTTATGCTTTTAATCCATTCCTGAATTATGTGGAAATTGCCTTGTGCAGCACACTACTGGTTTAGATTCTGTTGCTCCATAAATGATTTGTGATGATGTAGGAGCCGTATAGTTAATATTTGCTAACTAGACAAATTTTAACTCATTATATATAGCAAGGTGTTTTTAGGAATCTGTGGAGAGGCTGTGTCTTCGAATGTTTCTGTCCATCTAAATGGTACTATCATTGCATGCCGTAAAGGCAGGAGAAAAACTAATCGGCTGTGTACTGTTCCTAAGCAATGCTTCCCTTTTGCAGGTATTTAAATGGAACACATACGTAGTTGCTGCTCCAAAGAGCAAAAGAATCCCTGTGGATTTCTTGAATCGTAATAGTATTTGATACAAAATATATCTCTTCCCTCACTCCAACCTGACCGTTCCCTTCCTGCATATCACTTGTCTAGAGATACAGTGCAGTTAAATTCATTGACCAGCATCATTGATGGGTGTGCCAGCACACTGTTCACTAGTTCATTGGTTGCAGTGGCTGGCTGCTGACTTTTTTACCCAGGACATGTGCTTGCCAAACACAAGTATCAGAAACTGGGTTTTTTTTCCAGGTTAGATAAGCTAAGTGATGCATGGTGCAACTAGCAGAATTTCACAGTTGCGTTAAAGGGTGGTGGCAGCTGCATAAAAAGCAGTGTTGTGTTTGAAGAATGGGATTTTTTTAATTTCCAAAAAATTGCTGACAGATGATGTTTCATGCTCTTTATCTGATAAAACCAAGTATAACTGAATAAAAGATGGAAAACTGGTAGTTATGACCACTTTGCAGGATCATCGATGCAAGAGGTATACAGATATTTATAGATGTCTTTTGCGATTGCATCTAACATATCTAATGGGTCATTGAACGTAAATTTTTAATATTTCATGACTCATCAGTTGATGGATGACTGAAAGCTTTACTTTCTGTAGAAAGACTCACAAAAATTAATGTTATAAATTTACAGTCTCTATTGTAGGATACTTATAGATTTTTTTCAAAATAAAACCAAAATTTCTTACTGTAGGTACAACTGTCAGCTTTGTGCTATTACCGTAAGGTTTGTTTCGTTGGTTTTCAAGCAGCTAGGGGGCTCCATTGACTTCCTGGGTGACAGTCTTCATCCTGGTCTCTCTTGCTCCTGGAAGGACCAAAATGCTCTAGATTTACTGATTCAGAGCAGAATATTCTCCTTGAGGGCAAGTATTGGGTTTTCTGGCACGCTCAGGGTGGGGGGGATACCAGATGTGCCCATTTCCCACCGCTGAGAAGAGTGGCTTTACGGAGTCCTCTCTTCCCTTGTGCTGCGTGGTGACAGTCAGCCAACCCAGAACTGAAACTTGCATTCATCCTTGGTGATTTGTCTGTTCTGCTTAAGGGTACCTGTGAACAAAGATACAGCAATATATTAAACTTAAATGTCCTGATTTTGTTAGGGAAGGTTTTGAACAGAAGTGTAACCATTCCTCTCCGTTGATGTTGTGTAAGAGCTTTGTTTGTAACTGTTGGTTTGTCCAGGATCCAACATATCACGTATCAAATAAAATTCTAATTACTGTCTTAAACGAAAGTAGATCAGATTAGGTTTTATTTATCTTGCCTGTTTGATGGCATAAAACCTAGTGTGACTCAGTGCCATATACGCAGCTCTTGCTGAGAGCTAGGCAGTATTATTGTTTCTAATTTCTTGGTGTTTATGTGCAGCCTCATAATAAATTTCTCCTCCGATGTGTTGATTAGATGCATTAATGTCACAATTCAACAATCTTTTTAGCTCCAGTTTAGCAATACAATAACAACATGAAATGTTGTATTTCAACGGGTCAGATCGGTATGTGTGAACAAGTTTATGCCTAATTACTGAAATCTCTGAAATAAAGATTACTGGGAGACGGTTCTGTATGGCGGGGAATTACTTTTACTTACAATTTTATTATACTCTTTCCTAAGCATCCTTTACCGGTCCTGTCAAGAGACAGCATGTTGGCCCAGAAGGGATCTTTGTTTTTTACCAGTGTGATGTACTTACGTTTAGTGATTGGTACAAGTTGTTTCTATTTTTATTTTTGTTCCTATTTATTACAATTATGGAACGACTAAAGCGCGCGGAGTTTTATGTAGTCACAATGAATATAGTGTTGATTGCGGTTTTCTGCAATGCTTCTCGTGAGTAGTTGGGATGCAGTGTGGTATTGTGGAGAGTCTGTAAAGATGTTATTGAGTCAATCTCAAGATACAAAGTAAATGTATCTCTAAATTGTCATTTTTCAGACCAGACTCCCACTTCAGCCTGCAGCGTATTTTACCGTTTGTCTAGCCTTGTGGTTAAAATGTCTGATTTTTGCATTCCAGAATTATTTGGGTCAAATTGTCCTGGAGTGGTTGTCTGGATTAAAAATTCTTAATATCTTGTTTCTTTATACAAATTTGGATCAATATTCTTTCAATACTTAATTAACATACTCATTCAGAACCAGACTGCAGTTAAGACACATTGAAAATCTTTTGCTTTCTTGGAGAAGGCAAAGTGGATTAGTCTCAGAAGACACTCCCAAACATCTGATTAGGAGAATTCTCCTTTAATTTCATGATTTCTGCTCATGGCATATACAGATTACTGATTTTTTTTTTTCTTCAGGACAGGTTAGAAATTCTAGTTTCTTTAATTATTTTTTTAATACAAAATTATATTTGCAAACAAAACTCCGTGTAGTAGTAGAAAGCTAGCATATCTGTGTACACAGTCCTATATTTTACTGAGATAGCATTAAAAATTTAGGAGCCTTCTGTAAATGTATCAAGTCTTACCAGTATCCCAGATACTTGGTGGTATTTTTAAGGTTACTTTTTTCTGTTCCTGATAGAACTTATCTTGTGATTTTTAGAAATACTGCCACTGTGGGACAGAAGGACCAAAAACAGGTGAAATTCTTCTAGATTTGGGGATTTTGGTCAGTTGCACAAAGGTTTGCTTCTGGAAAACAGTTGCTTTCATCCTCTTCTGAAAACTGCTTGGAACCTGAGACATCTGATGCAGAAATGAATCGGGGGGGC
>VZSC01000703.1:440647-488146 GCA_013398225.1 Steatornis caripensis | reverse complement strand
GGGGGAGGCGGCAGGAGGATACTTCTGTCGGCTGCCTATTGCCACTGCCTTGAAAAATAGCCAGCTTTTGTCTGCTGTCCACTTTGTGAAGCTACCTGACTTAAGTAATCAAATTAACTGTAAACATCATTCCCCAAGTGTTTCTTTGACCATCTGTTACCATCTTCAGTTGCTCTGATTTTAGAGTATGAAATAGAAAGGCAAGTACTTTTACATTATCTGTCTACGATTCGTATCTGTAGTCCTTCTGCGATCAGTTCCAGGAGTCTTAAGAGATTTCTCAAAAGATTTCCAAATATATCCTCACGTACATAAAATAATTTCATCCTCTCAGAAAATACCTCGTTAAATAAATTTCTAGCATGACTTTCAGGACATTATGAAGTACTTTAATTGATCCCCAAAGTCAGGGAACTGACTCAGAAATACTGATTTATCCATGCATCATTGTAGAGTGGTTTTATGCTTTTTTTTTTAAGTAGATGAGCAGAGTGAGGCAAAGGTTGTTGTGAGTTGCCTTTTATTTTCCTATTTCTCCTTAGGCAAATTGATTAATGCTAAAGTAAAAGTGCTAAGAGAAAAAAGTGGCTTTTTTCCTGATTTATATATTGAATAAAAATAATGACAAGAAAGCAAATTCATTAATACTTTGAAAGATTCTTTTAATAATAGTTTGAAAAGGAATAAATTATTGAACTTTTTAAAAGTGATGTTACTGTAACAGTGAGTGGGCAGGGCTAACCTGTGCAAATGCTTTTGAGATGCCAGTTTTCCAGAAGTTTTCCAAGAAGTTTTCCAGAAGATGGTGGAGGAAGCTGGATTTTCATCATTCTTGTTTTTATTTTTAAGACTATAGAATGTAGGGAGAATACAGTAATTAATAGTGAGAGTGCCCTTACAGGGACCCAAGAGAAGGGTGACGGGGAAGCACAAAATGGTGAGATGTAGAAGATGCAGATGATATACTCTCCCTTTGGTGAATGCATTATAACAGCCACTTCAAGTCCCACCAAAAGTGAATTTACTCACTGTTTTAATTCTTTTAAGACAGTAAAACTTCCTGACTACTTCCGATTAATATCAGACACGCAGGGAAAATACAAGACTGGCAAGCGGAGAATGAGTTTAGTCTGGTGTACGTTTCAACTTTTTTATTACCTGTGGCTTAAATGGTTGCCACAGAGTTGATGCTCTTTGCATTTAGCAGACTGCGGTTGTATTTCCTTCCATGAATGTGTCTGGTTGCTTTCTTAACTCCATAAAACCCTCTACCACCTCACTGAATTTTCAGTGGCAACGTGTGTCACAGATTAACTACAAATTTGGATGAAGAAATACCTCCTTCAGGGTTTTTTGTTTGCTTTTTTAAATTGCCTTTTTAGTTTCCTGGGACGTTTCCTGGATCCTGCTTCAGCGTCCCCATTTAAAAAGACTGCGGGGTTTATTTGTAAAATAGTGGTTTTGGGAAGAGAAGATATGAGGAGTGGAGATAATGAGGAAGTACAGAGAAGAGATGAAAGGGTGCTGTGTTGCTGTGTCAACATTTGCAGCTAGTCAGGGTCACTGAACAAAAAAACCCTAGAAGACAGACTGCTAATTGAAGAGAACAGATTTTCAAATGGGAATATGAATTCTAGGGCAAGGTGAGGAAGTATCTCCTTGGAGGAAGAAAATACATTTGCCTCACTTGAGGTTGAAGAGAAAAGCCACAAGGAAGCGAACTGCAAGAGAAAGTGCTAGAAATAAGGCTGCTTCTAGTATGCAGAAAGGTATTCCATGGTCTGAAAGACAGGAGACGGTAGGGTCATGCAGAAAGGGAGGGGAGAAGACAGAAAGCTAAAGATGCACATGTATCCCTTGGACGAGTCTATGAATTTGGCAACACCTTTAGTCCATTATTTCACATAAATGGGACACAAAAAGTGAGACTGAGAGAAATAAGGTAGAAGCGGTGAATGCTGATTATACAGTGGGGAGAATGACTCTTATGATGTGTATAGTAGAAACCGAAAGAATTTTGTAGTGTAAGATTCAAGGTTGTATGCCTTGGGCTTAGTAAACTTTTCTGCTGTGAAGATATGCAAGAAATATCTTGAAGGTGCTGAGTATGATACAAACTGAGTGGGTTTAACAGTGTGAAATTCAAGGTCTTATATTTGAGGGTAAATAAACATTTCTTCTAAAAACAGGAGGATCATCTTTTAGAAACTGAAGGAAGAGGAGGAAGTTTTGCCTGTTTAGTAAATCACTGAGCCACCAATATGATGAAGCCTTGAAAAAGCCAAAAGGGTCACTTGTTTAAATCTGTAAATCACATAGATTTGCCTTGAGTGAAGTGAAGTCAGAAGAGACAGTGAAGACGGAGATGCAGAGTAACAAATAGAAAAAGATTTCATTAAAATATAACAGTATATTCAAATAAATAGGTCTTGAATAAAATTACTTAGGAAACTGAAGCAAGTATTCCTATCTGTGTATCAATAAGATTCTGGAAAAGTCTTCTATGAGAGTCATTGTGTTGGAGGGAAACAAACTTGGGCTTATGATAAAATTTAGTACGTTCATGAAAAAGACGGTATGACATGGTGGCTTCAGTGACACGGACTGATCTCAATCCAGCAAATTCTTTATTGTACTCAAGACTGAAATTAGGGACGTTGCATGATTATTCTTAGGGGGAAACGTGATACAAGTCTCCTTCCCTGCCAGACTGTCAAGAGTGTTTCCTAGTAACAGCTAGACATCCATAACATCATGATAGAACAAACATCCTTAAATCTTAAATGGGTATAAAAATTAAAGAAAGTTCTGTTAGCCTAAGCAACATTGATTTTTAAAGGATAAATGGTAGCAGTAGTAGTCAGTTGATTTTCTTTTCCACACTACTCCTCCCCCTCGGCCTTGTAGTAATTAAACATTTACTGAATATAATGCTGTCACATCTGGAATTTTTCAACACATTTATGTCTTGAAAGTTTGTTCAAGTTAGTAATTAGTGTTAAATTCCGTTTGACCCAATCTGATGAAGTCTTCTGGTAAAGTGTTGTCAACCCGTTGATGAGATATGCAGAAATTATTTAAAAATTGGGAAGTGTGGTGTATACTACTGCAGATGAAGAAATAAAGTGCAAGCTCCTGGAGAGTCAACACAAAATAATGAAGTAATATTTATGTGAGAGAAATGCAGAAAATAGCTAATACGGGGCAAAGAAAGGCACCAAACACAAACACTCATAGAAGAAAAAGGCTTGCAAGCAGACTGGGTCACTGTTTTTGCTGTGCACTATATGGCCACCTATGTGCGTGTTGCCAAAGTAAGGGGCATAGAGTGCTGTCTATGTCAGAAACACCTCGCGGTTAAGATAGTTTAAAAAAGAGTTTGATTAATTTAAGCTGAGAAAAAGATAAAATACATAGTTGAAGCATATAGTAGTGCTGTAATTGCACACTTGAAGACCATAAGCAATTTGCAGGGATGTAGAATAAGGCAAGAGTGGTATGATATAGTTAGTAATATTGGAGGGCTACTAGGAGGTGAAAAATGTTACCAAATACTAAAAGAAGTAAGTTTCAGAAAGGGAGGCGCTAAAATGATTTCCCACTATAAGCATTTAAGATCTGATAAAATGGTAGGTCAGATCACCAAGTGTAGTCTCTTCTTTTGTATTTTTTCCATATGTTAAAAGCCTTGCACAAAACATAATTCAGAATCAAAACCTGATTGTTAAAATCCAAGCGTTCAGAGAAGTGTTGATTTATTTTTATTAATTTTTATAAAAACAGTTTTGATCAATCGCTGGCTTAAATATATATAATTGTAATGTTCTATTATTGCCTTTCTATTACAAGCTTTTGTAACAAGACTGACATACTGAGCATACTCTAGCTATAATTTTGATTGAAATACTTTTGAGCAGGTTTTTTTTACACTCACATAATTTGTACTAGGGTCATTGAATTTAACTCCAGGAGACTATTTTGGCAGTCGTTTTGAAATGTGTTTTGTAAATGGCATCTGGTTTTCAGACTGTCCCGTTGCACAGTGGTGGCTTTAGCATGTGCATGAGCCTAACTCCCGGCAGCGGTGGGTTTCAAACAAGTGCAGGGAGCTGCATGTTTGCTTTGAGAGCAGTGTGATGATGGTGCTGCAAAGCGCTAGGGTGCATATAAATTTTAATGTGATTGTGAGAGAATATGGTGCCATTGTCTGCTGGTACTGAAGTAATGGAAGTTCTTAATTTCTTGATAGGTTTGAGGTTCAGAATCATAAAACGGATTAAAGCTGTGGTTGAAAGTAAGCCAGAATGAAGAATTAAAATTAACATTGCATCTTGGGCAAGATAATTGAAGATTATAGACTGTGGAGATGAAAAATACCTCACAGATCATCTAGTATGTCTCTGCCAGTTTGAGATTGTTCCTACTAGTGTCTTTCGTTAGTATTTTGTCTAGTCCGTTTTAAAATGGTATCACTCAGTGAGATTTCAGTCACACCTCTGAGGAAACAGCCCCCACCCCCACCCCGCCAATAGTCAGTAGCATCTTCTATGTTTGGCTTCATCCTATGGGTTTGAGATGTGCCACACACTTTCTCCAGACTCTTTCCTGTGATAATCAATCACTGCTTACACAAACTAACCATGTGTTTCCCTGTATCTTGGGTCTGAATTCTGCTCACGTTTTGCACCTCTGCGAATCTTTTCTGGCTTCTTGGGGTGTCCTCGGGAAGAGCCTGGCCTTTCTCAGCAGACAGCCCTCACTTCTGGAATCCTTCTCGCTTCCACGCAGCCGTGTGCTGACAAGTCTTTGTGTCTGCTCGGGGAATGATGCAAGGCCCATCTGTTAGCTCAGGCTGATAGGAAAAAGGCAGTCTTTAAGGATGGCTTGTGGGTTGCTTTGGTTTTCTCCAGAGGTTTCAATGTCCATATTTGACCAGTGAATCTCCAGAAGCAATCTGAGCAGTCATTTCCTACTGGAAACAACTCTCAGTCATGCTTGTACGATTATTCTCACTTCGCTTCCAAGCTTTCAGCAGCAGGTTTCTCTCACAAATGTATTTAAAAGCAAGCTCATTCTTGGCTTATTTTTAAATGTATCCGTGACACCTGTTCCTTCACATCTTTCAGATCAGTAACTTTTCTTCAGTTCTTCTGATTGTTCCTGTAGAAAATTCCATTTACTTATTAGCTTTCGCTGTTATTAAATCATTACCAGATCTAACTTTAATTTTATGAATAGCTTTAGAATATTTCTTCCAACTGTAATTTCTTTTGTTCAAAGGATTAGCAATAAATATTCTTTCTTATGTCACCCACACAGTTTTCCGGGCTTGTTTCTAGTCTGTTCTTGCCAGATGTTTTTTCCCAAGCTTTTGTGATAATGAAATGGAGCCACTGTACCCATGGCATGAAAAAAAAAAGCTTTGTAAATTTGGGGAGGGTTTGCTAAGAAGTGCAATTAGTTTGACATTACAGTCATATTTTTCCCAACTGTGTTTCAAACTTTTGTCACATCTTCATTTAAGACCAGATTGCCTCCAAAGTTTTACAACACCCGAACTTTTGAAGTGATAACATTTTTTCAATGCTTAAGGTATGAGTGGCGTTTTGACCTTAAGAGCTAACAGAGTATGAAAGTTTTGCTACAAGTATGCTGTCTTAAACCCAGTTCATTCCATTGTTTCCTGCTTTACCGGGTGAGTGCCCGAAGTAGGCACAGACAGAGAGAGACTGTTTATATGAATGCAATTTAATGCAAAATAGCTCAGCTCCAAAAGCAGATTTTGTATGGCTTTTTCTTCCTTCCTCTGCTTCCCCCAGCCCAGCTAGCTGTTTAGACGTTCAGCAAAGAGATGCTCAAACCTCTTGTGTCGGGAGGGAACNGAATGCAATTTAATGCAAAATAGCTCAGCTCCAAAAGCAGATTTTGTATGGCTTTTTCTTCCTTCCTCTGCTTCCCCCAGCCCAGCTAGCTGTTTAGACATTCAGCAAAGAGATGCTCAAACCTCTTGTGTTGGGAGGGAACTGAACATTTTGTGTCCCAAAAGACTTCTTAACCATTTGGTGAAGGCAATTATCATCTTTTTATGAATCAAGTCTAGAAAGTTAGGTTTAGGGCAAAATATTTGAGGAACTTAATAATTCCACATCTACCAAAATTGAGTCAAGTCTTCTGAAGAAGCAGTTTATTGCAAAAAATACATGTTGCCCAGTTCTGTGGCTGACTTATTGGTGGGAGAAACCTGCTATATTGTATAAAGCAGGGAAAAAAAGGAAGAAATCATTGCTTTGGGGTGACAGAACTCCCTTGCTGTTTTCAATTCTCCCTGAACCCATTGGAAAAGATGTGCAAACAGAGCTCCAGGCTGCTGCTGCCGCCTCAGCATGCAGGTTTTTTGATTTTTCCTTCAGAGATCTCTGCTTTTCTCCATGTACAGGTTAGGCATCTGTAACAGGGTTTTGAGTTCTGCTCCAAAGACACACGAGTTAGATTTTCGCTTCTAACATTTGGCTGTCTGTGTGGGAGACGGTCCTCACATACTCCTCTTAAATGCATGTTCTTTCACTTTGTCTTTACTGAGCCTCTTTGGAGATAAAACTGTTTCTTACCTGCATGAATTGAAAATGGCAGTTTTGTCTACTGTCTTTTTAAGCAATCTGAGGATCAGGGCTCGCTGTTTCAGCGCTCACTTCCACAGATGACATTTTTATTAAGCTAAATAAATAGCAGATTTGTGAAAGACGTTAGTGAAGGGTTGCAGTTTGCTAAGTAAGTTTGTGTTACTCTGATGATCATTAGCTTTATTGGTCTTGCAATATTGTATATTGAGTCTTTAATGTCTTGAGTCAAAAACATAAATGAAACTCGGTGTCTAGTCCAATGCTACTTCAAATTTACGGAATCAGCCTTTAGTAAGGAATTTTACATTGCTGAAGTTATGTTACACACGTAGCATTTGGTGCTAGTTTGAAAAGAAAATGGTTTCAATTTGTTGTTAATGTATTGCTGGGGCATTTGTAATTCAGCAGCAACGTCACTTTTACATCCCACATAAAACTGAGATGGATCCAACTCCAAACTATGTAGGCTTTCGCTGTGCTCATTGGGAGCTTTTAGGAGCCTCCTGCCATTCTTTCATCGGTGATTTCTGAATGTGAGGCCAGCTGCAAGTATGTATTGCAGAAGTGATTCGCCAGTAATGGTGCACCAGGGTGTAAAACAGCAATTGTTACAGCAGATTACTCCATAATGCTTCTTCACTGACTGGATAAGGACATTGTTGAATGAAGAATGTAGAAAAATGTGCTCTTAAACTCATGAGTATTTTAAGGAAATAAACACATAACGAGTTTGAGGTTGATCCCAATTCAGTGATACATTCAAAGTGGTTCATGAACTGAATTTTGAGCCATTTGCCCTATACTGACTTCAGTTTTCTTAAATGCTGTCAATGCTAACAACTTGTAAGTCGTGTGCTAGTCTTTCATGTAACTTATAGACCTGAATTAAGTAAATGCAATTTGTCTTTGTGACTATGGGTAGGCCACTATTTCTCAATCAAACTCCAGAGACTTTGCAGAATGATGGCATCCAAACTATTGTTATCAAATGCCATACAAGAGAAAGTTAAGCACAGGCTGTTACAAAAATTGCCTCATTCTTGGTGACCATAATTTTTTCTCTTCTCCACAGGCAGGTGTCATTTTTTTTGTATTATGTCCACTTAAGGGAAAACTTTAGTAATTATTCCTACCTCCTGCAAGCAGTGTCACAAATTTGAAGACCAAGTTCACTTTCAGCAAAAGAGTGGCGTTATTACTGTGTTACGTTTGGGGGTTTTTTGATTGATACTGGCAAGAACTTCCTGCTGCTTTTTATGGCAATGTGCTTCCTTGAAGATTTGAACTGGCACTCTCTTTCCTGATATATTGATTCTTCAGAAATTCCTTACTATGCTATTATCATTACACGGAGGTAGGTCATGCTTGGCTGGGTTTTTTTGTTTTGAAAAGTAGAGCTGTGGTCAGATACCAGTTCTTCAGAAGATAACCTTCTTGCCTTAAATTATCAGTGGCATCTATAGCAAAGGCCGGTGAAAATTTTTCTTGTTTCCTGCTTTTACCACGTTCTTTCCCCTGGGAGCTGGGAGGAGGTAGGGAGGCAGTGGAATTGCCACAGTGTTTTTTCCTAACTGAGGCAGAACAGACTGGTCACACGCAACGGTGACATCCCACAACTGCACTTCAGTGATAACACAGTCATCGTTTGGAGGAACAAAGATAGTGAAAAATATGCTGGTACATTGGTATTTTGGTAACATAATCAATGACTCTGTCAAGACACTATATGTGTTTCTAGGCAAATTTCTCTACTTTCAGGCCCTGCTCTTTTTAAGCACACCATCTTCCAACCTTTCCTTTCCAACCTTCAAATTCTTTTTTATCTGGAGGAGAGTGATACGTCCGTCTGTTCAAAATGTGGTATGAGCTGGCACAGGAATATCCAACTTTGAGCATAAAAGTTCAAGAGGGGGTCTTTGGGTATAAAGGAAAGAGAACCAAAGTCTTCCCTGGTTGTCAGGCAGAGATTCGGAAAATGTTCAGCTCGTGCCTGTTATTGCTGTTCCCCGCATCGCCTTTCTCTCTCTGATCAGAACTCCAAGACAGCTCTTGATATGAAGGATGAAGGGTTTAGCCTGTGTTTCTCACTGACTGTGCTGAAAATGTAATCGTGAAAATGTATGTGTGTTCCTGGGTTTGCTAGCTGCAGAACTGTGAAAATCAACAAACAAGTATGAGTGACTTTCTAGAGAAAGAGGGGAATGATGCCAAATTGGGGAAAAAAAAGAAATTGGCCACTACTCTTTGCGTTAGTAAAAATGATTAACATTGCTGATGTCTCTTGTTTGTAGATCACCTCTCTTGTGACTCTCCAGCTGTTATCCATGGTTGGCCATAATGACCAGCTTGATGGACCACGATACAAATGTACTGTATCTCTGGACTTCATCAGAGCTATTGCCCGGTGAGCCTGTTAGTGGTTGTTTGCTGTTGTGTGTGCTGACTTGAAAGAGACTTCAAACCCAGTATTTGCTCAGTCTGTAGCTCTCTGCGGACCAGAATAGAAATCTATGGATGTTTTCTGTGAACGAGTGAATGAGTCTTATTTATGAGAAGAGTGGAACTTGAGGTAAGGGTAGTCCAATCCCGTTTTGAAAAAAAATTTGTGTGACAGTGGCAGTATGTGTTACAGTAACATACTGTCTTTGTGCTTAGTAAAGGTCATGGACTTCGTGTGAAAATACTGCTCTAAGATGTGAGTCCATTTCATTACCGAAAGACACATTGCGGTATTTGGATCTGAAATGATATTGTGAATATTTGTTGTACATACGATATAAAAACTACATAGGTTATAAGAATTGTTCCACATAGTCTGTCTTGTGTGCTCTGTAGTTGATACAAACTAATTCAATCAATGAATGCAGGTACCTCAATGCTCTGTTCATTAAGACAATTTTGGAGTCTGAGAACAGTTCCAGGTCCGTCAGGAATGATGATGATAAATTATAGACAGAAATGCATGCAATACATAGTCAACAATCAAGCCTTTGTCTCATTTTTATGAAATGCCAACAGCTATACCTCATACCTGTTGCTGCAGCCACTTATTAGCAGGTCTTGGATAAAGAGCCTATAGCCAGAACAGAGCCCAGAAATGACATGTGGTGAAAAGGAGGAGAAACGTTCTCAAGGCCAACTCTTCTGTGTAATGTGGGACTTCAGAGGAACCCATGGTGTAGACTATATCCCTTAACCTCAGTGCACGTGTTGCTCTCCTGAGCTATTAAATGTCCAATAGCCTTGTCAGTAAACCCCACCAACACACTAAATTCAATTTGCAGTTGGACATGCCATAGAATGAAACTTCACGTGGTTCAGACCTGGCTGGACCACACTACCAGGATCTCCATGGCTTTGCTATGTCTATCTGCTATTCCCAGCAATAAAGTCACTTGTGAATGATGCCCTGAAAAAGCTCCCACTGGTACAAAGCACAGCAGACCATCTGCTCATCTATGTGGATCATTGTGTGTACAGACATCCCCAAGTTCTTGTCTCTCCTCTGACTCCTACGGTGAATAGAGACCAGTTCATAAACTCTGTACCGACTATGATGGTCCTTGAATTAAGAGACTTGAAATGACGACCCTTACTTGCTACTGTAACATCCTTAGAAGTTGTATTGACTCCATTAAATTTGCTGGAAGGTGGAGGTGGCCAGAAAACAGGACCAAACTTGTGCTATGCAGCTCATACTTAACAAAGAAAGTAGTTGTCGAAGACGCTGTCACTTCAAACCTCAGTGCATTGTATAGTGATTTGGCTTGCTTTTCTTTTGGTTGGGTATGTGCGTGTATATATTTATCCTCACTGACTTTTCGTACGTGTTACGAGGAAGAAAGCAATTCTTTCCCCCCACCCCGAGTAGTTTGGAAATGTTTATATGCTGCATAGATCGGGCTATTTAAATGACCTGACAGATTTTAAAGTTGGCCTGTTCTACCCCTTTTTTTCTTTTCTTGCTTTGTTCCTTTGTTAAAATTCTGTTATTAAGTATCTTTTCCAATCCACAGTCTTTGTTAAATCTTTAAGGAGGATGATCCACAAAGATACAAGGTTTCATGAACCCATGGTAAATGAGCTTCCCTCATGTCTTGATGGGGCTAGCTCCAGGACAAAGGCATGATCTTCTGTGCTTTAAGAAATTTCATTTTTTAGCTGTGCTGTAGTCTTGCAGCTGCCTGTAGTTCTTAACCACTCATGGAAGAGTTTATATTTATTACAGAGGGAACTACTTTGCCATTTCAACTAAAATACACGTCGAGGAAGCACCCCATCTCCTGCTTCTTTTTCCTTTGTTACTATTATAGCACTAAAATAAGTTTGTTAGTCACTAAGATCTTCAGATACCTCAGCCTTGTTACCGTCTCAGCCTGGCTACTTAAAATATTTCCTAATGGAAGGCTGAAGAGTGCAGTGAGCAGGACAGAAAACGATGGTCTCTCCCTCCCCTCTCCACCCCATTCAAGCTATTCAGGTTGTCATTTCGTTTTCCTGTATTTTTTAAAGGAAAAGTGAAATTTGCATTAAAAAAACCCAAAACACCTGTTTTTTTCAAAAGTAGAAAAGTTAGTGTCTCTTCATGGTGGCTTTGTGTGATAACCACCAGCCATGCACAATCTCTCTTTAGTATCACAGAACCTCATGTCTGGCTCTATTCGGTTGCACATATTGCGTCTTTGCAGAGATACTCCCTTTTTACCAGGTAGTATTTACACATTTGACTGAAGGTAAGGTTAGACGTTTCTTTGGTAGAAATTTTTAATTTCTGTTTTAGGAATTTCAGACCTAAGTTCATAAATTTTCGGTAGCTGAAGTAGGGATCTCTTAGTGTTTGTTAAATGTAATGGATCTTTTCATATAGTCTCTAATGAGCTCACTTGTTATATGACAGGACAATTGTGTTTCATGTAGTTGATAAGGTCAGCATTTGTTAGAGTGTGTGGTTTTGTTTGTGTGGAAAGCCTTGTAACTAAAGCACTTTTCTTGAGTGACACAATGTTATGGAGACTAACAGTGGCAGTTAATTTATTTAATTTTGTCACTGGATTATTAAGTAGACTCAAACACAGTATTTCTTGTTATGCTTCTTGAGGATTTCTGAACTTCTTCTCTGCCCAGTATGATGTTTTATAGAAACTTTTTGAAAAGTGGGTTACAGAATGATGCGGGAACAGAGAATATTAAATGATTGTAGTCTAACAAATAAGACATTCAGCCAGTTAATCTCACTTAGCATTGTGAGTGGTTATTTTTGCGTCATTGAATACTTTTATAAAAAACTTTTAATTTTATACTTGTCATTATATGCAGTAATTTGTGTTATTTATTCAAACAGTAAACCCCAAAGTCTGAGTGTTAGATTGTATAGCAGGATGAGTTTAGAGACAAAAAAATAATTATATGTTTTATTCTACTGCTGTTTCATTCTGCCTGCCATTAAAGTACAAAAGTATACATTAAAATCTTCTATCCCATTGAGTGGCATTCTTGGATTTTTCAAATTTTGCTATGAACATGGGTCAACTAGTGTCAAGACTGAAAGAATACAGACCGCAAATGAGTACAGATGAAGGAGTTACGTACTACATGCTAGAACAGGTGGTTTGGGAGATGAACAAAGCATTCAATAGCATAAAAGATTGCTGGTCTGCATCACCAACTAGAGTATCATGTTTGCCATATGAAAATACAATCTTACTAACTTTGATATATTTTTACTGCTTAATGATCAAAATAAGAATCTTCGAGTTTTTACTAGGAAGCTGCTTTCTTTCTTTTGTTAGAATCTTAAAACGTTTAAATAATCAGGAGACAGGTACTGTAAATAAAACTAGAAGTTAAAAATTCATTCATTCTTGATTGCATTTGTTTTGGGGGTACTGCTTGATTTTGATTGTCCGGCGCATGCTGTCTCCAAACAGGTTAAAGTCTTAGCACTGTTAAGATGATTGCTCTGATACACTGTGTTTTTGTTTATAGGACCGTGAACTTCGACATAATAAAGTACTTGTACGATTTCTTGTGAAAACAAGCTTCACAGCCATATGGACACTGTGACAATGACTAAGGCAAGCTGTGTTCATCTCTCTACTTAGCTGGCCAGGAAGAAGAGTATTTTGGCTCTTTTGGATTTGTCCAAACAGGTGCTGGCCCAGCATGGAACCTCATGAAAATACTCTGATTGGTCTGGGTGGATCTGAGCAGAGGACTATTTACCAGGGACCCTGGAGTATCTGGAAGCAATGTGTTAATTATAAACAGCAGGGTTTGAGCACAATCTGTTCTACTCTTAATGATGTTATCTTAACACTGAAATTGCCTGAAACCCATTTACTTAGGACTGCATTTTGCTCTATGAACTCTCCCCAGTGCTTTGAACATGGCAGCAGCCCTTGTTTGTATGCCCAGTCTTTTCACTTCCTCTCCACAGGAATCTTTGCAATTGCCTGCCAAAGCAGCTTTTCCTGACGCCACCATTTTAGGAGAGTGGAGTAACAAAATATAATAAACATAAGAACATATTTAAAATCAAGCTAGTGTAAATCTTTCTCTTCGGTTGTATGTAGGCAGACTGTTAACAATGCTATATGGAGATCACGATGATAAGAAACTCCCAATTAATCACCATACTGTCTTTTTTCAGACCATTCATAAATGTTGACTACGAATCTATTTTTACAAAGCTTTATTTTAAACAAATCATTGAGTCTTAAAGTTCTGTCCTGATGTCAAACTTGAAGGGTTTTATTTTTGTTTAAACATTTTCTAGTCCTTTTACGCTCATCCAGTTACATTAAGTGCTAATTCTAATGCTGTTTGGAATGAACGTACTTTTAAGATACATGCCATGTAATGGCTTTTGAAACAGTGTCTGTCCTGTAGAGGGGGACGGCACAGCTGCCTTTGCATCTGAAAAGGAGAAATTCAACAGGTGACAGAGTATTCCTGCAGCATTTCCCCAAAAGAGGCGGAATAGTGAATAGTCAATGGGGTCTTTTAACATTTAGCTTTGGAAAAACATGATGGAATACACTACTAATTACATTTGGCTCCAGTTTACAAGTAGAGGATTCCCAACTGCTGCTACCTTTATGAGATATTAAAATCCCCTGGTCCAGCTTGAGATTGTTGTCTTCATGAATCTGAAGATTTCTGTCACCCTCTTGAAAACTCCAGGTCCCACAGCCTGTTGCTCAGATGTTTTACTCCTGAATGCTGGCCTTTGACTGTTTGAGAGTACAACACCGTCCCATGTCCTATGTTGGCCATTATGTTTTTTTTCCAAGGAAAAATCATGATTCTTTCCCCGCCTTGCTCTGATACTGGAGATGGTCAAATACACTGAACGTGTAACTTTTTCTTTTTTTTTTTTTCTCAATTGTGGGTGTGTAGCCAAGCTTCTGGATTCAGACCCAAATGAACGAGTTCCAGGTGAATCTAAGCAACAAAAGCATCGTTCTGGCCAAGCTGTCGCTTCCCTCCTCAGGAGAGTGTGAAAGGGCAGCAATGAGTCATCTCCGTGATCCGTTTTCCTTCCTACCGCTGAGCTGAATCAAACCCTGCACCTGTCCATGAGGTGGCAACATTTGTCACACTTACTGAAGTGCTTGGATGCAAATACATAACCTGTTTCAAAATGTTTACTACCTGCTTTTGCTGTTACTAATAAAAATGTACGTAAGGTGAACTTTGTGCTAAACTTTACACCATCTTCCCCTTTTGGAGCTAGTGCTGTGCTGAGCTCTCCTCTTGGGAATCTCCTGTATGGCCACCTAGGGCTGAAAGTTGGAGAAGGAAGAAGGTTTGAGGTGTTCATACGTAAACCAGTCCATGTAAAGCAACAGCAATACATCATAGGTTTTTGTGACATCTGATCTGGGTTAGAATTTCATATATAAAGCATGATGGGGCTGATCCTAATTTACTAAGTGCTACAACTCTTGAGTCACAAAATTTCAAAAGCTCTGCAGCCAGCCTTGTGTACAGCTTTCAACAAAGTGGGGCAGGGCAGTAGTGCTGGGGAGGGACAGTGACAGCTTGTGAAGCTCCCGCTTAGTGGTAGTCAGGATGGCTGAAAACCTTAGCACCTACCAAGCAGAAGTAAGAAGCTCTTCTTTGGGAAGGTTTACTACCAACAACGAATGTTGTGAGTAATACCACACTTCCGCTCAACCTTCACGAAAATATCACAAATACACAAAAATAGTTCCAGATATACACATTAAGAGAATACAAGGAGAGCATAGAAGACAGCTTTACAGGTAGCCCGACATGAATATATAGATGCACGATACATTCGCTCATGTTAGAGACATTTTCAGGCAACGTTTATATCTGATCTCCTATGGGAAAGAAATGAATAGAGTTTTTACTAGTTGGCTTAGTACACGGCCATTTCAGGAGTATTTCACAGCTTAGCATGGATGTTGATGAGAGATGTGAGGCAGATTCAGAAGTTTCAAACAGAAAAAGAAGAACTAAGCATAACGATCTTTTGCTCTAGTATAGTAGCAAATTGGCCCAAGCTCAGGATTGTATGGTTAAATTAATTGCAGAATTGTTGTTTTTCAACAGTATGGATCCATAAACGCATCTAGTTGCTTGTAACAGCACTTAGGGAAATATAATGTATTGCTTGTTTTAATGTTAAAATTCAATTGGTTATTAGAAATGAGCTCATAAATATGAGTGTAGGTGATTTTTCTTTTAGCTGTTGCCATCGCTTTTTAGAAAGAGATCGAGACCAGAACCAGTTCAAGACTGAATTGCCTATAGCTTGCTAGACCCGCAATATTGATGGAAAGGAGTAAATACGCATACTTCAGAACTGATGTTTAGTGTATGTCTTGGCAGTGTTTGAATGAGGAACAAAATCAGTCACCTAACTTCTGGTTCAGGTTGCAGCTAGAAAAACATAACTTTTTTGCATTGTGTCAAATGTGCTCCCTTGGTTGTCCCGTCTTTTCAGTAACCCCATCACTCCCACAGCAGACCGGGCCATCAAAACTACCCAGCCCCCAAATTTGGAGCACAAAGTATAGCAGACATGAAATAAGGGTCTTAGAAAATAAGCACTGACAAAACTTGGTGATGCTGATAACTTTTTTGATGTAATTTCTTCCACACTAGCCTGATGATCATTTCCAGTGTAAATCCAAAGGATGAGGATACAGATTTATGTGGAACGTAGTTAATTTGACCAAAATGGGGCTAACTGGGGAACGAGTAGTTACTGAGGATCAATTAGACAGAACCACCGTCCTTACACTGAATGCACCTCTGTGACCTTTTTGAAAGACTCTTGTCAGTGATACAAAATTTAAAGCTGAATCAGCAGAGTAAGAGAATGAACAAGGTGACTGAAGTGCAGGTGATTGATGTAGGCTATAACTATGCTGACGATGAATAGTAGGATTTATTCTGACAAACCAGAAATATTTCTATATGTCCGTGTCCATGAGTTTATAAATTACTGCTGAGTTTCTTACGAGGTACCCTAGCAATGCATCTTTTCATGGATGAGGTCTGGCCTCCTTTAGTCTCCCCAGGGCCAGAATTTCACCCCTTCTACAGGAGCTTTTAAGAACTGTGCAGAGCAAGACAGTTGTTTGACTAATCGGAAACCCCTCGGTACTGTAGTGCAGCAGTATGCATTTAAAAACTAACAGAATTTTTCATAATTCCTGAGTCAAAAAGCATTGTGATACTGTAAAAATTACAAACTTACAGTGCTCTGTCTCCAGTGGCTGATCGAAACAGCAACAGGAGCTGGGGCTTGTTCTTACAAGAAGAAAGTAATGGAGAAAGAAATGCTGCTAACATACAGTTGAAAATAAATTAATGCCCTTGAATAGCTCTGACTTCACCAACAGCTGCATTTTCATACATATAACATAGAGATTTTCTTTTTTAAAAAGGCTTGCAAGGGTGCATCCTCATGTAATACAGAAGGAGGTTTATTCTTTTTTGACAGTGATTTACCTTACTCTGGTTCTCCCAGAACCTGCTGCTCCTACCATAATAACCTCCCTGGATCTCATGTCTGTTTTCATGCCAGTTAAAGTAGTACGTTGGTTATTTGAGCACTTTCTATGTCCCGGTGCTTCTGTACGCCATGATTTACAGAACAAATCTATTTTTGCTATTGGTTAAATTTTTCCAGTGCTGACCAAGGAGTTTTGCCAAGACCATTCAGGCGCTATCTGCTCGCCTCACAACTGGAACAACCAGCCATGCCAGGAGAATAGCGTTACGGACAGGATTCGCAGCAGGAACGTAGGAGATACTGCATGCCTGTGACCTGTGAGCAAAATGTTCGCAGCTGAGTATCCCAGGATTGGATATTCCCTCTGCACTTGTGTTGGCAGAGATGGCAGGGAAGAGTGAGAAACAGCAGGTTCTTGAGTCAGCCCAGACAATTTTGAAACAGAAGATTTACTCCATCCAGGAGTAAATGCTACCTGAGGTGACCGTGAACGTCTCCAGTTTTCTCAATGACAGAGACTTACAGAAGAGCCTTAGCATTGCTAGTAAATATGCATTGGGCTAAAGGTACAAGTTGATTAGCAAGTCTAATCATACACAAACCCAAGTTTTTATGTGTTCATAGATACTGGAATGGCTCCACTAGAATACGGAATGGGAGATTAATAGCAAAACCTGTTTTTTATCTCAGCTTCCATGTGACATCTTTTATGCTGAACAGGCAGACTCATATAAACTGTACGATACTCAGAGGTAAACATGGAGTGAGCTCAGTTCTACTTTTTGATTCTTTACTTTTGCATGTGTTTATTAAAGCCATTAAAAGAATAAATCTGAAAGCAATACAGAAATCATTTGTGTATGCCAGCACAGTTGAAATCGCAGAAGTACAGCCCTTATCATCAAGGTTGCCTGAAAACTGTACATTGGGATGTCTTTAAAAAGCAACAGCTCAATGGCAGTGTCTATGCTAGAACAGGAAGTTGAAAAACATCACCCTGCTTGTTCTTGGACATTAGCAGTATACCAGCCATATATTTGAATAACCAAGTATCTAGACTAATAGTATCAAGAAACTTAGAAGTACGGTATTAAAGTAAGGCCACGACTGTCGAGCAGCCTGTGACCATCGGTGTTCCCATGCTGTTTTAAGTTGAACGAGTGAACGATGTGTCTGTTATCAAGGTGCTCTTGGAGTGAGAACGTGACGTACAAAGTGCCGTAGGTAGACTTAATGTTCGAAGTGTTGTAGTGTGCTGTACTTGCAGTGCCTCCTCCTCTGTCAGTGACCAATACCCCTTTTTTCCAAAGCAGCAGAATTATCCCGAACTCTTCTTTTTATTTGGTTGAAACACTGGGTTTGAACAGACAAGTACTTTGGTTACAAATCATTGCAACTGGTGCTGCCATTGCCAAACAGATTTGTCCTGCAGCTCTTCCAAGGGAGTTAGCACCACCGGGCGGCAATGTACTGAAAGAAAATACGTGTTCGCTGCCTACCATTTGGGTACAGCTGTGCGACTCCAGCATGGAGAAAGGCTGGACTTCGCTTTGAAGTGAAGTGGGGATGGACTTGCTCTTTTGACACCTTTGATGTTTTGAAGTATCCTGAGCTCTACCAGTATTCCCTTCTTTTTCTTCTTGTACCCTTCCCCTACAATTCTACAGATTTTTTTTTTTTTTAAATGGCTCTTGCAGAGAGCTGCTCTACAAGCGCAGCTAGCTCCTGGGGTTTACATTCGGAAGGTATCTCCCACGAGCTGGCAGAGCAGGAAGGCTGCTGTGGGCTGCCTGGCTTCCCCATGGCGNGAGGTTGTGGAGTCTCCTTCTCTGGAGATACTCAAAACCCGCCTGGATGCATTCCTGTGCAACCTGCTCTAGGCTAACCTGCTTTAGCAGGGGGGTTGGACTAGATGATCTCTAGAGGTCCCTTCCAACCCCTACCATTCTATGATTCTATGATTCTATGAAACCCGTGCTGCTTGTTACTTCATGTACTTTGTTCAGATATTTGAGTTCAGACAGATAAAATAGGACCGATAGGGCTGCGAAATAGAGCTTCGCTAGCAGGCTTTTCTGAAGCCCATGCATTGATAGTTCAGCAGCTGAGCGCTTTCTCTGTCCCATTCACTTAGGTCATGGGAACTTTTGCACAGGTGCCTCCTAAATCCTGGGAGTCGGAGAACAGTTGGCAAGAGAGAATACCGAAGAGTAAGGTACGTAACCTCTCAGTAAGACATCCTTGCCAGATGAGGGAGTGTGTTTCTACAAAATTCGGCAAAAGAAAGTACCCAAGAGGCAGTGACGGAGAGGNGAATAACCAAGTATCTAGACTAATAGTATCAAGAAACTTAGAAGTACGGTATTAAAGTAAGGCCACGACTGTCGAGCAGCCTGTGACCATCGGTGTTCCCATGCTGTTTTAAGTTGAACGAGTGAACGATGTGTCTGTTATCAAGGTGCTCTTGGAGTGAGAACGTGACGTACAAAGTGCCGTAGGTAGACTTAATGTTCGAAGTGTTGTAGTGTGCTGTACTTGCAGTGCCTCCTCCTCTGTCAGTGACCAATACCCCTTTTTTCCAAAGCAGCAGAATTATCCCGAACTCTTCTTTTTATTTGGTTGAAACACTGGGTTTGAACAGACAAGTACTTTGGTTACAAATCATTGCAACTGGTGCTGCCATTGCCAAACAGATTTGTCCTGCAGCTCTTCCAAGGGAGTTAGCACCACCGGGCGGCAATGTACTGAAAGAAAATACGTGTTCGCTGCCTACCATTTGGGTACAGCTGTGCGACTCCAGCATGGAGAAAGGCTGGACTTCGCTTTGAAGTGAAGTGGGGATGGACTTGCTCTTTTGACACCTTTGATGTTTTGAAGTATCCTGAGCTCTACCAGTATTCCCTTCTTTTTCTTCTTGTACCCTTCCCCTACAATTCTACAGATTTTTTTTTTTTTTAAATGGCTCTTGCAGAGAGCTGCTCTACAAGCGCAGCTAGCTCCTGGGGTTTACATTCGGAAGGTATCTCCCACGAGCTGGCAGAGCAGGAAGGCTGCTGTGGGCTGCCTGGCTTCCCCATGGCGCAGGTGGGCGTTGTTCAAGTACCTTGTTGGCACACTGTCCTCTGTCCTGCCAGCACTTGTTTGGATATTTGGGGCGGGAAGGGGAGTGTCTGTTGAGTACTCAAGCGCAGGTGGTCAGCTTCAGCGAGATTCTTTTCCAAATCCTCGTTAAGTGTGTTGGACAGTGAATATAGCCAGTCATCTCGTTCTTGGTGTTTGTTTTTAGTATTTGTTTGATTTTGATGAAATGCTGATGAAAAGCCAGTGTCGGTGACAGACCCGGTGTAGCAGATTTGATTTTTCCTAAGTAAGTGGCACAGCAAAGGTGCAGCTTTTGCCTAAATTCATTCAGCACGTACATACCGTTTTCCTGGCACATACAGATTTTCTACAGAGCAGGATTTCTGATACGCAAATACTTTCCTTTCTGCATTCAATTCTTGCTNGAAAGTTGCTTACCGCTCTGGTGGCAAAAACCTTGGTTATATTCTTGCTGTTTTCATTGTTTCCCTTTAGTTAAAAAGTTTTTACAGTATTTATGATGGTGCTGTTTCTCCCTCCCCCACTTCCATCAGTACAGTCCCAGCTTCTTTTCTTCCTACCCCATTGCCCACAGTGCACTGAAAATGCCCACTGGTGGCCGTGCTGTGTGAGGGGAAGGAAGCGCTCTGTGCCGTCTGTGGCGCATCCCAGAACAGCTCCGCTGGCTAAGTTCAACAGCAGAGAGTGGTTGTTTCACCTTGCAGGCTGTAGGATCTTCAGCAACAACCCTGCAAAAGAAATGTGATGTGAATAAGTGAAATATCTACGGGGGGGCAAATGATGTTACTCGCGTGCAGTTACAGCAGTTCCTGAATTCTGGCTGCATGAATGAATAGCCAGCCCATTTCCTCACTGTTACGTTTTCTGTGCCGCTTTGGATTATTCCTTAAAGATGCAAATTCCTTAAAGATGCAAACTTCCGAGAGCAGCGTCACGTTGAAATTTGAGAATTTCAGGGGAAATGAGGAGAACAACCAAAGACAAGAACACGGTTTCCCTGCCGATGTAAACAAGCCTGCGGCTCCTGGCTCCCGGGGAGGGGAGCTTCTTCTCCCATCAACACAGACTCTTTCGCTTGACTTAGCTTGGATTTGGAGCATGTGCAGTAACCTTAAATAGCTTCTTCAGTGCTGCCCTTCGCTCCAGGCAAGATAGAACATATCTGGAGCTGTCGGTAAAGAGACCTGTTTATATGTCCTGAGCGTGCTGTTTTCTAATGGCTTAGAAGCCTTTAAACAAAATCTCATCTAATTTTGAGAGGCGGGTTTTTTGGGTGGATTATAGAAAAAGTAAATATGATGTTTGTGCAAATTGTCACAGTTACTTTCTGCAAAGTCTTGTCCTCAGCAATAACTGTCATTCACCATCCGCATTTAAAGTAAAAGCAGACTGGGTTTAGGGATTTTTCTTTTTAATTGGATTATGTGCATAACCTGGCTCTAGGCTTGGTTTCACTTTTTCTTTTGCTCCTCCCGATCTAGTCTTGAATACCTCCTCCAAAGCACAGAAGTGACAGAACTTTTCATTGAAACAATCACATTTTTTATGTCAACATCACAAGAGAACACATTGACTTTAGTTTTCACTGATAGAATTAACCAGACTTTGCTAAAATTCCTTTACCCTCAGAATGAAACTAGTATTGCAGACTTACTCACTATAGAAAAACTGAGGTGAAACTGTTAATCTTCGGTAAAATTATGAGTAGCTAAAATTTTTATCATGAAAAAACCCAAATAATCTTCATTCTAGTGACTGGTGCTCATGCCAGCAATAACTCTGAATAGCAAGTATTTTAAACTAGCTGTTGTCTGTGTATCTAAGTACTCTCCTGTAAAGTTACAGATACTTCTGGTGGTAGTCTTTTACTTTCTCCTGTGCACCTTCTTTGAAAATCAGACCCCTGAAGAGACTGAAGCCAATTCCTCTGGCTCATTTGGGATGTATTTGCAGGAATAGATTCATCCCTTCGCTAAAATAAAAAGCGGGGAAGCAGAGGTTTAGACTGGAAGGTCTAACTGCTCTGTAGGCAGTAGTCTGTGACAACTAGAAGCTTTCCCACGACTTGGAAGCCTTCACAGTATAGGAGGCAAAAGTCCTGATTTCAGGAAAATACAGAGATATGTGGCTGGTTTATATTTTCCTAGGATGGCGCAACTTCATGAATTTTTGATGCAGGAGGCAATTAAGTGTGTGAGTGTGGACAGCTGTTTTCCATCAGTAGCTAAAGAATAGCTCATCCATCAGAAAAGACAGTGCTACCTCTGCATGTTCACAGCCAAAAAGGTGTGGAGATGCTGGAGGAAGTTAGGTGATACCGAGTTTGGTCTGCTGTTTCCTTCTCAGTGTCCTTTCCTGGGAAAGCGAGCATGGTGATAGAGCACCATAAAATCATGAATATCAAATGATACTCTTGGTAAGGCATGGATCACCATGGGTTTCTGATGCCCCAGGATCTGTGACTGCAGGCTGCCTTTGGAGCTGTTGCGGTCTCCTGTGGGGATGTCAGCTTTGATGCTTCCCAAAATACCGAACCAGTCAGAGCAGAGAGAGAGAGAAAGAGGGCACCTTTTCCTGCCCTCATGCCAAGACGCCGCTGTTGTGCTTCCAGCTAAGAAGGACGGGAAGTCCATGGAGCAGAAGACCTAGGCTCACGGGGATCCAGAATGGTTACATGGATCACTGTGTGGAACAGATCTACTCCTCATTCAGCTTGTTTAAATCACAGGAGAGAACCAGTCTCAACAGGGATCGGGCTAATCCTTTTTACTGCTTGTGTCAAACAGTCCTTGCTCATTAAAAACTGGAGTTTCTTTTTGCATGAAACGAGTAAGCCAGCGTAGGCTGCTCACCGGGTTCCAACTCCGGCTGCTGAGAAAGTCATTCTTTTATTTTCAGTAGGTTAAGGAACATCATTTTTATGCTAACCTTTTTTCTTTTGAATTCTTTTCTACAGATGCCTTCCAGAAATCTTTGGATGTTCGATATGTTACTATAGATATATAGTAAAATTTTGACAGCTTTCTTATTGCTCAAAACCTGTGGTTCCCTGCAGAGACCTTTTCTTCACTGTAGCCTTATTGCCAAGTTGTCAGAGCATTAATTAAACTGGAAGAATAAGGCATTGCATGTCATTTCCTATACTGGATGCCTTCATGTCAGGGACATATCTCCATGGCAAGAACCTGTATATAAACAAAAAATAAGCCTGGCAACAGTACAAAAGCTCACGCAGGCTTTTAAGTGAAAAATGTGGCCAAAGAAAATGCAGAATTGAAAGCAAAGTATTTCTAGGGAAAATGAAGAGTTTGCTGAATGCTTCATTCCTTAAGCACAAATGTGATTATTTCATTTGGCTACTATGTGTATTCCAATGTTATTTTTAATCTCCATATTTTAGATATTTATTGGCTCAAACCTTAAAAGGTTTCTCATTCTAAAAACCCTCATTCATTATAGGTAGACTGAATGTTCCTTGGTGGGATTACAGATTATGCGAGCACATAATACTGTGTATAGTAAAACTTCATTCCATATAAACTGCTGATAATTTGCATATGTTTCATTTTGCTGCATGGATCAAAATGTCTTCTTTTCATATATTATACATCACCTTTCAATTTTATGTACATTTACTCTGCTGTTTAGAAGCCAAAAAATACAGCACACGTGTTGATGCTTTTCCTGCAATGGAATGAATAGGTGCTTAAACTATAATTGCAATGCTCTGCTTGCTAACCCTGCGGGCAGAGCCACAGCATCAGAGAAACAGGAGTATTTTTCGTTTTTTCTCACATTTTCCCGGCTATGGTTCTCTGAGAGTCTTCACAAAACAAATTTGATTGTTCACTGCCGAGTTAAAAGAAAAAAAAATGTTTTCAAGAGCCGAAGAGAAAAAAATGTTGTGTTATGGGGACTATAGAATGAAGAGGCGATACCTGGAGGATGAACTGTCATGGGCACACAGGGGTCTCCCCTTTCCTCCTGCCATGTACAGAGCGGTTCCTGGTGGGTTATGTACAGAGACTCTCCACGAAGGAGGAACGTTTTAACTGCTTGTACCTGGTTGTGCCACCAAAGCTTGGCATGAGCAGAGGGACATCATCCCTTACAGGCTTGGTCGTGGCCCTGGCCAGAGCACATGAGTGTAAGCTCCTGTGCAAACGAAGAGAAAAGGGGCCTGGAGAGCCCCGATTGTAGCTTACCCCTCCGCTGAGCACAGGAGCACCGGCAGCATCTCAACTTTTCATTTGAAACATTTGCAAGCTTAAAAGATCCTTGCTGTTATGAGGAAGCTAGATTAACTCAATGCATGTGTTTCTGGGCTGGAGCCGCATGGCTGCTCTTCACAAGCAGCCTTCAGTCCTCCTCCAGGACCTCCGTGCCCAAGGTGGGCGATGTGGCCAGAGGTTTCGGCCTCTCCGGTGTGGCTGTTGTTGTAGATGGGCAGATGCAGCGGCTGCGCTGCCAGGAGCTGCCTGTGGCAGCATATGCGGCACGTTCCCCTTCTCTCGGTGTCTTGACTGACTCTTGCCGGTATTTTGGATGCATGTGCAGAAGCACGGCGTGGGTGCCAGTCTCAGAGTTACACTTCAGCAGAGCAGTTTCACACTTGCGTTACTTCCGATCCTGCACAAACCCTTCCCCGATAAATCCTGTAAGACGGTTCTCGTGACGCCCAGCTGGCTGTTTGCTGGGGAGTCAGTGCTCAGGCGTTTCGCATCTCGGGCAGCCACTGAGCCTGTACCTGGGGGCCCAGTGGTGACCACAGCATGACCCAGGACTTGAGGCCGTCTTTGAAGGTGTGGGTGAGAGGTCTCTCCTCCTTTGGCTTGAGGGGTCACCCCTTCAGACAGTCCGGGGCAGTCAGGAGCTCGAGCGAGCACTGGGCACCCCGCTGAGAGAGGGAAAGTTGAAGTGCTGCCGTGTTTGGCCATGCTCACACCTCCTCTGAAGTGCCAGAGCTTAGAAGAGGCCACGTTTTCAGCACAGCTTCTGACACAGCGTGAGTTTCTCTGTGCCTGCGCGCAGCACAGCATCTGCAGCAAGATGCACAGGAGGCTTGCGGTGTTCCCCCACGGAGAGCTCGCCTCCGCCCGGGCCGAGGGACAGCACAGAGATGTCTCCCACAACCGCAGCGAGCCTCAATGTCCTCCTCAGTTCCCTCCCCGCCATCCCCTCTGCTAAAGCATCCTCGCCGTTACTCAAACAATTGGATGCCGCCTCTTTTTTTTTTTTAAAAAAGGGTCTCAAAATTATTCTTTAAAATCTCTGATGAATAGCATTAATCCCCTAAGAGAGGAACGCTCTAGATTGCTTAGCTGCAAACATCTTTTATTCATGAGCAGCATACGCCATACATTCACTCCCTCCCTCAAGTCTCAGGCATTATTTCAGGCAGAAGAAAGCACATCTTTAGCATCGTAGGCTTTTGAACAATCAGAAAATGTATAATGAAGCGGCAACACCTCTCGGAGGCAATAACCAACTGAAATATTAGAAGCCTTTATAGTCAGTGGGCATTTTAAAGCCTTAACTTGTAACCAATAGAACTTTGTTATTAAGCGATTGCTTTTGTGTACACCCTCGGATCTCTCTGTACTTTTCCAAAGGATGATGAAGTGCCATCCTTACGTTTTAGATGCTGTAGAACTTTCTTCCTGCTCCCTGTGTGTATGGAGTGAATCCTAAATGATAAACTGTGTCAGTCTGAGGGTTGCGTTTTCTCACAAACTGCTTGGGTTTTAACTTGCAAGGCCCTTAACATAATTTTCCCCAGTGCATCCAGTGACTCCCTTTCCCTTTATTTGCTGGGAGTCCCAAGAAGAGGCACACACGAGTTTTTGAGTCTGCTTCAAGATCAAACCCTGCCATTTCCCCTCTCAGGTCTATTTCTGAAAACGCAGGTGAAATAGAAAGCCTGGAGGCATGCAAAAGTTGGCCTCTTCAATTAATTTAACACATTTCTTTGTGAAGAAATGAAGCAACAGCACAGGTGAAAACTCTGTAGGAAAACCTACTGCTTCAGCCTAACTTCCCTGGAACACCTACTAAGTATATTTGGCCATCAAAAGAATGAGTTCATCATTGCTGGAATTTTAGCTTTGATTTTCTCATTAGAAATGTTTAAAATGATGAGGATTAACAGCATCTGAGGGGCAGATCCAAAGACTTTGTCCGACCCCCGTGTGTTTTGGAGGGGGCTCTAGATAATTTGGGGTTAATGACAGGAAAGCTCACCTCTGCAGCTTGATCCCTGGAAATGGAATTGACCTTCTCACGGCTCAATTAGGGATAAGTTTATATAAATATATCGTAATGTTCAACCCCAGTCTCCTTTACATGCCCTGACTGAGCTGTGAATAGTACAGCCTCCGGTCAGCAAAAGGAGTCGAGATAGATACTTGTTCAAATGTCCGGAGTCAGCAACCCAGCAGAGACAGCTCCAGCTGGGGCTCTGACTGGGGCAGACTGGAAAGCTCAGAGCGGCTGCAAGAGCTGAGCAAAGCTTTCTGCTCTACACCTGTGGCACTCAGCTGCCATTACTCCACTGTTACATTAGCAGTACTTTCACAGCTGTATGGTTTTTGAAGGTGGTGTTTCTCTTCCAGCTCTAAGGGTAAGGGTAAGACAATGATCTTGTGCCCAACGAATGCAGTTTTTGCTCCTGGTGAAGGAACACAAGAGAAGGGCTCAGATGAGAGCTGTGCTAATAAATACGCAGCGCCTGGGGCAATACCAGCTCTTTTGGGCACCCACAGACTCAGCACCCCAGATCCTCATGGGCTACGCAAGGCTGGAGAGCAGAGACCCAGCTGAGCGCCTCCAAGCCTCCACCGATCCCCACCACAAAAGGGCTCAGTCCCACAGGCTCTGTGAGTTACCTCCCCTTGCCAAGGGGACTGGTCCCCTCTCGCCCTGGCTGCCCTGTGCCGTGTGCTTCCACCATTTGCTTTGTGCCAGTTCTGCGCCTGGTCGCATTCCAATGCAAGTCAAAAACTAACAGCCAAAAAAATTGAGGGCTTTTCGCCATGCCTCCGGGAGGGGCGGGGGAGCGGAGCGGGAGGGGACAGGGAAGGGTGCGCTTTGGTAGGCACAAGCCATTAGGATCAGCTCAGCTGCTCCCAAACCCACACCCTAAACATGTGCAGCCCCTGCTGTTTCGCTGTAGACAGATGCTCCTTGCATTTGGCCAGTGCCACAGCTTGCACTCTTCTCACCATTGTCTATAGATGGAAATGCTGCTTAGGAAATACTGTTTGAAAGGGGTGTCCTCTTTGTCTTGCAAAAGAGGAATGCTGTAGTCAGGCTTGGGGTGTCTTCTTAAGGAGTCGTGGAGAAGCTTATGCTGTAGCTATGCGTATGACATCATTGCTAAACAGGGAAAACCAAAATTATTAAACCTGGCATTTTCACAAGCTTTAAATTCATTGGCAGCGTATTTTTTTTAAAAATCACACTCTAATCTTCCAGAGAGCAGAGCCTCTGCTTAGACATGCTGTTCCAAGGAGAACCAGCCATGACACGAGGTGCACTCTTGATTTATAGCTGCAGCAGCATGAATTTCATATAACATGATAATATCCCCATAAAGTTTCAGAGCTCTTCACCGAGTCCTGCATAGATAACTGGTTGAGCAGTATGTGAAATCAGGATGCGATAATAACATCTTCCCTTCAGCATGAAACGATGCTATTTGGGATGCCATGGTTGTGGGAGCAGTAATCCCGTTATCAGTCATCGGCAACAAATGGCACTGCTGTAGGTACCCGTTTGCTAGAGGTGATACACCGAAGCTGTTAGGAAGCAGCCTAGCCAGCATGCTGAGGTTTCACCTGTTAGTTCTTTGCAGATTTTTCCTGCAGATACCTGCCCATCTGCAGATATGTTTTTTATCACTGTAGATAAGAGGACGTTTACTTCATGGTGACTTCATTATTATTTCCAGCCAGCTTTTGTACTTCAGCATTGATTCGGGGGATCCCCTTCCAGGTCTCGGGGCTGTCTCCCGGAGGGTCCTGGCCCATGGCGTTCTCCTCCGAGAGACCCTCCGGGCGCAGAAGAGCAGGACGGTTTGTGGACACGTTAATGACTGCAGCTATGAGGATGGGTAGCAGAGAATAGGAGCAAAATCGGCCATAAATTTCCTGCAAGATCTCAGGAAAGGTAGACGAGTAACACCCGGCTGACAGTGCCAAGCAAACAGATGAGTTTTCATCATCCTCACACCTAGCCCATCCTTTCCATCTATGGCACACTTTTTGATTGCACTGTGTTATTTTACAGCTAGTATGAAATATTTAGGGCTTTACATTTACATAGTCATAAGACACACCACTGTGCAGTACAGCTCACAATTCAAATACAGGAGCTGTATAATTACAGACTTCCACAAAATTCTATTAGTGGGGGAAATGTAATTTTATTCTGATGCATTGTTGGAAATTATTTCTGTAATGAAATCATAGAAAGAATTTCTTGAAGTAAGTAGAACTGTAAACAAATGAACTGGGTTATCCCTCTTTAGACTTCATGTGCTGAGATTACAGCTCTGTTTAGACTGGCCGTTTGCCTTCCCGGGCTCTGGGCACGGGTCAATCCAGTACGGCAAAGCAGACTGAGAGGGAAAATGTTGATGCTGCTGCTCCTCACTACTCCGCCCATCCATACCTTAGTTTTACTCACACCCACTCGCTTCGGTCCTTTATTAGCAACCTAAAGGAACTGCCTCTGACTGCTGAGGTACGGCTGTCCATAGTCCAAGGCACAGGTGAGCACTTCACAGGCACAGAGTTTCCCTGGTAAGGAGGATGGCTACCAAAGCAGCCCATCTATTTTTTTTTTTCTTGGTGATGAGTTGAGCTTGGCGTGAGCCTTCCGCAAGACAGACAGGTCGGTGCACCTCTGCAGGGGGGTCTCTTCCCATCAGCAGATCTACGCCTCTGATGCTGGGTGCTTTTGACCCTCATTTGCAGTCAGAGGTTCACCTGAATTCACCCAGATTCACTTCTCCTCCTGTATTTATTTCCTTTATTCCCTAACTTGGCTTGTTTTCCCCAAATTTCCCTACCTTTACACATGTATAAACACAAACTTCCAGCACCAGACTCCGGCCGTGGATGATGTTTTGGGGATCAGCACTGACGGAAGTGCTAGCACCCATCCCGTAGGTGCCCACCTCTTTCACTGGGCACTTCAGCGCCTTTCTCACGCAGGAAGGGAGGTGGCAAAGGAAGGTGGACAGTGTTTGGCGAATGTGAAGCTGATGCTGGAGAAAACCACAGAGGGAAGATGCTTCGATAGTCTTCCCATGACCAAAGGGAGAGATGGAAGCAATATTTTTAAAGAGAGAGAGGTCCTGCTGCATTCTTACAATGCACGTTTTTATCCTTTTACACATCCACTTTTTCCCTGGCCATGGTCACCTTTTGTCGCTAGTCAGTAGCACTGATGTGAGTGAATTTCTTTTTCCTTTGAGAGATGAACGTTTCACACTCCTGTTGGCTGGGAATCAGAGCAGGCCCTGCGTCTCCTTGCACAGCACCCCGCGCCAGCATCTCTTCTACGGGCTAGTTTACTTTGCTAAACCTTGCACTGAACACCTTATATGTTGACACGACGAATTCCTATGGAGAATGGCTTTTCAAAATGACATTTTTGTAAAATCAGCCATTGCCAATCATTTAAAAATACACATGGGATCAAAGTTCTGTTTGCCCCGGGTTTAATAATTACCTTAGCAATGTGAAGCTGAGCCCAGTGACACAATAAACCTTCCTGTCCGGTTTGACGTCCTGTATGTTGAGATGATGTTGACTCATGACTTCAGTGGCTGTTTACAAATATTGGCCTAGGAGGTCGTTATAGATCAAAATAAATTATATTATCAGGAAAGCAAAGGTGGAGGAATCCTACAAAACTGTCCCTAATCTAAAGAAAATATCCTCTAAATTAAACAGGTGGTGGAGCTAAGCATCGCCTTCAGGCTTTTGCTCCTCTGTGATCTACCAAGGAAAGGACTTACATTTATCTGAGCCGAAGGATTCATTATGGTACAGTTTTTAAATGCAACCTACAGAGCACTAACGAGAGGTGAAACCAGGGTCACTATTTAACTCCCGGATCAATAAATCTTTTCCGTCCTTGAACTGTAATGTCAAATGCCATTGCCTGAAAATCCCTCACCCAATACACCAATGTATATCCATTACAGTTGTATTCTTCTCTCAGGTTACTAGTAGTACGCACATAGCCTCAGCTACACTTTACAGCTGTATGTGTAAGTTCTTTCACTTACAGGTAAAAACATACTCTAATTTCAACATCTATAAATAAGTAAACACGTTCTGATCCATTTTAAACACACATAAGTTTCACATTGCCAATGTAGTAATTATTCTCCAACTCTTCCATTTCTTAATCAAAATAAAATCTTTGCGTAAAGTCCTTATTCACAGTGGCAACACAACGTTAACATCTTTGTAATTCAGACAAGCAAGATCTTCCCTAAGAAATTCAGGGGGAAAATATGCAACCTGACAGAACAGCATGAAGCTCCCATATGAGAATCCTAGGAGGAAGTGTCTACAGATTTCAGATTAAAATCAAAGGAAGCCATTAAAAAGGAGCACGTTGTCTAAAATGTGTTGAAATGAGACATGTATTTATTCTCCCCTTGAGGTAAAAACCTGTACAACTTTGGGTTTACAACCCATAAATTATCAAGTCGCTTCTCACTTGCGGAATAAATAGCATCCGAGAGCGTCTGCATCCACACATCAGCTGAAGCTGGAGAGAGCTAAATTTACAAAACATTGAATCAGGAGGTACATGAGACTTAGTAAACAGCATGAAACCCAGTGCCTCCAAGAAGGAATATTGCAGATAATCAGCAGGTTTTCAACTTTTCAAGAAGTTTCTGCAGGAGTTTGCGGGATACTCGGCGTCTCTCTGCAGAGCTCGGCAGAAGAGTGAGCGCAGCCGGAGGCAGCAGGTGTTTGTAAAGGACAGAGAAGCCAAGGAGGCTGCCGAGACCCAGCCCGGGCAGCAGCTCTTGTTTTGGCCAAACTTAAAGGTGGTGTTTTGGGGCCACCAAGCAAAGACAGGAAGGTGATGAGTAGTAGAGGTTATCTGAATACGTATCTGAATTCCCGGCTGAGCTCTGCCTTTCCTCCCTGCTCCCCTCCCAAAGCCCACACGTACTGGCGGCTGCCCTGTGCGGGTGTAGGTCAATGTTCAGAAGAGATCAGCGGAGCTGGAGTTGTCTGGCCTGCTCCACGGTTCAGTGCCGATGCGGGTCCGCAAATCCTGTGGAGTCCCAGGCTTAAAAGCCTTGATGGGAAAAGCACAAACCAAAGGGTTTCAGCACAAGGTGTTCCAGGAGCCCACATCCCTCCCAGTTACTACCCCCTCATAAGACCTTTTGGATGCATTGCTTTTTGAGCAAAGATTTCTGCGTTGGAATGAGCACCCCTGCCACCCAGCCTGCAGAGTGTGGAGGAAAGAGCTTGCGACTTGCCACGGCGCTGAGGTCCGTATTCAAATCATAGGTCGAGTTTGAGAACCGGAGATGGTGAGAGCAGCTCATGGGGGGCTCCTGGCTCCTGCAGAAATTTGATTCAGCCTGGTAGTTTGTCCACAGTGATGCTTCGCTTTGCAGCAGGACCGGGACGTGGCCAGGATAGACCCTGGACCTGGGAGCTCTCTAATGCCGCAGCAAGGCTCTGCTGGAGCATCAGGTGTGGATCTGCCCTGAACCACAGAGCTTGTCAGCAATTTCCTACTGCCTTCTTGATCAATAAACTCCTGGTCTCGTTGCGTATTTTTAAGGGCAAATGTCCAGAGGCTGGACCACATGGTGTGTCTTCCCAGTGTCAAAGACGCGCCTGCGCTGGCAGGCTCTGGAGGAACGAGGAGTGGTTTTGCCTGTGGAGGATTAAGCTGGTTCACATCCCGCAGTGTTTGCAGGGACAGCGCTGGGCCTCTGAGGAGGCACGAACCGGGCCGAGAGCATCACCCCTAAAGGGAAACACAAGCAAACATGGACAAACAAATTGCAAGGGGCAAAAAGAAACCGACAAAGATGAATGTGGCAGATTGAAACACAACCAAATGCATTAACACAGGGTCAGACAAAGATTTAAAAATTCTTGCACTCAGGATATTAAAATTGTACTCCCTGGTGTGTACCTACCTGCACCTCTTTCCTAAACATTATTTCTGCTACATTTGCCTTGAATTAAGAAAGAGACTTTTCATCTTTGAAGCAGTCAGACCTGCAATTACACCGACCCAAGTTTTGCATGAAGTAATATTTTTTCCTGCCTTAAACACGTTTTGTGCTCAAAATGAACTTGTTAAATAGTCTGTCATCTTGCGTTTCCTTCTCTAAAGATGCAGACAACACCTGAATAGTTAATGAGCTGCTGTGCAGTTTAATCAGAGCGGGAAGAACACTATCTCTAACAAAGAGCGAAGTTGTCCCCTCCAGTTTCTCCTGCAGCCTCCAGCTGCCTGCACCCGTCACTGGGCCACCAGGTCACCCTGCACATGGTGTCCGAGCGCACCCTGAGCCAACCTGCCCAAGCCCTGAAGGCTGCACACGTATTTTGGGGGGCTGATGTTCCCCATCACCTTGCTTCACACGCAGATACTTAGGCCAGTGCAAAGTGGGAAGGCAAAGGCAGCGTGCTGCTGCAAGTCATGGCCTGACAAGCCAGGTCTGGTTTCAGTGTTTCAGCCTATGCAGGGGCTTACAGGGGCTGGATGCCTTACTTACCTAGTAAGTCATTTTACCAGGACATGGTCATACTAGTGCATAAGAGCATTGATGTGTCCCCAGTTGTAGTCCTGAGCCCAGAAATTTCGCTCACAGCAGCCATTGCCCACGTGCCCTTCCTGCCCATAGCAGCAGCCAGCTTTGGAGCTGCACATGGGAGTGCGTGGTGCGGAGCTGTGCCAAATGTACTATAATTACAATAGCTTTTGTTCCAATACATTGAGCACAGAGAAGGAAAAATATTACCTATTGGCTGGGTTATAAGTTCCCCTTTGATTAAAATATGAAAAACATTTCTTACCTGCGTTTGTGAAATGCTTTGTCCCTGCGTACAGATTCTATACACAGGCACGACGCTGCCGTTATTTATTACTTTCCTTAAGCACCTGGAGTTATGAAAATGTACTTTTACTTTGATCCTTCACAGACTCGGTAGCCTGCAGGAAGAATACAATTCATCAATGGTTTCGTTATGTGTGTCACTGTAACGGAGGGCAGGAATGAGATAGAGCACTCCTCTGCCACCTGGGAGCATCCTCTGGCCGGCAGCAGGAAGGCGGACAGGTAATGTCCTCTCGGTGGGTGAAGCGCATGAAAAGGTGCAGAAATTAAGTGGTGATTGTGGCTGGGAAGTGGCTGTTAAGGGAATTTAACTCAGCTGACTGCAGCGAGTAAAGATGCCATCAATAGTTCCTGGTACTGGCCAGTGAGTTATTGCATATGTGATTTCCAAAATCCAGCTCCCTTAGCACATTGCTATATTAAATCTGTTGTTGCTTTCATTGTTTTATCCCCAAAGAATATGAGAAAGGTGAATTGCTGTCTTTCCACAGCTTGCTTCGGCTGCAAATGGAGCTTCAGCTCCTCTGGGCTTCAGCTCATGTGCAGTGAAGCAAACAGCGACAGTGGTTGAAGACGGAGCCGTCTCCCACCTGCCTGCCAGAGGTTACTGCTGCACTAATGGTGTCAGCAACGGAAAAGGTCTGCCCGAGCCAGCTCAAGCTGAGGCACAAGGGCAGAGCAGCAAAGACGTAGGTGCTGAATCGGCTCCGTTTTGGAGCTTGAAGGGACATTAGCAGCAGCGTGGGGACAGGGCAGGACAGGAGCCACTTGAGCTACTCCTGCAGGATTTGCTTAAGCTGCTCTTCCAGAGCCCACAGGCGCTTTTGTGCTTCTTGCCCCAAGGTTACGTTTTGTTGGCCAATAATCTTTGAAAGAGGGAGAAACCGAATGTTGTAACCTCACTGTTACCCACATGCAAGGTCGAATCTTTCTGAGCCTGATGTTGATTCCATTAGTGACGGGGCTAGGCTTTAGTAAACACGAACTAATACTAAGTCAAATAGCGGCATTTTGCTTAAAAGCCGCTATTATACTCAAAAGAATTAAGATAGCAAAAACTGAGTGAAAATAGCATGAGGAGCAGAAGGAGTGAACTGCAGTCCCTGTGGTTCAGTCCTTGCTGCGGGCGTCAGGAGCTGTGTACTTCAACGTCTGCATTTTTGGTGTGGGGGGAAGAAAATATAATAGACAACAGGGTGCCGTGGGACAGAATAACACAGCCGGGCAGGGACCCCATGACTCATGCCGAGAAGACCTTTCCTCAGGAGTGGGAGTCATAATAATCCACAACAAACTATTGTAACCCGCTGAATGTTGCAAATGTCTCTGAAGCCGCATTAGCTTCCCACAGCAATGATTTTTCCGAGTACGTGACGTCGCGCGTTATTTTGCTCTGTGCTAAACACATCTGAAGGCACTGCCTTGACTTCCCTGTCAGAGGTTCGTTTGAACCGCTCTATGCGCCAGCCCCCTCCTGAGGACTGGGTGATGCTCTCTTCACTTCCCGGAGAAATGACAGCAGCATTCTGCTGCTTGGAACAATGTTCTGGTTTATCTCCAGGAGACAACAGTAGGTGGTTTACTTTTTGGCATTTCTGTCTCTTTTTGTTACTTTTCTAGGCCATTTGCCAAAGGGAAAATAAAAATAAAAGAAAGAATACCATGCTTTGCATTTCGATGTCTTCTTCTGTTCAAGGATCCTAGAAGATTTGACAAACATCCTTTGATTTGGAGCCAGGCTGCTGGTGGGTGGACGCAACCGCTCCAGCCCTGCTGAGCAACTACTCCCCGACCCGCTCCCTGGGTCGCTGGGAGGTGGGACACGGGTGTTCAGCTGCAGGAGAGCAGCAGTTGTGCCGTGACGCGGTAAAGGCAGGGGCAGCTACAAGCTGAGCTGCATTTCCACCACCTCCTGCAAACCAGAGCTGTGGTGATCTCACACTTGATCGTGATAGTGGTGGTACCTCTGCAGTACCTGCTCTTTCAATACAAATCCCGTTGGGAGTCACCAGGCTGGATGGCTGTTGCTCTCAGCTAGCCCCGGTTGCTGTGGCTGGCTGTTTGGTGAGGAGGACAGTGAGGTGGATGGGCAGAGCCGGTCCCGGAGGGGAGCCCACCGGCAGCCCCGGGGCAGGGCTGCCCGTGCAGCCACACCTGCAGCAGCGTGGGAGCGGCACCCGTGCCTGGACACCCAGGATTTCCAGCTCTGTGGTGAGGAATTAAGTCTGTGTGTACAGCTAATGAAGATAACTCCTTTCCTCTTATCTTATTGGAAGGAGGAGCAAGGGGAAGGCCAAGAAATTAGCCAGATAGCGTTGCCAGGAGCGGTGCCCCAAGCCCCCTGCAACGGCTGATAAAGTCGTGTTGTGACCATGGAGCCGCAGAGACAACACTGTGATCCCAACTCCGCCTGAGAGCACGAGTCAGAGGATATTTCAGTTGCTAAACTCCGAACTCCGGTCTCCCCAGGTCACTCTGGAAACATTACCAGCCTCCTCCTTAGGGACAGGAGCCAGTGGTTGTGGCACACACCCTTCCAGAAAGGGTTTTGGAGAGAAAAAAGTCCAGACCCCTGAGAATTTCTTCCAAATAGCTGGAGTGTCCTGGGAAGAAGACCTTGGTACGTCAGCCACCGTGACAGTACGATCACACGGGCCGGGGCAGGACAGGAGTTTTGCCTCCGGTGGCTCAGGCTCCCTCTTCCTAAGGGGCAGGAAGGACAGGATTTGAAGCCCTGACCTTTAGCGGGCAAACCAAAGTCAGGAGTAACTCCTCCACTTGCCTAACTCAGGGAGACACTTGGGATCCTCCTCCTGTGACTCTGCAGACCCCCAAGGGCAGTGGGAGACCTCCCAGGGCAGCAGGCACCCAGCAGCACTGTGGCTCTGCAGGGGAGAGGGGCTGCCCCTCGCCACTGGACATGGTGGGCATACACAGGGCTCCTCCAGCCAACTGGGTGTCTTCTGCCGTGTCTTTTGGGGAAAAGCGGTGGGTCTGGATGTTCATAGGCATTGCATTGCCAGATACTCCCTTGCCAACGGACCAGGTGCTGTAGGAACACACAAGTACCCAGGCTGGTCATGTATTTTTTTTGTAGAAGGAGCTACCAGGGAAAAGGCAATCCAGGGCTGGCAGATTGACTGGCAGAAGTTCTTATGTGGGTACATGCAGCTGAGCAATGGAACTGCATCGGAGCTACTGAGATCTCCTGTGCAGGGCTGGGGCATCCTGGGGGCTTCAGATGAACTTCGAGAAAACAGAGGAAGTGCAAAGATGAGCAGGCGTTTACAAGTATGCCCTGGTATTCGTTCCGACTCTATAAACACTCATCAGAAATCCTTAAACCTGTTACGAGTCAACACATGACGGCCCAGCACCATATTCTAAGATACCAGTTTCACAGATTCATCCCCTCCCCTCCGTGGCAGCTCTCCAAGAGCCGGTTCCGTTTTGCAAGTGTGGTGTTTTTTCACACCATTGTGCATTGTGTCGTACAAGAGCAGGAGGACCCACGTCTGCAGGGGATGCTGCTCTCTGGGGAGCGCTTCTCGAGGGGTTATGACTGCGTGGAGGGCTGAGCAGGGAGCTCACTGGGGCTTGCAGAGGTTGGTCTGCTCAGGTTGTTGAAGAGATGGATAATAGGAGACTTCTTCATAGCTGATGTGCCTTCACAGGGAGACACCTCTGCTGGGACTCAGCTCTGATATTTAACACTGGTGGAGCTAAGTCCAACACGGGGAAGGGAAAGACAATTGTATTACAAATGAAAATATTTGATATGAGTCAAATATAGTTTAAAAAGTGCCCTTACAGCATCCTGAAGAGAGTGTAATAGAATTTCTGGCACTGGAAATCTTTAACACCTGATAAAATGTGGTTGTCGTTTGGCCAGAGAGCCCTGAACTGGAGCAAAGCTTCCTTGGTGGAGCCCTGTGATCCACCTTACCGGGCGCTGGGACGATGTCAGCAACACCTTTCCAGTTAAAAGCTGCCGAAACAGGCTCCTTGTTTTGCTAAGAGCACTTAATAGCAGCAGTGTAAAGGGAGCTTGGTAGCACTTCAGTCAGTATCTAAACTAGTACAGCCAACCCGGAGCCTGCTGCCCATCCTGGGCTGGCTGGTATGGTCTCATGTTAAAATGGATGGCACCGAGACACAGAAGGACAGATTTCCCTGAGAGAGGCCAAGGGCAGAGATGGGAGCCTGACAGTTTTCTCCCGATGACTGGATCACTCCTTAGCAGTATAACTATGATTCCTCTAGAGAATAAAAATGCTATGGTCTCATTTATACTTTATATTATACAAGAGATTCTCATTGACAACCACTCTGAGCAATTTCTCAGCGACCTTCTTAAAGGGAGCTGGGAGGAATATTTGACTCAGAAGTGATGAATTTTAGGCTTCTGGTGGAGGATTTGGAATAATGAAAAATATCTGCTTATTCTATAATATTCTGGCTTATCCTAATGCTTTGCTTTGCTGATAACACAAATTAAGATTCTTTTAAATTAACCTATGAGTCTGATTTTCCAAGTAGTCTTATTTTGGTTGAAAAAGCCATTTTGTGGGTTGAAACTGGAGTGAAGGTAGCATTCCTATCTTTCTTACAGCATTTTCATGGTCACTGTATGCTGGCCCTGTGTTTTGTGGTCCTGACATATTTCTTGGATAGGGCTTGCTCTGAAAAGCAACCGATTTAACAATTTACGAGCAGATGAGATTCAATAAAAGTAGTATGACTGTGCAGCTGTGGGAATGCAAGGTTCTGATGAGATATTTTCAGTAAGTGAAGAGTGTTGGGAAGGAGAAATAAGTTACCACCGGTTTGTTTGCTGTTCCCATTCTTCCATCACTGTGCCAGCCTTCTCTCATCAATTCTGTCATTATACCCATGTGTCGTTACCTTCAGACTCGGGCCCACGCATGTCTGGGTCTAAGAGTTCCTGAAGCTGTGGAAGAGGCAGCCTTTTGGCCAGAGCGTGCCCCTGAGGGCTGGGCTTGCTGCTGGTGGTGCCCGGCTGCCCGTCACATGTGCCAAGCTACTTGCAGATCACCAGTCCCCACAAGGGCACACATGGGGCATCCCTTCTCGCTCTGTAACCATCCCGCAGGGCTGTGCAGAACACGCTTATCTTCATCCCCTGCGTCCCTCTCAGTTGGTGCCCGGCCAGTCTCTGCTGCCGGGCCGCCGTGGGGAGCCCGCTCGTGTCAAAAGCCAGAACCAATCTCACACGCTCACTTTAAAAGATGCTCTTTAACCACAAAAATAACCCCAACCCCCACCCCGTCCCCCAAAACCCCCAAAGAACAATTAAAAGCAAAACAAAACCACCAACACAAACACCAAAGGAATGAAGAAAAAAAAAGAAAAAAAAGAAAGTAAAGGGAAAAATAAAGAAGTTGAGTCTAGTGCATAAATGCAGTGACTCGGTAAGTGAGGGCAGCCAACGCATTAATGCCCATGTCGATGGGCTGAAAAACAAATCTGAGCATTCTGTGGCCCCGGTGACGGGGTCTCACATAAGTTACGAGTTTTGACACTCCCGTCTATGTCCCGCGCTGGGCTGTGGGTCAGGGAGCGTGGGGACGGCAGGATGGATCCCGCAGCCTGGTTGCTGCCCGGGGACACCCTCCTCCCGCACGCCCCAGCCCATCGGTGGGGCCCCTGGGTTATCCTCAGGGTTTGCATAAATTTGTGGGCATTTTTAACAGCTTTGATGCAACTACCATTCGGTTTTTGCTCACATCCTGTTTGCACCCACAGCTATAAATTTTTTGTGGTAGACAGCAGGCGAACAAAATGCATCCTTGCGATGTGCTTGTGGCCCCACGGGCTGCAGTTGTGTGCCTTAGATAAAAGTGTTGAATCTTGAATCTCCACGCACAGATCCACCGACATTTAATCACATGAATTGTATATTTTAGATATGCTTTAAATGCAGAGATGATAAGAGAAAGCCCTCAAAACGTCCAATAAAGCGTATTTCCAGGTGCCTGCAAGTTTAACGATCATTAAATAAAAAAGAAGGAATATCTTTTCAGGTCTCTGAAAGTTTAGTGATCGTTAAATAAAACAGAAGGAATATCTTTCGTAGACTTCCTCGGGATTTACATCCCGCTTTCCTTCACAAAGTAAACTGTTAAAACTGTCCTGGCCTGTTAGCCCTGTGTACCTTGGGTCCTTGAGATTATTCAAGCTAGAATAGCAGAGAGATAAATTAGGCTGTAAAATGCACTAAGCGTTTCTTTTGTGGCCACTGACATTTAAAAAATTCTTCAGATAAAGACTACCCACGATAAATATTTGCAAGTTAATGAAAGTCTTGGAAACTTCAGTATGCAGATGTAAAATGGGTAAATATCCAGCGTTTCTTCATAGAAATTCAGAGAGGCAAATGGATAGTTGGAAACAACAGTCATGGGCGTGAATATTTGTTGCGGGAGATGCCTCTTTATATAAGACATGTTTATTCAAGGTATGTTGAAAATCAGATTTGCAAAACAAGATCGAACATTAGAATTGTAAATAACCAGAATCAAGTGGGATTTCCTTAAATATACTTAGGTACGTTGCTCATGCAGTGCTAATAGGGCACAGCAGCGCAGTGGATCGGAAACTGAAAAAAGTAATTCTTATGCCTGTGTTGCACCCACAATCGTACATTAAAGACCGTCCAAATTAGGGATATATGAAAGCAAGACCCACAATGACGTTTGTGTATTTGTCGTCAGCAATTTTAATGCGTAATAGATATTCAGAATAATTTTAAGCTCAGAGTCCCTCCCAGTACCTTCTTTCCTAAGCATAAGCATACTTTATTTGCTGCAGGAGATTTAAATCTTTAAAGCAATTTCATAAAAATGAAATATATAAGATATTGACGCATAAAAACTTTCTACCCTTTGAAAATATTCACCCTTAGATTCTTGTATTAAACCAGACAATAGAAAGTTGTTAATACTCATTCCCTGATTTCAAATCGTACATTCTTTTTTAATGGCTACAAGATCAGTAATAAATTTAAGGGTTTAGGCTCACCTATTTGACAGCGTCCACAGAGTTTGTAAAGAAATGCCCTTCTAAAAAAGAAAAGCCTTTTAATATTCTCTTTTATATTCATACCTCATTAAAGTTAATAAGCGATACAGAAATACAAGTTTAAACCCATCTGAATGAAATGCAATACAAACGAAAGAAAAATGTGTACAGTTAAATACTCTGTTTTCAGACGAAATCACGGGATGTCAGTTTACAGAAGATGCATATTACCAGCTCACTGGAAAATGGAGCAGCCAAACAGCTGCTATTGTTCCTACCCTTGGAAAATTAAAATCTCGTAATAACATAGGCATGGAAGTTGCTTATAATTTCACATTTAGGCCTTTGTTTAGAAATGACTTGGGCTCTACTTAAGAGCAAAGTTCATGTAACTGGCAAGGCAAGACTGCGTTATTAACTGACTGTAACAAGTCCTGTGCACAAAAAAGGGATTCATCCCAAAGGGTTATTTGGCATGGCCAAGGCAGCTCTGGAGAGCCAGACCTCTCTGGTAAGTCCCTGCATAAATAGAAGAAGAAAACAAGGAGGCTTCATGAACAGAAGACTTTGTTTTGGAAGAGGAGGCAAGATCGATTAGCTACGAATTACTTCTGACTTTGCTGTCCAGTATTCACAGGGCAGATGCTTCAGCTTTCCTGAAGCCAAACTTTAGTGACACTGAAGTTTCAGCTTCACTGATAGCCCCAAATGGCACAGGGTTCAGCTCACTTTAGCATGGTCAGACCCATCCTTCCCATTTATTTCCCTGTTTGGGGTTATGAAGAGGCCCCATACAGCTTGGGATAACTGAGAAAGGGCTTTCCAGCCTGCGGTTGAAGTGCATCGATGGTGTTGATGGCACACCTGCTGAGAAGGGCAGAAGAAGTCCATCTCAGCAATTTGTATTTTTTCTGGTCTACGTCTGGGACAAGAACAGATGGGATGGGATGGGATGGGATGGGATGGGATGGGATGGGATGGGACGGGACGAGACACTGGCCTGAAGTAGCTCAGTCTGGTTGTGTTCTGCAATTCAGTGCGAGTATTTACTGAATATGTTACATTCCCCATCTCCAGAAGACCGGCTAGCGCACGGTAAAAGTCATCCTTTATGTCTCAGGACAACATGAACATGCTTAAACTACGGCGCCTGCTGGACGCAGGGGTGCCACAGCCACCAGTAATGCAGCAATGCTTCTTCAAGGGTGAAGTAATAATGGGCAATTCGTCCCTTGTATTGGTTGCAAAGGTTGTTTCTTCTGCACGTCTGTCACATCATTTTTCGCTACGTATCGATATGCCTTTCTTCAGCAAAACCTTCCAAGCAGTAAAAAGAGCAGGTCCGCTTTCTGTGTCTGTCTGATGGTCAAGAGGAAACGCATACAGAGAAAACACTGTGTGCTTGCATGGATGAGTAGAAAATAAACACACTTGGTGGAAAGACCTCACTTTGGAAAGCCCATCTTGTAGTCTTTATTAGCATAAGAAAGTCAGAAGTGCTTCAACTTGCTGTCCCGTTTTCAGATGTTACGTGCTATACCACAATGAATAAATGGTACTTGCAACCTGGTCCTCCATAGCTCTCTTGTTTGCAGCTGATTATGTAGAAATTCTAGGCAGTTTCCTTAATCTTTATTGTAGAAAGTTGTTAAAAGCTGGGGCCATGACGTGCATCAGGACTCTCCATGTCGTGACAGTGACGAGAGTGATTTTCTACATTCTTCCGTGAAAAGGCTTGGACAAAGCTCCTTACTGCTTGGTGTTTCTTAGTAGTTCTCCAGCCTACCCTGACCCTTGCAACATGATCTGCCGTGGCCACATTAGTAAAGCAGCTACTCACCTGTTAATATGCTTTTCAGTTCTGCTTTTGGGGTGTGAGCTCTCTCCCTGAATGAAGTGAGCAGCTCCACTGCCTGAATAATCACTTTCAGAAATTAATATGGACTGCAGCCACGTCCATCTGTGCTGTGATTTCCCCCCACCGCCCATGCTTGGAAGGGGCCTGTACCTCCAAAGTAATTATTTACATTCCACCTATTGCATTCTCCATCGCCGAGAACAATCTTCACTCGTTTCTCATCTCCATTTACTCCCTGTTGTTTTCTGTGTTAAAAAAATACTACACAAGAAGTGAAAGCCCATGGTAACCTCTGTCATGTAGCATTAGGTGCTTAAACATGGAATGGTTGTAACTTACATGAAGAATCTTGGATCAGCGGAGTGAGAAAATAGAGATTATTATGATTTTTACAAGCTTTTATTTTGATACAGATGGGTTGCTTTTAGTCACTTTTCTTGAATAAGCTGCTTTATTGTTATTAACAATAATATCTTAGCCTTGCTGCCAATGGAAGAAGGATGAATGACAAATTCTGGCCGAAGACGTGGCATAAACCAGAATTCAAAACCAGGTGCTGTATTTACCCAGAGCAGCAAGGGGATGTGAAGCCAATGGAAAAACCAACCTGGGGACCGGCACGTGCCCGTGTGCGGCTGGTAGCCCCCTGCAAGCCGGAGGGGACAGCCTGGTGGGGCTGGTGGGAGGTTCCCTCCTTGCCCGGCTGTGCTGGAGGCTGTGCGGTCAGGGGGCAGGGGATGAGCAGGGCGCGCTGGTGCTCCTGGTCATATCAAAACCTTTCAGACCAGATGAGATTTGGGGTGAGTCACGGGTAAATTGCGCTTATATGAGGGAGATCGTGGTGGAGCTGGGACCAGGAAGAAATTTTCCTTTAGGCAAAGACTGGCAGGGACTGGAAATTTCTTTTTCTTCCTTCCCTCTGATGCACAAGGCTTGGCTACAGCTGTGACTCCCTCCAAATGTGCTCAGCAAATGTCTCCCTGCTGTTGTAGGGACATGCAAAATTGTACTTTTTATGGTTTTCACAATACGCTNACTCACCTGTTAATATGCTTTTCAGTTCTGCTTTTGGGGTGTGAGCTCTCTCCCTGAATGAAGTGAGCAGCTCCACTGCCTGAATAATCACTTTCAGAAATTAATATGGACTGCAGCCACGTCCATCTGTGCTGTGATTTCCCCCCACCGCCCATGCTTGGAAGGGGCCTGTACCTCCAAAGTAATTATTTACATTCCACCTATTGCATTCTCCATCGCCGAGAACAATCTTCACTCGTTTCTCATCTCCATTTACTCCCTGTTGTTTTCTGTGTTAAAAAAATACTACACAAGAAGTGAAAGCCCATGGTAACCTCTGTCATGTAGCATTAGGTGCTTAAACATGGAATGGTTGTAACTTACATGAAGAATCTTGGATCAGCGGAGTGAGAAAATAGAGATTATTATGATTTTTACAAGCTTTTATTTTGATACAGATGGGTTGCTTTTAGTCACTTTTCTTGAATAAGCTGCTTTATTGTTATTAACAATAATATCTTAGCCTTGCTGCCAATGGAAGAAGGATGAATGACAAATTNATAGAGATTATTATGATTTTTACAAGCTTTTATTTTGATACAGATGGGTTGCTTTTAGTCACTTTTCTTGAATAAGCTGCTTTATTGTTATTAACAATAATATCTTAGCCTTGCTGCCAATGGAAGAAGGATGAATGAGAAATTCTGGCCGAAGACGTGGCATAAACCAGAATTCAAAAAACAGGTGCTGTATTTACCCAGAGCAGCAAGGGGATGTGAAGCCAATGGAAAAACCAACCTGGGGACCGGCACGTGCCCGTGTGCGGCTGGTAGCCCCCTGCAAGCCGGAGGGGACAGCCTGGTGGGGCTGGTGGGAGGTTCCCTCCTTGCCCGGCTGTGCTGGAGGCTGTGCGGTCAGGGGGCAGGGGATGAGCAGGGCGCGCTGGTGCTCCTGGTCATATCAAAACCTTTCAGACCAGGTGAGATTTGGGGTGAGTCACGGGTAAATTGCGCTTATATGAGGGAGATCGTGGTGGAGCTGGGACCAGGAAGAAATTTTCCTTTAGGCAAAGACTGGCAGGGACTGGAAATTTCTTTTTCTTCCTTCCCTCTGATGCACAAGGCTTGGCTACAGCTGTGACTCCCTCCAAATGTGCTCAGCAAATGTCTCCCTGCTGTTGTAGGGACATGCAAAATTGTACTTTTTATGGTTTTCACAATACGCTGGGTCCCCTTGTTTTGCTGACAGGCAGCATTAACATTGCTCTTCTATGCAAAGATGAGCCTGAAATGTGCAGGAGAGTGCTCAGAAGCACTTTTTGACCTAGATGGGTAGGGGCTGGGAAGACAGGTATATTGTCTAGAACGTCTATTAAACTGTTGCTGATGGGTGTAGGAAACAGAGTTTGAGGTCCTAAACAGTCCCTTTGAGTTCTGTGTCCCTGGATATCAGCAGTTCGGGATCTCTGCTGGATTCCCTGTCAGAAGAGCCTGGATGAGACCGCAGGCCATGACCGTGGGACTTCCCCGTCTTGCCCTACAAAGAAGAGGTTAGAGGTCTTGTGAAAGAGTAAGAAAAAAAAGGAGAAAGGAGAGAGGGAGGCTTAGGACNCAGGTGCTGTATTTACCCAGAGCAGCAAGGGGATGTGAAGCCAATGGAAAAACCAACCTGGGGACCGGCACGTGCCCGTGTGCGGCTGGTAGCCCCCTGCAAGCCGGAGGGGACAGCCTGGTGGGGCTGGTGGGAGGTTCCCTCCTTGCCCGGCTGTGCTGGAGGCTGTGCGGTCAGGGGGCAGGGGATGAGCAGGGCGCGCTGGTGCTCCTGGTCATATCAAAACCTTTCAGACCAGGTGAGATTTGGGGTGAGTCACGGGTAAATTGCGCTTATATGAGGGAGATCGTGGTGGAGCTGGGACCAGGAAGAAATTTTCCTTTAGGCAAAGACTGGCAGGGACTGGAAATTTCTTTTTCTTCCTTCCCTCTGATGCACAAGGCTTGGCTACAGCTGTGACTCCCTCCAAATGTGCTCAGCAAATGTCTCCCTGCTGTTGTAGGGACATGCAAAATTGTACTTTTTATGGTTTTCACAATACGCTGGGTCCCCTTGTTTTGCTGACAGGCAGCATTAACATTGCTCTTCTATGCAAAGATGAGCCTGAAATGTGCAGGAGAGTGCTCAGAAGCACTTTTTGACCTAGATGGGTAGGGGCTGGGAAGACAGGTATATTGTCTAGAACGTCTATTAAACTGTTGCTGATGGGTGTAGGAAACAGAGTTTGAGGTCCCAAACAGTCCCTTTGAGTTCTGTGTCCCTGGATATCAGCAGTTCGGGATCTCTGCTGGATTCCCTGTCAAAAGAGCTTGGATGAGACCGCAGGCCATGACCGTGGGACTTCCCCGTCTTGCCCTACAAAGAAGAGGTTAGAGGTCTTGTGAAAGAGTAAGAAAAAAAAGGAGAAAGGAGAGAGGGAGGCTTAGGACAGGCATAAGATGAAGAAATGGAGGAAGGAGGAGACTAAGGAGAGGCACAATGCTCCCAAGTGGAGACGTTACCTTTTTCGCTTTCCTTTACTGAATGTCCCCTCATTGGTAAATGACACCCACAGCATGTAGAGGAAAGGGGTGGGCTGGCTGCACTAATAGTCCTGGCTGCTCTGGGTACTAAGCAGCTGGAAACAAAGAAAATTGCCTAAAATTCATCAGCATGGGCCCTATCCAAATCCCGGTGACTTCAGGGAGCACTAGCCTGAGCCCCAAAATCTGCTGGCAGATTAGCTACCCCCACGCTCCCAAGCTTATTTAGGGAATTATCTCTTGGAGGAAAAAAAATGAAAACGCATTGCTGGCAACTTGTACGGCGGCACCCCAGCAGAGGCAGACAGCATCCCCTCCTCCCGCAGTGGTGGGAGCCCATCACCTCATTCCCCTGCCACCTCCTTTTCTATAAAATAAGAGAGTTGGCTATGCCTGGCAGCCCCCCAAACCGACTGGCTGACTTTCCATGGATGCCGGGCAGAGGGGGCATGAGCCGAGGTACGTTTGCTCAGCTGAAGCCCCTCTGGCACAGCCTGGCCCTGCTGGCGAGCTCTCAGTGGAGGGAAGCAGGAGCGCACAAGGGAAAACACGTCCCGTTGGCAGCGGTTTTGCCAGCGAGCCCACACAGCTTTTGCCTGCACGCAATTTTGGCATGACGAAATTATATTATTAGTCCGTCACTTTTACAAGCATTGAAATTTATGGAGGAGGCACAGATGTTAAAAAAAAAAGCAAAACCAAACAAATACCCAAAGCTGAAAAATAAATAACCCAGCTAAAAAGGAAGCCTCGGAGCCAGACTGACTCCTCGGCGGCTGCTGCAGAGCTCAGTTTCCACAGCAGTGGCCCGGGACGCCTGCCAGCCGGCGTGGCGGTGGGAGCTGCCCCATCCCCTACGTTGTGCACCGCCGGTCCCTTTCGTCTTTACAGCAGGGGTGTGTTGCGGTGCGTTTCTCCATCGAAGCCAATGAGGGACATGGCCTCGCTCCATCCCTAGTGAGACGCGACTCAGTGAGACAGGAAACTGCAGCAAAGTTTGCTGGTGGCGGTGAACTCCGGCTCAGTGCAGAGCCAGCGGAAAAGGCAGGTCGGGCAGATGGCGAGGATGTCCCCCGGGCTACCGCACACAGGCTCTCCGTCAGCTGGGTGGGAGGTGGGCCAGCAAAGCAGCCTGCACGGGCGTAGGGCAGCTGCATGGTGCCATCCATGTGGCTCGCGCCTCCGTGGAAGGAACCTTTCCCTCTGGCACTGAAACCAATCCAGGAGGGAGTCCCTGTACCCTGCCAGTTTTGCACTTTAAAAATGCTGGCAGGTAGGCTCTCCTTTCCAGTTACATCATGTCACTACCGCTCACCTGGGGTGTGTCTGGGCATTGGTTGGGGTCCAGCAGCGGTGTGGTGGATGCTTTAAACCCTGGTAGATTTGCTCCCATCTCCTGATGCTGTGGTCCCTCTGCCAGGCCTGCTTTGTTAAAAATGTGGTTTTTTATAAATTATTCTACTTGCCAATGTTTCATATTCAGCCGCTCATTCCCCTTGTGGTCCCTGCTGGGTTTGCTCCCCTTCCCAGGATGAAGGTCCTGGGCACAGACTCTTGCGGGGCTGAGGCCCTCTTCCCGGGGTCCTGTGCTCCCCAGGGACTCACATGCTGACCTCCCTGAGCTGTAGGGCCCACCTCCGAGGGTACGTGCGCATGTGCATCATTTTGAAGATGGTAGTGGAGAAGGTTTAAGTAAAAACCTTACTTTTCCCCAGCAGTGGGTTCAGGTACAGCAGAGGCAGGGCTGTGGCTGGGGCAGGCATAGGGGCGGAGGGGCAGGTGCGAAAGGGCAGGAGCTGGGGCTGGGGCGTAGGGACTGGGACAGAGGAACAAGGACAGATGGACAGGGCAACAGAACAGGGGCTGGAGTAAGGGAAGAGAGGGATGAGGCAAAAGGATGGAAAGGGGGATAGAAGCAGAGAGACAAGGGTTGGGGTGAAGGCGCGGGGATGCAGGGGCAAGGAGGGAGCGGAGGCAGGGACTCAGGTGTTGGGGTGGGGACCAGGGGCAGTGGCAATGGCGGGGGCTGGGACCCAGGGACAGACACGGGCAGAAGTTGGGGCGGGGAGGCGGGGGCAGGGACCCGGAGGCAGACAAAAGGCGGGCAGCAGAGCCCGCGTCCCCGCAGCGGCAGCACCGCACACCGGCGCGCAGAGCGAGGAGCGGGAGGAGCGGGCGGC
>VZSC01000703.1:427369-437856 GCA_013398225.1 Steatornis caripensis | reverse complement strand
GTGACCCCGGCAAGGTGCGCGGCGGCGGCCCGGAGGGCTCGCCCGGTGAGCTCCCGGTAGCTGCATCTTGCCCGGTGGCCCCGCTGGCCCCGCTGCCCGTCTGAAATTGGCACCGCGGCTGCGTTATTCCGTCCGACAGCAGGCAGCGAGGCGGTGCTCTGCCCCCGACACCTGCCCCGGGGGCCGCAACCAGAGCGTTTGAGGGTGTGTTTTAAAGCCACTGTAGTAAGAAAGAATACATGAACGCGGGGCATACAGAAGATCATACTAATTCTTACGAACACAGAAGAAAGCCCACAGACTGCACTTGAAAACTATTGTGTTGACACAGCACAAGATGTAGGTGCACCCCGGCATGACCCAGCCTCATACCTTATCTTTAACTTGCAGTGGTAATTTTTTTTAACATCTTGTGCATTGATTAAACACCTACCTGTGCCAAAACAAGGCAAGAAGCACTACCTGTTTGCGATGTGCAGTGCAGCAGACATCTCCTTGAGCTAAGCATACTTAGATATTTTGAAATATCTCATTTGAATATTTTTAACTATAACAATTATCAATGTTAAATATAGCACAAATCCAAAATAAATATAGAAAAAAACCAAAGAATGCGATCTGGAGAAATAATTTGAAGTAATCTGGGCTTTTATATAGTGCAGTTAGTTTAATGTTACTGAAAAATGCCGGTCTGCACTGGTTGAGCATTTATCGTTTAAGAATCAAACTAAAGGTGGTGTTGTGGGGACACAGATGTGGAGTTTTGAGATGCAGTCAGAAGCACACGACAAAGGCAGACTTGCATATGTCCAATGCAAATTCACCTCGCTTAGAGAGCATATTAAACTATACTGCTCAAACTCTTTGCAAGTTCCACTGAGGCTTCACTTTACGCTTAACTGCCTCTTCCCAGACACAGATGACGGCAGCATCCAAGAGCATTGAGTTCAAAGAGGGGTGAATTGGATGAAACCATACACCAAAGGCTGGCTGAGAAAAGAATCTGATTAAAAATAATCAGCCAACAACTTTCTGTTAATTTGTCTAGATACTTTGCAGCCAGTGGTGCTGTGACAGTGGCCCGAGTGTCCCTTGCATGGCCCTGCGCACCAGGAGAGGAACAGTGTCTGGTGCGGAAGACACTTGCCAGGGAACCAGGCAAGCACGGGAGCTTCTGCAAGTGGCTTCTCTGACACACTGAATCCAGCACTTTATTTCCCTGTGCCTCTGAATTTCCTAAGTAAAATGAAGGCAATAATATTCCCTTCTTTGCATAGCTCAATTAGATACTTTGGTATTTAGTGCTTCTCCCCTAACCCTTAAAAGTACTCCAGATTTGGCCCTATTCCTGCAATCAGTAAATATTTAAAAATGCATTCACTGATTGAATAGGACCAGACCTACGCTGCATATAAATATGCTCTTTTATATACAAGACTGACTTGCTAAATCGGTAAACAATTTTATTACCTTTGACAGACTTTTATTTCTTGAATTAGCTTATTTCCGATTTAATTAAGTCCTTGAGCTGGCAAAGCACTTAAGCGCTTGCTCAAATGCAAACTGACAAAGTGTGCACCGTTTTAATATAGGCACCTGCTCAGCTCCCTTCCAGCCAAGGGGTGGTCGTGTGTTTGGAGAGCTGCATCAGGGCCCTCTTGGCTTGCTTGTAGATTTGCTGTTGGGTAGCAATGATCCTGTTCTGTTTTTCTCCCGGGCTTTCCACTGTAATCTGCAGAGGAGAATATAATTTCTTCAGGAAAAAAAAAACGACCACAGCATATATTGAATTTTTTTATGAAATTCTTTTGGGTTTGTTTCCAGTCTGCAGTCAATTTTGATTATCCAAGTCAAGCCGCCTTCAGCGCTGAGAGCATGCACCATCGTTTATGGACAGATAAGTACATTGGAAACACGTAAACAAAAAAAGAGACTTGACTGAACATTGAGTCTTCACTGCCGGTAATCACAGAAACCTAAACATGAACAACCAGATTTGTAGTGTTTAAAAAATACATATGGATTACCTTTACACCATATTTTTTCTGATTCCTTAAAAAATTTTTTGCTGTCACTACAAACAACGCCTTTTTCCCAAGGTTTCAAATCTAGGTATTTTAGGAACAACTTTGAACTTTTTTTCCCATGATTGATGGCAAAACTCATAATTCTGCCCTTAAAATAGTTTTCTTAATGACACTTGAGTTTCTATTTCACTCCCCATTGTTCCTTTTTTATTTTTTTCCCAGAACGGATTAACCTTCAGTCTCCAAATGTTATCAGTTTCCATCAATGACTGTTACTATTCTTAGATATACTGTATATTGTCTGGAACCATTGCTCTGATAGGTTGTAAAAAAAAGTTTTCAACTATTTTAAGCGGTAGTTATGCACTCTTTCAGCACTGATAAAAAGTTGTTTAAAGTCTGGCCAATTCCACCTTTGTTATTAACTGCTGTATTTAAGGAATACAGAGCACTACTTAGGATCTGTTTTCATTAGGGTTACTTACATTTCCAGTACCTACTTGATCTGGGGGGTATTTTAATTGTAAATTCTTAATGTTCAGATTATTAGAAAAGAAAAAGGTGTTGGAATCCGAAGTGAGGGAGAGGAAGAGATAAAATAAGTGGAGAGTAAGTAGTGATGTTGCTTGAAGCATAAACAGAATTGTAACAGAGGCACAGAAACTCCGTTACGGACACTTCCCCTACAAGTTATGCTGAAGTGTAGAGAGATTTTTGTGAGCTGGCAGGAGCAAAGAGTGTGCAGGAGGTGATGTTAATGATGGTGCTTTCGTAGCAGAAGAGCAGATTTTGGTCCATGTCTTCCAGCATCAGCCTGAGAAGCAGGTCAGCTTTTTGAGTCTTTTGCAGGGTATTCCCTCAAAAATTTTCGTCTCATCCACTTAGGCCCTCCTATGATCTGCGAAAGAATGGACACTTCCATCATATTTTGTTTTAAATTAAAGACGTGTGTAGAAATTTTTGCTCATGGGAGTCGAGTTATCTCCAGGGATTATTCTGTAAATCTTAAGGGACACTTAAATTGAAAATGTGAGGCTGGCAATAGCTAGCAACAGAGAGGGAGTTACTAAGAATGGGGAAGACCGTTGGTCTTCAAACCTCTTCTTTCTTCTGAAGTCCTTAGCAATACCCTGCAGCTGCATAAGGGTTTCGTAGCACATAATAATTTCATCTCGGGTCAGCGTTTACTAAAAATGTCCTCATGCACCAAAACCCCCAGAGTGTACCCTCGCTGTGCTCTCTTTTATTTAGGATTTTCTTGTACAAACGGAACGTTGCAAAAGCAAGGCTGATGTCCGTGTGCTGTGGCCTGTTCTTCAGATGGCCTGTTTGAATTTGTCAAACCTGAGCCTTACTTAGGGCATTTTTGAGTGAATGTGGGTTTCTAAATCTTGATATTGGCCAATGGATCGTACATGTTTCTGAAGCTCTTTTCTAGCCCCAGAATTCATGTGGTGCGTCTTTGCGAATTTTAAAACGTCGTGCTTTTTAGATCTCTTGACCAGAAACTGATGAAGGATGCCAACCTTAAAAGAAAAGGGTAGACAAGTCATAGCTGCCAACCTCTTAAAAACCATGTTTTGCTAGAAAAGATGTTAAATTTTAATGGCTTCAGCTGTCTTCGCTCTAATTCATGGGCCAAATAAGTGGTCAGCAGATGGCTCAGNAGTCTGGCCAATTCCACCTTTGTTATTAACTGCTGTATTTAAGGAATACAGAGCACTACTTAGGATCTGTTTTCATTAGGGTTACTTACATTTCCAGTACCTACTTGATCTGGGGGGTATTTTAATTGTAAATTCTTAATGTTCAGATTATTAGAAAAGAAAAAGGTGTTGGAATCCGAAGTGAGGGAGAGGAAGAGATAAAATAAGTGGAGAGTAAGTAGTGATGTTGCTTGAAGCATAAACAGAATTGTAACAGAGGCACAGAAACTCCGTTACGGACACTTCCCCTACAAGTTATGCTGAAGTGTAGAGAGATTTTTGTGAGCTGGCAGGAGCAAAGAGTGTGCAGGAGGTGATGTTAATGATGGTGCTTTCGTAGCAGAAGAGCAGATTTTGGTCCATGTCTTCCAGCATCAGCCTGAGAAGCAGGTCAGCTTTTTGAGTCTTTTGCAGGGTATTCCCTCAAAAATTTTCGTCTCATCCACTTAGGCCCTCCTATGATCTGCGAAAGAATGGACACTTCCATCATATTTTGTTTTAAATTAAAGATGTGTGTAGAAATTTTTGCTCATGGGAGTCGAGTTATCTCCAGGGATTATTCTGTAAATCTTAAGGGACACTTAAATTGAAAATGTGAGGCTGGCAATAGCTAGCAACAGAGAGGGAGTTACTAAGAATGGGGAAGACCGTTGGTCTTCAAACCTCTTCTTTCTTCTGAAGTCCTTAGCAATACCCTGCAGCTGCATAAGGGTTTCGTAGCACATAATAATTTCATCTCGGGTCAGCGTTTACTAAAAATGTCCTCATGCACCAAAACCCCCAGAGTGTACCCTCGCTGTGCTCTCTTTTATTTAGGATTTTCTTGTACAAACGGAACGTTGCAAAAGCAAGGCTGATGTCCGTGTGCTGTGGCCTGTTCTTCAGATGGCCTGTTTGAATTTGTCAAACCTGAGCCTTACTTAGGGCATTTTTGAGTGAATGTGGGTTTCTAAATCTTGATATTGGCCAATGGATCGTACGTTTCTGAAGCTCTTTTCTAGCGCCAGAATTCATGTGGTGCGTCTTTGCGAATTTTAAAACGTCGTGCTTTTTAGATCTCTTGACCAGAAACTGATGAAGGATGCCAACCTTAAAAGAAAAGGGTAGACAAGTCATAGCTGCCAACCTCTTAAAAACCATGTTTTGCTAGAAAAGATGTTAAATTTTAATGGCTTCAGCTGTCTTCGCTCTAATTCATGGGCCAAATAAGTGGTCAGCAGATGGCTCAGACAAAGATGTGGTCAGGCATGGGACTGATGAAAGGAGGTAGAAGGTCCACAAAGGCCTAAATGAGCCTTTTTTGTGAATTTGCAGATGAGGTGTAATCTCTGGTTAAATCCTTTTCCCCCCATCAGGGGGCGGCTCCCCCCTGCAAAGGAGACGTGATTGCCCCAAATAACCAAAATCAAAGTCAGCATGGCGTGCCGGCATGACCCACATTTGTCAGGTGACGTCTGACTGTAGGACAGAAATGGTATTGTTGGTATTACGGGTCTGCATAGGGCAGACTACTCTGGGCATGTCTGTATGCATTAAAAAAATGATCTCTGCCTCAGTGAATTCACTGTCCGAGGCCAGAGCTCTCTGTGAGAGCTGGTGTGTGTGCACGGACCTTTCGCATAGTGCAGAGCCCAGGATTGCAGTCAAGGAAGAAAAGAAGCCTATAAATGGTGAAAGAGTGTGAAAGTACTGTTTCAGTGGGGATAGCGCACGTATTTTCTGCTTTCTGTGTTTAAAGGACATATTTTTGAATGTGCATAATTTATCTGTGGAATTAATTGCTAAAATCTGTTCATGCTAACAACTTTTAAGTAGAAATAAAAAAAAATTATTGTAAATGATTAATAGTTGTAATTAGATATAAATAGATGTATGTAAACCAAGGTATAAACCTTGTACTTCAAGACCTATGGTGACCAGCAAACGATTTGTAAGTAGGTTACTCTGCTGTGGTTGCATGTAGTACTTTTCTCCAATGTTTCCCGCATCGATTATTCCACCAAACCCATTTTCGTTCAGTAGGTAGAACAGGGTGAGACTGTCAGATCAGTGGCCGTTCTCATTTTTCTTATTGCTCCCTTGATCTGGATCGTTGAAGGTCACTGCTTTTGTAATACTGCAGCATTTTATTATAGTACAATACTACAGTATTTGCATATTGACTGGTTGAAGTATGATTTTCAATCTGATAGTAGCCGTGGGGATACAAATAAGATGGATTCAGACGCAACCTTCATTTGCTTTGGGTGTCTCATGCCCTACAGCTGTGGTTTAGATTTGTCATGAGGGTTTGCTGCATGGAGAGGGAACCAAACGGCGCTGTCTTACCTCTGAGAATAAGCAACCTTTCATACCGGCCCTTGTTATGAGAATTTCAATAGTCTCTGATGAAAGGTTCATTCTTTTTAACACGTTTCCTTTCTTTGTGCTGACATTTCCTGCCTTTTCATCGTGCATGAAAAGTGCGCAGAGTGCACATGTGTGTCTGGAATATTTGTGTAATTCCCACTTTTTTTCCTCCCAGTTGTGACTAGCCTCTGGGATAAACACAGGACAGACTCTGACAGTGCAACTTCTAACATCTGTCAAAGCCCCAAAACAGATTGCCTGTGGAAAAGACCTTTCCAGTTTATCAGACAATGCCTTCTTGTTAGGCATTCCTCTCTTCCCCCTACCCTCAGGTCAGTCCTGGAAAATGAAAGCCATAGCCTGTGTCATGCAGTTCACGTGGCACGGGCTGGGCTGTGCTGACGGATCGTGGAGGATGCTGATGGCGTCACAGAGGCAGAGATCTCCCTGGTCCATGCCCATCAGACCTTCTCCCAGGTGCTCCCCAATGCTCAGATGCCTCTCATGGGCGACACATTTTTTATTCTTTTCCTAAAGGGAAGAGCAGAGCCATGGAGATGGGTTTTCTAAAAGACATTATTTTGGTTTAATATACCTCTCACTAAGCATTTGCCTTAAATAAGGCAATTTCAGAGAAGCGTATGTCCTGCTTGGAGAGGGAGAACCAAGGTTTGCAAGGGGCATTAGGATTTGTGCCCGTTTATTCCACAGTCCAGGACCAGGCATTACTCTGTCCTTCTGCGGCTGCAGAGGTCCTGGCTGGGGATGGAGAAGGCACCCAACGGCTGGGCACAGGGCCACAGGCTCCCTGCCCAGTAGCTCCTACAACTGTTTGGAGCAGCTGATGCCTCCTGAGCAACACAGCGTTTCCTGGGCAGCTGGGTTCAGCTTAGCTTCAGGCAGAGGCATCTGTGGCCTCATTCTTCATCTCACCAGCCACAGCATCATCTGTGTCACTCCAGACTCCCTTTGGTGTAGCTGTTTGTTATTTACCCTTGGCCCATTGCTGCCAGCATGGCTTTCCGTTTGGAAAAACTAGTTGGTGTATGTGTTTTTTTCATGCTGGCAGTGTTCCCCACATGGCTCCTGGGAACCTCTGTTCTTGTCCCTCCATCCCGATGGGACCCTTGGTTTTCCTGGGGAATCACAACATCCCTGACTGAGACCTCGTAGTGTTTCCTCTCAACCTGTTGTAGGCAATGCCCTTTAAGTGAGCATGCCAGTCTAGGAAGCATGAGATGTTTGGGGGGACTGGACATGAATGGTTTGCAAAAGTTGCAGGGAAGCAGGTGAGGAGTTGACATTTTCCCAAAGGCTTTAATTGCAAAGCAGAGGCTGTTTTTCAGTCTTCGTAAGGTCCCTCTTGCTATACTTTTTCATCCTGGGAACAAAACGGAGGAGGCTGTTCCCTGTTCCTCTTTAGGCCCTTTGATATTAATGTTGGTTGTGAGAGTTTCACAAGCGTCTCCTCGGGGGGTGAAATCGATGGCACTTTTCCAGCCTGCATCTGTTGAAGTTCAACCTGCAAGATCCCTGAGTGACAGCAGGCGACAAATCCATCTCCCTTCAGGTGCAAGCTTTACCCTACACTACCCTAAGTTTAAAAAAAACCCTTCTTTCAGACTTCTACACTGACCTTCTTCATAAAAATCTGTGTGCTGCAGGTTTGTCTCCAAACAGTGCAAGTGCTTCAGTGCCTTGTCCAAGTGCTGCCCCAGTTTCCCGTGTCCGGAGGTGACAAACACCACAGGGTGTATCTGGCCCCGCAGTGCGACCGGTGCTCCCCACAGACCAGAGGGGGAATGCCCTGCCTCGCTCCCCAAGAGGGAGGTGGTGTGCCTGCCTTGGGGACAGCCTCTCCCCACGTCCTTGCTGAAGGGCCAGCTGCCAGCAGGGGAGGACGTCAGATGCATGGTGGCCCTGCATGCCTCCAGCCCTCTCCCTCCTCCTCTCTGCCTACTCAGAGGAGGGAACAGCTCCAGGGGACAGTTCAGAGTATTTGATGGAGATGCCCAGAGTAAAATTTGATTTAAGTTTGGTGCATGAGAAGCCTTATTACCTTTTGGGTATAGGGGATCAGTAGGCGCTGGAAATACTTGTGAAGCCATGTGTGAACCTATTGCCGTGTCTCCACCTGAGTCAGAAGCCTTAGGACATGCAAACATGCAGGGTGGTCGCTGGTTTCTCTCTTTGGTTTTGCAAGATGTGGCATGGAGGGGGGGAAATGGCAGAGCCCTTCCTCTTCTTCAGCAGGGTGAGAGGATTAGCCATCAGAGATGGGCTGAAGATCTGTCTGTGTTTCCCTGAATGTCCTCTACTCACATGTACACACGACTGTAGCTGCTGGTTTCCCACAGGAGGCAGGGCTGCACACATCAGGCTGAGAGGATCGAGTTATAAACCAGACCGAGATGAAATGCTAGGAGCTCTTACACAGTACTTAGCAAAGCTACGATTGCCTCAGATTAGCCAGAGTTATTTACTCCTCCCTGTGTCTGCTTGAAGGATAGTTTTGTAAATAAATGAGTATGACCTGACGGAGCTGAAAGACGAGGGTCTGCCTGCTGAACCCAGCTCTGGCTGCAGCTGCTGCAGCGCATCTCCTGCTGTCCATCTCGTTGTTCCTCGCTGCCATGGGTGGTCAGACACTGGCACCCAGTCCTTCTTCCCCCTCCAGCTCCTGGCCATCGTGCGGCTGTACGAAGAGTGGTCCAGCTGACGAAAAACACACAACGTAAGGGGCACCACCCTTTACCTCTTTCCATCTCCCCAATGTCATTTTTAAGAGTGCATTTTAAGAGTGTCATTTTTAAGAGTAAGACAATCCAAAGTTGGTAAAGAAGCAAAGTTTGTTGGGGGAAATCCATCAAGTAAGCTCCATTTCATGCACAGTTGTGTGTCTGGGAGCAAATGCTCTTTTGGTGCAAATGTGTGTCGGTTGTCCATAGGTGGTGTATGTAGGATGCTCCCTGGGGATGTATGGGACGACTGTGGAAGTTGATGGTCTGTCCATGGCTGTGCACGTCATAGCAGAGAGGAGGGGAGGAAAAGAGAAAGGAGAGAGCGCAGACACTCACTGGCCAGAAGACTTACAGAAATTTGGGAATATTCTTCTCTCTGTGGCTTATGGCCACAGCATTCAACATGTCTGGTAGAATATTCATAAATGAGTTAGTAAGGACACAGAAGATTGTTTTCCTGTGTTCATTGCCCATGCTTTTGCAGAGGGACACTTCGTGGCAGAGCTGGGTCTGCCTGTGTGAGCACTGCACTGGGGGAGCTCTTCCTACACTAGAAATGAAAGCGATGAATAGGTAATCGGCCTTTTTAACATCTGAAAACAGCAACACGACCCTCTGTGGCCTCTCTTCGTGTCAGGCCCTGGGATGTGAGAAGTCATTCATCACATCACAGGGCTTGGCAAGGTCTCTGCCATTCGCCTTCCACTCTTCCCACTGCTCCCCAGGACAGTACAATAGATAGGAAAGAACAAGAAATATAGATAATACTTATCTTTCTGGCTAAACAAGCTGTGTTTTCCAGGCCACAATAACCTTCCAGTGTTCCTATCTCACAGGGGAAATGCGCTGCTAGAAAAAAACAGCCCTCCTTCCAGAATTAGACACATTCATCCGGACACTGGATAAAATGATTATTGATACCAAGAACTGCAGAGAGAAACAAAACAGCACAACCGACCAAGGCAAAGATCCTGGTTTAAGGAAGCAGGCTTGTTTGTGGGGATACCAGGCATCAAAATTAAAGAGTCAGTACTAGAACACGCTGGGAAAAAAATGTTCCTAGTACATTTGAAAGATGGGATCTCTGGCTAAATGCCGGTGTTCAACATTTTCGTAGAGCAATTCTTCTGACTCTGGCCTAAAAAGGCTGCAGCCTTCAGAACCTCATTCTGGTTAATATGATCAAAACCCTCTGGAAAATATTTTTATGCTTTCCAATTATTATAGTTGATTTGCTGATGACTGATACCCTGTCAGATAGGTTTTCAAGTCGATAGTGTTCTTGCACGAGGCAGAGGACTTTAGAGTTGATTCGGCTGAAATTGCCATGTTTGTAGTGAATTCATTTAAAATTTAGTTTTGCAAAAGATAAAAACTGGTAACGTATTTGAGTAGAGTTTGGTAAATGTTTTAATGGAAAATGGAGGGAAGTGAAGCATTTGAAATACATTACTGATATTTTCAAAACAAAGTTTTGATTTTTGCTTTGCAAAAGTATCTTAATTGTGAAACTGACTGAGAAAGAAAAAAGAAGTTAGCTGCATAATCAGAAAATGAAACGAGACTTTTCTGCTCGAACAGAATTCTTTATCTAATTTTTTGGGGTTCATTGAAGATTTTCATATTGACCTAACTGATTTTTTTTTTTTTTTTTTTTTTTTTTT
>VZSC01000703.1:315462-427243 GCA_013398225.1 Steatornis caripensis | reverse complement strand
TTTTTTTTTTTTTTTTTTTTTTTTTTTGTGCTAAACCCCTCAGTACTTCTCCTTTTATGTTAATCCAGGCTGATCGCTTTTTCTTTCTTTTTCTTTTCACTTTGGTCAGTGAACCAAAAATTGAACAGTTCTACTTCTGACAAGTTGACCATTTAATTTCCGGCCACTGAACAGATCTGATTCAGACAAATAACCCTCACCACTCTGCTCACATTTGCTCCCAAAATAAATTACAGAATAATAATTTGCTCCTTAAGACACTGACGTGTGGTTGGTAGCAATACTGACATTTCCAAGGTAACAGACTCATGTTTTCTATAATGATACCTGTGGTTGCTATGTGACTTCTGATGTGTACGTTGACCACATTTTCTTTAACGTCGAGTCATTGTCCAGTTTTCTTTTTCAGCAGAAATCTTTTCAGTGTTCAGTAAACAAGGCTTAGGGGAGATCGGTCGCTTGGTTCCTTCTGGATGTCTACAATGAAAGGATATTTCTGCTTCCAAACTTGAAAACCTGTTGTAGTGCATCTGTAGAATTGGAATTCATTTAACTAGACAAATAGGCCTTCACGTCTTTAAAATTATCTTTTTTTTCAAGGAATAATATTTACAGACCTGACCACCTCAAATAGAAATAAACTCTTTAGAGCAGACATGGAAACTGGCTTTCAGAGATGCAGGCTTATTTTGTTCAGGGAAATGATCCCCTGTTCTTCATTGCCGTGCTTCTCCTTCAGCGTGTAGTTAACACAGAGTGAAAATTATGGAATTATAGCAGAGCTGTGATGTTTGCAGAATTTGCCTCAACCGGAGTTGATGAAAAGTTGTGGATTTGGTCGGGGGCTGGCAGCAACGGTCCCCCCCCAGCCTCAGGCAGCCCGGCTTACTCCAGTGAGCATCTGTGGACCTTTTCGCTCAAAGAGATGTAAGTTTTGTTTCATCAAGTGGTAGCAGATGTTAGGGAGCTTTCATGCCATTCATCACTGAGGGAAAGCCAATGCGATGTCATCTGGCTGTTTTCTTAGTACAAATTGTTTTTTTAAACTCTCAGCTATCTTTGAGCAGAGGTGGTGGTGCGTTGCCCACTGGCTACTCTTCTTTTGGGACCTTGCCCAAAACACCGATGCCCAATTCCCCCCAAGCCCCTTTTTCCCAATTAGCGAGATTGCAGTAGAGACCCAGTTCTCCTGCTATTTGCAACATTTTCGATCCGAGAAAACACATTGTAAAATTAATTGCGGTACAATATTTCTTCTGATTGCGCATCACTAACTGCTAAGAAACACTACTGAGTGACTTGCAGCTTAACTATTAATCTTTCATTCCAGATTTACAAAACCTGCACTTGTTGCAGTTACAACATGCAGTTATTCTCTGCATGCAAACAGAAACAGGGAACCTTTTTTTTCTAATTTACATATTTTCTCTAGAGCATGTAGATTTTTTATAAGGTGCAGAACTCATACAGATGCTAGTAAGCATAGTACCTCAAATCTTTTGGACTGGCCAAATCGTTGACAAACAAACATTGCATGTTCTTTTTGACACCTTGGAGCACTCCAGTTTTTAATGCTCCAGGGTGAAGGATGTTCCCATGAAAAAGGATCAGCTACAGCAAAGCCCACAGCTGCTTGATGCATCATGTAATACGAGCGATGAGAAACCGGCTTTGGGCAGCAGGACAAGCTTTACATCTACTCTCTTCTTGAAAATTTTACTAATTTACTCCTCCAGCCGGTCATGCGGGTAGTAGTTTCCATCCCCCTTGGGGCAGTGCTGTGTTGTGGCAAGCCTGACCCCGGCATCCAGGTTGCAGAGAGGTGAGGCAGAAGGGCTGACCATACATGACGGAGCAGTCAGATTTTCAGCTGATCAGATTCTTCCCCTCTTCTATCTTTTTAGAGCCGAGCTCATTGCTCAGAGAATGCAGCTGGATCGACAGCTTCCATCTAGTAGCTCTCCCACAAAACTGCTAGACAGATGTATCAGTAAGAAAAAAAAATGCCCCGGTCAAATGATCTGGACGACGTTCCAGCTGTGTGCCAGTTCAGTTCTCATCTCTTCTGCTGAATTTAACACGTGTTTATTATGTTTAGCACGCAGAGTGGTTGTAATGAATTTGAATTAGAGGGGAATCATCTTCTTTGTGCTTTTTTTTATGCCAAGAACACTGTGCTCTGATATAAAGAGAGATTGATGCCTTTATAATTAGCTAGACCAGCATCTGATGGCCTTTCGAGTTTTGGATTTTACTTGCTGATGCCTTGTGTAGGTATTTGCCATTGAGGCAAACCAGGAATGAACGCTAATAACGCTTCATGTTTCCTTATTCCTCTTGAACAGTTTGGAATTTTGAGGTATAATGAAAGTATAATAATAAATTTCTTTTAGTTATACACTTGAGAGCATATTCCATGATACCCTTTGTTATGTACCTGGCAGTTTTGTTGCTTCTTGAGGTTTTCCGTTGCAGGTAATCCCATTACTGCTGGGATAAATAGATACAGTGTTGGGTGGCTAATTGTTTAATGCGCTCTTCAGAATCAGAATAGGCGCAACAAGGAAATACTTGTGAGTGGGGTGGCAGAGAACTTAATATATATTTCAGGATCCTGGGTATTTAGCAGCTATTTATTATGCTTACTGTCTGTGCCATGGCAGGCCTAATGTAATTCCTGTCATATGCCAAAAGATAGTCCAACTGTCTGGTGTCTTGAAAATCCGTCTTTAATATCCCCCAGGAAGACCACGTTTCTGTGGCTTAGATCTGACTTAGGTTTTCTGTCGGCAGGGGCGCCTTTTATGGGACACATACCTGGTGATAGATTGGGCAGGAATTAGGGATTACTGGGAGATCTCCCAGTTCTGCTTAAAGAAAAAAAAGACCCTGGTGATATGCTTAAATATAAACTTAGTTAAATGTACCCCAAAGGCCCAGGCTCATTTTTGCTCTCCAAGAGCACGAAGCTGTGGAAAGATGCGAACATAATTTAAGTTTTTGTGACCTGTTCGCTGTAGGAATACCTTTTGTTGAATTTGTAGCCTGCAAAATCCTGTGTTGTTTAAAAAGCTACAAACTGGAACATTTCCCTGGGAGAAGTGGAGGAAGAAAGAAGCGTTTCTCAAACTTGAAGCAGGATTTTTACATATTAACTAAAAATATCTTGCAAATGTATGATTTGCTTTTAAATAACATAAAGCTGCATGCTGTCTCTGCAGAAATGAATTGGGGAAAGGGATTTATCCAGGGTAATTCAGTCAGATGAATGGAGAGATATGTCCATCACCACTAACGTGACAGTTATTCCTTCTAAATATAAACCGATAATAGTATATATTAGACGCTTGATTATACCGTTAAGAAGATTAGTACATTTAAACTGAAAATAAAGGCTCATGTGCCCTAAATGTGAAACTAAAAGTAGAGGGGTTTATATATGGCAGTATCGCAACATTCAGTACTTTTGAACAAGGTATTTTCCCCGTGAAAATACCTGTAAGGAATAATCACTGCATACTGCCTCTGGGGGTAGGTGGGATCCCTTCAATCTAATCTCTCTCAAAGTGTTAATTTAAACATATGCAGGTATTAATCTTGGCATATTTGAATGTGTTTATTGGAGTAGGCGTAACGATTGCATGCAGTTATGTCCACAGGGCTGTTTTCTGGCTCATCTATTTTTTGTAAATGTTCGGGCCATCCTTTAGTTGCAGAAACTGTGGCACGTCTATTAAAAAATGTGACAGAAGGGAAAATGGTTGACACAGCTTCTGTGATGTTTCTGTGAATCAGATCTATGAATTTAAAATATTTAACACATATTAAAGATTTCACTGTCTTTCAATAGTGTGCTTTACTTGCACAGTACCATCTCTAAGGACATAGTAGCTGAATCTTTTGATGGTATTGAATTTATGACATTGAATTTAAGACTTTTGTGCTCATGTCATGAAGCTTGTTAGGTAGTGTTTAACATGTCTCCTTTTTCATTTCTATTTTTTTGAAATTCTTGTTCTTTATAACTTAGCAGTTCTTCTCAGTGAAAGATTTACAGCGAGGATGGGGGAAGGCTTGATCCTTTTACAGTTATCTTCCTGATAGATAGCACTCCTTGATTTCCTTTTATGCACCTCTCAAATTAGATATTCTGCACCTTAATCACAACACCATCTTACTTATTTTTTCTTTCAAGAGTAAAAGCATTACAACTGTAAATTAACTTAGAAATATTGTAAGGTCTTCTGCCTCAGGGCTTGTCTTTGTTTCAGACTCAAGTGTTACTCCCTGGTCAAGTCCTGTCCAGAGAAAGAAAGCCCTTTAATCAAATCCAGTGGGGCTGCGGTGTGAAACCGCTGGTCTTTCCCAAGGCAGAGCTGGAGTTAACCCACAGCCCTGCTCCCACCAGGGGCTGGACACGGGCTGACCCTGCGGCCGTACCAGCGGTGCAAGGCACCACCGAAAGTACTGTGCAGGTCAAAATTAAATGCTTGCACTTCAGAGAGCAAATCTGGACACCTGGGTATGTTGAGTGCTGGCTTTTCCAGCTGTTGGTTTCTCAGGACACAGTGTGGAGGGGTGCCAGCCCCGCTGAGCCTGTCTGGCTGCAGACAGCAGGTCTGCCTAGCCACGCTGACCATGCTTGCTCTGGAAGGCGAGGTTGGGTCTGGCCTGGGCTGAGATGCTGCCCTACTCACCCAGCAAGCTGGCTGGGGCCCCGGGGAAGGGCTGCCCGACCCCACCTGTTCTGGGGGACAGGCTGGGGGGACAGCCTCTCCTGTCCCTCCTTTGGGGCTAGAAGCTCAGTGTGCAACCTGGCCCTTCTTGGGGCTGTGTATGCTTTTCGCACTACTCGTTTAAACTCTTCAAACCCATATTCTCTAGAAAAAAAAGAACTTTTCTGGCTTTTACATATCTACAAGAGCTGTCATCCTTTAGAAACATAAACTTCCCTTTGCTCATGTTATTAGGAACACTGCATATTTTCATTGCTATTTTCATTGGCATAGCAAGACATTTGCCACAGTTTAAAGCTGAGCTGGCTATTAAATGGACGACAGATGCTCTTTGTTAACCCCCTCCCTCATCAAAAGAGGGGAAAGAGAAAGGGAAAGAGACTTCCAGGCTGAAAAAAATCTAAAGCAGCTTCTATCTAACTACAATAATAATAGCAATAGAAAGAACAATAATGAAATATATACAAAACCAACACCAAGCTCGCTCCTTGCTGACAATACATCACCTGGATACTGCAGGGCACACCTGGAGAAAGTCCCAGACTGTACTCAGCAGCAGGCAGGAGCTGAATACAGGAATGCACAGATCAGGAGCAAAGGCAGAAGAATCAGGCAGAAACCTCCTCCTCCAACACATCAGCAAGGAGCTGGGCAGAGCTGGAAGAGCAGTATCCTACAACACAACCAGGACCTCACAGCCAGTCCCATGCTGGGCTGAAATAGGCTCCTGGGCCACGGGTGAGGCTGCTTAGGGCCGTTAGAGCCCATCAGTGCCCTCAGGCCCCTGGCCACAAAGGGAGAGGGAGTGACCCTTGTGACCCCTCAGCTTTGTACTGAGCGTGATGTGTATGGGATGGAGTACTGCACTGGGTTAAACCAGGACAGTGTTGTAGACCAATACGCTAAATAAATGTTCTTTGCATTTCTGCGATGTGGTTGCCTTTTCTGCATGCTTATGCTTGCAAATAAACGTATTTGTTTCTGAAGCAAATTTGCATGAACAGCCTCTTTCCTAAGGCTCCCTCAGCACGCTGTCTGTCCTCCCTTTTGAAGGTGTTGGTTGACTTCAATCAAAGGTAACATAGGGATGCAGGTCTCAAAGACGAGACAAGCACAACGAGACATGGCAGAATCTCAGACACGAACAGGTTATTTCTTTGCCTTCCACGAGATTTTTATTGCTGTTCGGAAAATTTTTCCTATGAGGACTTAACTTCCGTGATGTGCACCACACAAGTGTGTAAAAATATTAGGTGATTTATTTCTATGTTTTGATTTGTCCTCCATGGGAATGACAAGGATTTTAATGTAGCGCAGAAAATCCTTTGAGGTCTTCAAATTAGAAAAGATCTACTGAAGTACAGAGCCCCTTTTTCTTAAACATAAAATGATTTGTTTGTGACTATAATTGATGGTACGATTATGAATCCTTTGAGTTAAGTAAAGTGAATCAGGTAAACAAAGTACTTTGTCTTGCTCATATGCATTCTTGCAAAAACAAGAGCAAAACGCATCTGTAAAGTAATTAATTTGGATTAGTTCTACCAAAGAAACCCACTTTTACTGCAATGGCAGTGTTTAAATTTTGTGCATCATCCTGAGATTGCTTTAAATTGAATTTAATTTTTGTATGAAATTTGCATTTGAGTTATATTCTGTGCTGGTGGAAATGGGATCATGACTCCAGTGGGTGAAATGTTGTAGAAGTGGTCCCGATGAGTGGAGAGTTTGGCTTTGAATCGAGTCATTATGGTATCATGCAATGTCTAATGCAATTGTGACAGAGTATTTTTAGGCAAAAGCAAGGATACCACAGAGGCACACTGGCTTAGGTAATATTTATACTTGAAGTCCAACGTTGATCAATACACCACTTTCCAATTTTTCCCTTCCTGCAATCTGCCTGCCCTCTGCCAGCCACTGGTGTGTGATTAATTGACTGACACGAAGTCTGTTATTTACATTGTGGATATACTGTAAGTAGACTCCAGGTGAAGCTCACAGCATGCTGCGTATTTACCACCATATGTTCAGGAGGTTGTGAACAGAAAAAAGTAAGTCTAAAGCCAGAGGAGGTATTAGAGGACACAATAGAAAAGCTAATTATAAAAGCCTTCAAAACCAGTCCCTGCTTCACCGTTTGATGTCCCAATATGTAATTACAGAGAACTAGGAAATAAGGGAAGATAATAAAAGAAAGATAATAAAGGGAAGATATAAAAAGCAGAGCATGCTATTTTGTGAGAGAAGAGGAAAACAAAGCTCCCAACCGTTTTCTTCTTTAGCTGCTGGAAATGAGGGAGGGCTGTGAAAGGGGGCTGGAGGGGGTGGGTGTCCTGGACGGTGTAGACAGGGGAGGTGTGAGCTCAGGGAGAATGGGCAAACTTTGTCAGTGCCTTTTTTTCTGGTGCAAACTGGTGTTTCACTCTCCTGAGGGGGCTTTGCACCAGGTGGGATAGCCAGAAAAGGAGCGCTGAAGCTGGCAGCTGTATCGTCCCTATTGGCAAGCAGTAATTTGTTCCCTCTAAGCATGGACAGCGTGGGATGAAGTCACCCCACAGGATGCCACCCTTATTTTAAAGCCCATTATGGGCTGCCTGTGCAAGCAGAAAAATCTCTCTCTGCATCTGTTACTCTAGCCAATACTAACGTATATATATTTTCCTTGCAATTTATATAACTTCTGAGTTAGTTAGACTTTGTTTACGAGGAGCACAGTGTGTCTCCTGTTGTTTCATAGAGTGGCTGGTAAGACTAGTTTAGTGAGAGTTACAATTTTCGATAAAATAGAAGAAAAGTATGTATCTAAATCTTAGCTTCATATCTACATGTATGCTAAATCAATATTTCTTAGAAAAATAAAGGCGCCCTGCGATTCTGTTAGCTGCACATGCAGTAGGGAGTTGGGGGTCAGAAGACTCTTGGGCGAATGAGGTAGCTTCTGGCTGGCCGTCGCAGGAAGGTGCAGGCAATGCGAGGGGCTGGAAATGACAGCTCTAATTTTGCTCCGGGGCTGGAGGGAGGATGTCTTCACTTGTGTTGGGCCTTCCCCAACACACAGCTCAATTATTTGGACGGTAAGCTGATTAGAGGATTTGAAACCAATCATCCAAAAATGGTTGATTCCAGGCTCCAACTGACACATCAACTTATTCTCAATGAGTGCAAAGACGAGCTACATTTCAAATTACCATTTTGTACAAGTGTTTAATATAGAAACACTTTCGGAGGGTGTTTCATAGTGAACGGGGTGAGCAGTCTGCAAATGGCTCTTTAATATACCTTTGTGTCCATTGTAGCTGATGCTGGAGGCTCATGTGGTGCCAAGCGGTGCTCATGTGCTGCACCTACTGGCGTGTAGCTGGGCTCGAGGGGCGTAGGGCTCCCCCGAGGTCCCTCTTCTTGGGAGGCAAGGAAGGTGTTCACTCAGGAAGAGAAAGCAGGAAAAGAGAATTATGTTGGTTCAATGAAAGGACAAGTTGGAAAAGATGCCAAGAAGACTGAGCACTTAGCGTATCTACTTGTCTACTCCTCATTTTCCTTTAATGAAACCCTCAAAATTCCCAAGTAAAAAAATTTGCAAATTCCCTCTTCAAAACTTAATTGTTTGCAAAATTTTGGTTTCTTGGCAGATTTCCAGCCTGACTTTGCATCAATGATTTGCACAATTAACCCTGTGGATTGTCATAGAATCATAGAATGGTGGGGGTTGGAAGGGACCTCTAGAGATCATCTAGCCCAACCCCCCTGCTAAAGCAGGTTAGCCTAGAGCAGGTTGCACAGGAATGTGTCCAGGTGGGTTTTGAATATCTCCAGAGAAGGAGACTCCACAGCCTCTCTGGGCAGCCTGTGCCAGGGCTCTGTTAGCCTCACAGTAAAGAAGTTCCTCCTCATGTTCAGGTGGAACTGCCTGTGCTCCAGTTTGTGCCCATTGCCCCTTGTCCTGTCGCTGGGCACCACTGAGAAGAGTCTGACCCCGTCCTCTTGACATCCACCCTTTAGATATTTGTGAGCATTGATCAGATCTCCTCTCAGCCTTCTCTTTTCCAGGCTGAACAGACCCAGCTCTCTCAGCCTTTCCTCATAAGAGAGATGCTCCACTCCCCTAATCAACTTTGTGGCCCTCCGCTGGACTCTCTCCAGTAGTTCCCTGTCTCTCTTGTACTGGGGAGCCCAGAACTGGACACAGTACTCCAGATGCGGCCTCACCAGGGCAGAGTAGAGGGGGAGGATCACCTCCCTCGACCTGCTGGCCACACTCTTCTTAATGCACCCCAGGATGCCATTGGCCTTCCTGGCCGCAAGGGCACACTGCTGGCTCATGGTGAGCCTGTTGTCCACCAGCACTCCCAGGTCCTTCTCCGCAGAGCTGCTCTCCAGCAAGTCAACCCCCAGCCTGTACTGGCACACGGGGTTGGTCCTCCCCAGGTGCAGGACCCTGCACTTGCCCTTGTTGAACTTCATGAGATTCCTCTCCGCCCAACTCTCCAGCGTGTCCAGGTCACACTGAATGGCAGCACAGCCTTCCGGTGAGTCAGCCACTCCCCCAGTATTTTACTGGAGCAATTGGAGTCAGTAAGGTTTACATGTGAATAGAAATCCACAGAATCTAAAACATAAAAATTCCAGATTTTTTAAAATATTATTTTGCTATGAAACATTACTGGATGATTACGTATGTATTTGTCCATGGTATATGGATGATTTAATGTTTAAGGCATAACTGTACATTTCCTTACATTTATAATTACATTCTGAATGGCAAATTTGCATTGATAAGGTCTTGTTTCAAATATATCCACTATCGCTGAAATTAATATACACATTATTATATTTATGGCCATTAAACTTCAAAAGCATTTTTCAATTGTTAATAAAGCATGTGTTAGAGAAAGCACATAAAATGGCAAACGTGACAAAGAGAGCAGTCGTAAGGAGAACGGCTCGAGTTGGCAGTGCTGCACCCCTCGGTCCAGCCACAGAAGTGGTTGGGCTGGAGACAGAGAGCTCCTTTGCTTAGCGCTTGCATGGTGATGAGCACTTACGTACGTAGTTATCCATTTCTGCTTTAACCTTACATAAAGCTGTGATTGAGCTTCATTCTCTGTTCCTGCAGGGACTGCTCTCAGTTTCCAGGACCCCAGTCTTGAATTGCACGGTGAGGTGTACTGCCTCAGATCTTTAAATGCCCAGTGTGTGTGCTGATGATGTATTCAGAAGTTTCCAGCACACGTAAGTGCAGATGAATTTAATCGTAATCCTGGTGCTCAAAATCTTGCAAAATTCAGATTTTAGATGCTTCTAGATGGAAGCTCAAAAACTTAGGGCCCTGAAGTTATCAAACAGCTTATGAAGTGTAGTCCCTGATTTCTTCTGCCTTTGCATATAGTGTGCACCGAGAAAGAGTTTGTAACAGACCTCTGCTCTTCTTGTGTAAAAGCGTTTTCAGCTGCCTTTGTATTTTTATCTGACAACGATTATTGCGTGCACCCTGAACTCAGCTTCCATAAGACGCAGTGTCTTCTGCAAAGACAATAATCCTCTATTCACCTCAATGAGATTTTTCTGATGTCTCAGTCATTTCATAACCATATTATTACAAGTCTGTGGAGTCTATTTTATAATACCAAATTTAGCGCAGAAAAAGGTGCAGTATATTTAAATTCAGGTGCCTTAGAATCATTACAAAGTCAAAGAGAAGAAAACTACAACAGCTTAAGTCTCTGGAGACTTTGCTACAAATACAAAATAAACACAGTGCACAACATACCACCATTTAAAGGTTGAAGAAATTAAGCCAAAGCCATGGGCGCTGAGACAAAGTCAACATAGCAAGACATGCTACATTGCTTGCTCCTGCACCCAGGAATTGTACCTTCTGCAGCAGAACTTGAATACAAAGAGTAATTAAAATATGTTCGTAATTACTTTATCTCATGATGTAGCTCTCCATGCTTTTCTTCCAACTGGCAGGATGGAGGTTTTGTATGGATTTGATGTGACCTAGAACTTAGTGAAGAAGGAAACAACAAAGAATCCCAAGGTGTAAACAAGGGGCACAAGTCTTCTGTTATTGTGCTGGGGGCTTCCTCTTCTTCCTTGGGTTGTGGGTTGAGGAAAAGGGATTTAATTCACACAGAGGACTTCCAGGGGATCCTGGCATCCTGCTAGTGGGTGAAGCAGCACCAGCAATGTCTGTTACAGCAGGAGCTGTAAATTTGAGAGTCCTCAGTGAGTTTTGCTTTCTTTATATCCACATATGGGCAGTAACCTTCTGTTTACAGGGAAAAAGCTCTTTTTCTAGTTTTCTCCTCAGAAAGCTCCCCTGCTGCTTGCAGTTCTTCCTCCCATCTGAGGGAGGAGAAAAGCAGGTCAACACTATGTGAGTTTCTCATAGAATTTCCTTGAATGCTACTGTCCTACAGTGGGACGAAAGTCACAAGATAACTTAGTTTTACATCAGAATAACACCTCTGGTCTAGTAAAGCCTGAATGTGCAACTGGGACTTGCGTGGGCTGAGCCTTCTCCAGGTGCCCTCTCGCAACAGAGGGCGCATTCCCACACCTTCTTTTTATTTTATTCCTATTCCAGTCTTCTTGATGATGCAGTGTATTTTTATTGCATATAGTACCTTCATAATTTGGTATTTACCTTTTGGGGAGGGGGAATTATTTGCAAGGCATAAATCTATGGGTTTTCCCCCTAAATTAAAATACATTTTTTTTTGTGAATAACAAAAACAACAAAAAAAGAGTTTTATCTGCTTCTAATCACGGTATTGTTATTACTTCCAAAGGACAATCCATATATGCCTGGATAGTTTCATGTATGATAGTCGTAACTGCTTAGGATAGTGAGTTCTTAAGTGGTTATGTCAAGAAGCTACTGATTAAAGCAAAGGGTTGTCCATTACCAACAGAAAGAAAAATTGGAAACAACCCCACAAACAGCTCCCTTCTTCCAGTAGTTCACCGTGGGGAACTTATGAGCTTGGTTCCCTGTGGCTTTGTGTCTCAAGCTGGGATTAGTCCTCCTCTGATGAGGTGCAAGCTGTGAACAGGGATTTTCCTGCAGCTGGAGCACACATAATAATCTTGTGTGGCTTCTCTGGTGTCTACTAATGTGGCTGTGACAGCCTTTCCCTCCCTGGGGAACGAAGGGGACCACGCGCCTTGCTCATGTCACTGATTTTTCAGAAGGTTTACAGAAGCCTAGTAGTTTTCAGATGTTTCCCTTTTTGTTGCATTTAGTTGAAATCAGCCAGTGGGATCAAAAGTCAGTGAGACAAGTTTTGGGCAAACACGTTTGTGGTTCCGTTATGCTGTTTTCTGTACAGAAATGAGACTTATCCAATATGAAATGTTCCATGCTTGACTGCCTTCTTTTAAATGAGAGGAAGCAGAATAGCAGTGGAAAAAAACTCATGTTCAGATTTAAAAGCAAGCTACAACGGCAGGTAAATAAAATAGCAGATTTCAAATGTGAATTTGTTCTGATGGAACATACAGAAAGCTAAGGTGGGACAAGGAAAGAGGAAGAAAAATGTGTGATCTATGAGTTACCTTGACACCATTCAATACATAAAGAGACATTAAAGACCTTAAGGCAAATCTGTGTCCCAAAGTGTAACTTTTTAATAGTTTTACTTGTGTATCTCACAAGAGGACACTGCCTTAATTTGCCTATATTGCTAAATATTTAGTTGTCTGGTGAGATTAAGTGGAAGAGCAAGGTCATTCTATCAAAATTGCCATGAAAATTTGCCAGCTCAGATAGAGTCTACCCTTCGTGTCCTTTGCCATGATGACTTATGTTAATGAAAAAACTAATAATATTTTACTCAGCTGTCAAATGGCCCTGGGCAAGAGGCTGAGTAGAGTTCTATGGGACCAGGTGAAGAATACTGAAGAGGAACAGCTTTTTCATATCAGAAGCAAGACTATGATCATCAAGGGGGAGAGACAGAGAGAGAAACCAGCAGAGAGAGGCTGAGAACTTGGCCGTACTTAATGGCTGTATATATTTAAATATGTTCTCTGAGGTGCCTGTAGTGTGATGGGTATATTTAGTAAGAAAAATGTGGTTATAATTATTGTCCTTCATAGAATATTGACTGAGCTACCTGGTATTTTAAAATTTCTTGAGGCCATTTCAAGTACACTTTTTCACATTTTGGAAAACCATTTTCTGAGCACTTGTACCAGAAATTCCACAACCATTTGAAATGTTATTTCAGTAAGAAACTTCTAAAGTGTGTTTTGGTTTTAACATTAACTTGCCCGATTTTTAAAGGCATTTCATCCTAAAAGTAGCTAAAATGGTAAACCAGTTAACCGCAGGTGGTTACATTGCTGATCAGATGGATAATTATTATACATTGGTAAAAGAAACACAGCTGCAATTGCTACTGAAGATTGTTAGGAGTTTTTTAGCATAACAATGAACTGCAGCACCTGCCTTTCCAATATGCTTTACAATTACGGTACTGGTGTTATTTCCTTGACCCCCGATAGCACAGAAAGAGCCACATAGCGCTCTAGCTGTAGCTAGAAGACAGTTTCATTTCAAGTGCCTCTTTGAGTTCGCTTACAACTTTCCAACAACATTACCTTTTTGATCAATGCTTATTAAAGGTTTGCTTTCATTACAATAGTGCACAGATGTTTGGCAGACTTATGTATGGCTATTTTATAATTACTGGTTGATTTGAGAAGGATTTTCACTTGCTGAAAGAAAAACAGGTTTCAAATCAGTATTTTAAACTTGTGCGGTTTTCAAATGGGTACTGCACCTGCGTAACTCATAGCCTGCCTGTTGGGACTTGCAGGTTTCCTCCCTTTTTTGATCAGATCTGTGATAAGTTTGAAGGAATTCGGTTTGCAAGCAAGATGCTTAGTTATGTATAAATCACTAGAATGGCATAGGTATGCCTTTGTTGTGCTATGTATGTGGTATTTATTCCCATATTTGCCTTATTTATGTGCACATCAATCACTTCCCATTCTCCCTTAGTTTCATTTCTGCCAATCCCTGCCTTAGGATATCCTCTAGATACAGCAATCTGGCCAAGAAAGGCTGCTTGTGTCAACCCTCACACATGGCAGGTGTAAAGCAACATTTGTCAATGCAAATTGGTGAGGATTTGTGTATTTGTGAAAGCTGTGCTTTCCTTGCCGTTTGGATCTACTTCCACTGGCTGTTTACCATTCTTTGGGTCAATTTGGGGAGAGCACAGGGTGTTTATCCATGCTAAAAGGTAAGAAGCCTTTAAAATACCTTCATTTAGCTCTCTGTGCTCTGCAGAAAGCTCATTCTCCATACTTCCCTACAGCTTATTAGTGTGGTGTGATCCGTGGCAATATAATTTTTTTGATTTATGATTGTTGGTTTGCATAGTGAATCCTGATGCTCGCAAAGAACTGTCTGCTGCTCCTTGCTTAAATGTAAACCCACTGGGCTGGGACAAGTGCATGAGAGGGTTCGAGACCCTCCTTTGTCCTTACAGCTTTCCCACACTAGCATTTCCTACATCTGCAGTTTTACCTTTACAGCCATAGTTCCCATGTTTATTATCTGCAGCTTTTCAGTAACAGTTTGCAAATGGATGGACTGCTGTCTCAAATGCACTGAAATTTTAGCAGCTAAAATTCCCCTGAGATCCTGGGCCTCTGAAGAGGGTTTAGCCACTCTTTGCTCTTTCTTACTGCCTTCGTGTTTCTGCTTGGGGAGGCATTAGACCACTGCTCACACCGGCAATTGCTTAGGGATCTTGAGAAGCTCCATCTCAATGCACTTCGTTTTTAATACATTTGGCTTTTATTGTCCCGCTAGTGTTTGATGGGGTTTTTGCCATCCTTAAATCTGAACAGAGTATTAGATTGCGTGCTTTCTCAACTGTCTGAATCTTTTTCTCAAACTCCTATCAGTTCAAATCAAATCCTGCTTTCCCACATTTCAAGGGGGCAAATTAACTCCCCAGCATTGTCAGCAACATACACAGCCAAATAGGGGTTCACTTCCCAGCTTTTTCCTATGTCTATTGAAAGAATAGTGATGTCCAAGCCAGTATCCACCATTCTTTCATTTGTAGTCTGTATTACATACTGGAAAACTTCCTTAGTCTGATACTGGTCTGCAAGTCCAAGTTCACCTGTGCAGATTCAAGTGTTGTTCTGTGATAATTTGGGTTTTGACTCCATATTTATGCTCTGATGCACCAGGAACAGAAGTTTCTTTAGCCCTCTGTAATGCAGAATCACCGTTTTCTTTTCCTCTTCTTCTACTGCTGGACTGTGTCTGGCAAACTCAAACTCAGACTCTTCTGTCTTTATATGGGATACCCAGAGCTTTTCATTGTGGGACAGCTGCAAGTGTGTGGCGGATGTTTGCGGTTGGAGAAATCTCTTGGTTGATCTAAGTCAGCATCCAGGTGGCTGGTGTCCTTGTGGTTTGTAGTTCTTTAATCTCTTTCTCAAAGTAATTGCTCGTTTCTTCAGGTCTGTGTTAGAGTTTCTCTTTCTTAGCATATTTCAGGTCAGTCCAAATTTGCCTACCCTCCTGGTTTTGGGAAAAACTTAGTCTATGCTATCAGGTCAGGCTGCTGATCAATTAATTAATTCACCATTCTGACCTGAAAGTGGGTTTTCCCCAGTCCGCTGTGGCTGTTCCAACAAGGATCCCATCTATCTGCAAGGCACTGCCTGACTTTTCTGCAAAAAAAATCAGAAGTGTCTAGAGATTCTTTTATGTCAGTTTTGGTTCATCATTTTGATTTGGTTTTAAACTCTTTCTGAACTCTTGGTCGAAAGTCACTTTGATGTCACGTATCCCTTTGTGAGCTTTGTGACTTGTCTATTACTTGCACCTTTTGGATGCAGTGTCCGTAACGCCTCTCTGCTGCTAGTAGATCCCTGAGAATACCTCTTTTCAGGGTCATATGAATCACTTGCAGGAGAAAAAGAAACTGGTAATCCCCATTTTTTCTTCGATAAACTCCTCCTTATCCTAATGAAGTCTTGTTTCCTTGAGCGCAGGGAGGCACGAGATGGTCTTCGAATGGTCTTTGATGGTCTTCAGATTATGTCCTTGCATTTTCTTTCATGCCTTTTCTCTTAACTTGCCCATACTTTCTTCTCTGTTTTTCATAGAAACACAACCCTTCACAAAGCAACTGCCAGCAATACTGTTTCACGCGTGTATGTCTGCTCTGGGACAACGATGTTCAGCATTGGCAATGAAGGACCACCTTTTGTTTTAACTGGTTCTGTAAAGCAGCCTGGCTGCTGTTTACAGGCATCTCATTAGAGGACGGAATTATTGCTATTTTTTGAGTTCACTTACCAGCAATATTGTAAAATCAGCAAAGGGCAATCTCTGGGGCAGAGGTTTTTGTGTGTGAAGCTTTGGTTGTTTGAGGTCTCTGGGTATGAGTGTGGTTTAGCAGGAGCACAGAGCAAGGACTGAAGTGGAGCTTCTCTGTTTCATCTGCCACGTTTGTGGCAGGTTTTGTTACCAGAAGAGAATGACGTTAAAGGATGATGCTTATTCTTCCTCAAAAATAAATGGAGAATAAAGGTTTGAGATATCTTCCTGATTTTGTTTGTTTGGTTGTTTTGGGGGAAGGTTTTACTGAGTTTGTTGTTTCTAAGAATAGCTGATATGGGGGGCAGGCTGTGTCTTGGCTAATGTCCTACGCATACTGATTTTTATATGCTATGGCTTCAATGACAGAGTATTCCTGATGGCTACGGTTCTCTTTGAACTTACCAGCAGTATTAGGCTTACAGTATGGTTATTTCAGTTTTGTGGTATATAATGAAAATGCAGGCAAAACCATGTAGAATGATAGCTGTATACTGAATTTGCACTGACTGACAAGGGGCAAAGAAATGGCAGGAGTTCAGCTGTTGCAGAATCTGAACTCCAAACTCTCAGTTTAAGTGTTTTGAAAATGAGCACGTGTTCACAGCGCAGGCTTTGCACTGTTTGTTGTCCTCTTAAAATTTCCACCAAACTTCAACTGTTTCATAGTGTTAAGTTTTCGTAGTGTTTTATCTAGGAATTGTCCAAGGAATTTTTACTTTATTCAGGATGAATAAAGCAGAGAATCTCAGAAATATGTTTATAATCAAAGCAAGCATTGTAATAATGGAATCAGCATCATGACTCGGTCTCCTCTAAAGAAGGTCTTCACTTTAATATATTTTTAAACACTATATTTTAAAACTACTCATAAATGACTATAACAGTTCTTATATACTGTATTTAAAATCGCCATTGTTGGCAGCAGTGAAGACAAATTTCAGACAGTTTGCTTTTTACAGTGCGGGAATTTGTGGACAGATAAATATCTACATCTATATATATTTTTGCTTACCACAGCTGGTGTTTTGGAGAAGATTTACTATACTAACACACTAACACTAATACGCTACAATATCTAAAATGCCTTTAGCATGCCGTTTACACTCATCAGAGAGATTTCATGAAAGTACGATATTAGTAAGCCTTCATGAGTAATCCATCATGCCTAGGAGACTTAATCAGATTGTACGTGTACTTACCCCTGGCTTAATAATTGTTATTTTCATTGTCAGTGTCCTTATTCCCATTTCATCTGTGGTGAAAATGTTGAGAATGCAGTTGTAGTTCAATACATTATCATCATGGTTCTCCGCAAAACACAGACCAGCACAAAACCTACAGCCACAATTCAGATGTTATGTGTAGTAAAATCTCTTGCTACTCCTTTTAAAGGACTGTACGAAAGTTTAATATTTCTGCAGGACTGTTGAGGTAGCAGCATTAAATATTAAAACTTTAAAATCTGCAGAACTGATTAATTCAGACTATATCAGAGCTGGCCATAAATGTTTAATATCTGTATTGCCTGATTGGATATAATTTAAGCTATGTGCTTCTTCCAGCACTGTAGGACCAGTTACTCATCTTTTATTTCTAGGAATAGTTTAAACATAATTCCTTTTATTACGGGTTAATATTAATGCCTGGGCCTTCCGCTGTTATTGTTCATTCTTTCATAAAACCTACTTCAGTATTAATCACCTAAAGTCTGACCTAGAGCAGCTGTTAAAGTTCTTTTTAAGTGTACCTTTCACAAAAATACAATTCAGTTAAAATTTGCACAAATTCAGTAGGCTAAAAGCTGAAAGTTTGTCTTTGCAACAGTTATGTATTTCCTTAGAAATGCAGAAATATTTTGGGGTACGATAGGGACTAAGGGAGTCCTGGACTTAGGCTGAGGTTAAACTTGGGTCAGCTTGGAGCTGTGTTGTTTCACAATGAACAAGCCGCACTAGAAAGCTGAAGAACGAGCCTTAGCATCTCTGGGGGAGGTGTGATAGACCTGATGAGCATGATGGCACGTGGCTGCCCATAGATTAAAAAAAATCTCTGTAGGGGTAAGCAAACCCGAATGAATGATCGTGGAGAAAGAGTTTCTTTTTTAAGACATTGAAAAAGTTCAAAACTTTCTAAAAGGATGCTCTTCATTAAGTCTGGTTATGCCTAAGGGTTTTGGTAGATTAGAAAACCTCCCGTCCCGTGTTCCACAAAATTCACCTGAGATCCCAAACAAAACAGCTTTACCACATTCAGAGACCTGGGAAATGCACCCTAAGTGCAACACTGCCAGCTGGTAGAGCCAAAAGTGGCATCAGTCAGGTTGGGTTTAGCTTTTTAAAGCCATGAATTGTCTACTGCTGACATTGCCATTCAAGGGTCTGCCTTGCTGCTTTGTTATTTGGCAGGACAAAGCACAGCTGGAGTCAGCAGGGAGATGTGGAGAAGACGGTCTCCCTTGCTGGTCCTGGGCTTGGGGGTCCTTGTCCTTCCTGGCCTGCCTGGGCCCAGAGTTGTTATCTGCTTCCCAACGCTTTGTCCTGTGTTGGCAGCGCTCTGTTGTCCATCTACATGTGCCTCTCCCAAGTCCTCTATTCTGTAGCACAGCAACTCAGACAGGCTCATCTGTTTACTGGTGGTGTATGGAAGATAAAGATCTATATGGAAGGCTACAGATCTATTACAAACTTAGCTCTAAGCCTGGTCTGCCCCCCAAACGCCTGTGTCATTCATCTTCCAATTTACTACATCACTGCTGTTAGAACTCACGCAAAGAAATCAGCAAATCCTATACAGGCAAACTCTCGACTGCACGTTTTTCTTCTCCCAAAAGCTGCTTTCTGCAACAACATTCTACCTGGAAACGTTTCCTCCACTGGGACTGGTGCAGTGAGGAAGGAGGGATGGACCTCATCTTTCAGGTGTTCGTTCTGCTGTAGCATGGCAAGGCCCCCACCAGGGCAGTGCCCCACCAGGGTTGGAAATAAAACAAAAACCCTGTAGGAGGGTCTGTCCCCAGGCATATATGGTCTTCAGCACTCAATAGGAAGCACACTTAGCATACAGCGTTAGAAATGCTCTATACTGTTTCATTTTCTTGCTTAACGTGCTTTAAATTATCTTCATTGCATTTACTGCTTTATCCTGATCTCCCTGAAGTTAATTGCTAAAGCTCCATTGCCTGTAATGAGGCCCAGCTGCCTGAGAATGCCTCGGGTGTAATAACAGGCTAGCCAAGCAATTTGCTGTGGTCCAAGGTAGAAATCTTGCTTTGATGCAGTGTTTTTCCATTTTGAAGAGTACTTCTCTCCAACACAATGCATAATTCTGGTTTCTGCAAAAAGCAAAATTGAAGTTTAACAGAGAAGAAAATGAGCACAAAAATGCTACAGGTTGGTGTGCTGGTGTGCATCCACAGATACCAGTGCTAAGAGTGCCTGCTTGAATTAAAACTTCAGGATTGTTTGCTGTCTAACTTTCTGAGATAGTTAGATGTAATCTGTCTCTGTAACACCTGTTTTTCCTTGCCCATGAAGAACTGTGGGAACGTGAAGGAGAGGAGGTTGCACATCTTCTGTCTCATTACAAGGATGAGGGATGTGGTTCCAGCCCTTGGAAGTTGTCCTTGGGTGAGAAAGTGGCAGTCTAAACCAGTGTAGATCACATAATATGACCTTTTGCCAGGGATTCAGGGAGATTGCATCTTGAACTCCGAGGCAAGTCCTGCAGCTGTACACTAGTCTGCTCAGAGACGCTTCCTAATGACAGCTCGGTTTCATTTTGACTTTATTCTTTGGGATTTGAGAAAGTGCCAAGTTCTCCCTGTTTTCAGCAGGATAATATAAACAGCAAAATGAATAAATTGCCTAAGCTACTTTTGCTTGTGAGCTCACAGGAAAACTGTTTAGTCATGTTTATTTCAGTGTTGGCAATAAGGAAAAATATGTCAGATCTGAAAGAGGAAAAAAAATTTGTAAGGAGACATTACAATACACTCCACAGAGGCGAACTTTACCTTTGCTGTCCAGGAAATGGAAAAACAGTTCAACCATGAATACAATAGAAAACGCAGCTTTGGCAGAATGAAAACTTTCCTTGGAAAAAATCCTCCATTTTCCTTGACACTTTTTTAAATTTTGAAAACAAAATTTTTGAAAGGGGGAGTTTGACTCAAGTAAAAACACTTTTGCATTTTTTTTTCCAAATTAATTTAATACATTTTGGGTTTTGTCACCTCAAGATTAAATTGCATTTTCTTGTTTTGACATGTAGTATCACAAAGTCTGTGGCTAGGATCCTACTGCCTTTACTCTGTCAGTAGGTTGAATGTATTAACTAGACTGGAAAACTTGAAGCATAGTGAAGTGACCCTCCTGGGTGAAGGGAGCAGCACCGAGCACGACGTGTTTGGAAAGGACATTTAAACGTTGATGTAAATGAAAAGTAAACTTTTTTGTTTCAGTTCAACCAAATGAACTGAAATATTACATTCTAAGCTGAAATTATACTTGGGAAGATCAAAGTATTTAATTTTCATTGAAAAGAGACATAGTAAGCATATTTTATCATTTATGAATTTTTAAGCATTTCAGTCTTCTAAAATCCCTTCATTATTCCACCTTTTCATATTTGAGATAACAATAAAAGTTCAAATAATATTGGCACTGCGCTAAGTATTGCTAATATTTATGGAAGGGTCTTATTTAGCAAAAATGAAAGTCCTTTTTTTTTTAGGATTTTGTATAGGAGAATGTGTATTTACCTCTGAGCTAATGTGGTGGAAGATGTACATAAATGGATTCCTAAAAACCTTTTGTCTTGGTTTGGTTTTTAATGAATTTCAGTGCACTCTTGTTGACTTCTATCTATTACATATTTTGCAAGTATAGTGTACAGTGCATCCCAGCTGATGCATAGACCACACTCGTATCCAGATATGTCTTTCTGCTTATCTGATTCTCCTTATTCGTTCTTCCACAGGCAACACTGAGAGGATTAGACAGGTGTCACAGTCATTCCTTGAATCAGCCATAGAATTTCAAAGACAGAAGTGGAAGAAAGTATTGAATATATATTTTCCCAGATGCATGCTACTTCTATGTGTCTATACCTAATTCCTTTCTAAAGTGGTCTTTACGATGTATGAAGTGGCATGACTGCTTTTAATGGTGTCTGGCCATTCCTCTGTGCTTTAATTATTGACTTAGAGGGAGATACTGAAGATGAGCCAGAGACTTCTGCCATTTTTTCTCAAAACATGTGGCTTCTCAAAGAGTCCAACTTCAAACATCTACAGTAAAACCAGAGTCTTCATCTAAGCAGCAAGTTTCTCTGATTTTGCTCAGGGTAGTATAGATTCGCAGTGGCCTTACTCGGTGAGTCAAGACCGGGCAGATTGGTAGGTGTTCTTCTTCCACATTCAGGCATGTGTTTATTCTCACCAGTTGCTCAGAATTTGCTTCCAAATATAGGTATCTGCTGGTGATAACACAGTGGAGTATTTTCTCCTCCTAGTTGTTCTGTGGGAAGGGATGCTAGGATTTAGACCTGTCACAACATATTGGTGACAATTCTACCTTGACCTTAGAATCCCTGAGGCGAAGCTGATTGAGGTGCCTTTCTTTATTTTTGCATTTGAACAGGGGTTTGGACGAACTTCAACCTTTAGGTAAGATGTGGACCAGCTAGTATGCTTGCATTAATGACTTATCTTATTACGGGTGGCCGCTGTCCCTGGGAGCTTATTTGATTAACCAATTTATTCAGTGGTGTGAAGAGATGCCACAGAACAGGAGACAGACTGGCCAACTAAGGCCTATGGATTTAACTGCATTCCCAATATTAAGTTCCATTTGTCCAATCAGTGATGTTTACATCAAATACACTTGACTAACTTTGCTGCTTTCTGTTTTGGGGAGGGGGAGGTTGCTGTCTGGGTTTTACTCTTAAAATTTTCATTGACAAACTGAAGGAGAAAGGCTAGGAAGATGAAAACCTCTTCATGTTTTTTCTGGCACAGATCTGCTAGTTATCATGGCTCTTGGCTAGCTTGACTTCTTGGTGAGGATACCAGTACAAGTTATCCTGGCAATTACCTTAGTTCTTTCTCTTACTAACTACCTCTTCTCTAGGAGAGTGGCTGTGGTAGTCATACATCTCAGTTTGCCAGGTAGCTGACTTTCCCATGATGTAACTGTGCTTTTTGACCCTTTTCAAATTGGCATGAAAGGATGGAAATGTTTAATCTCAGATAAGCATTTCTTAGCGTACTAACGGGAGATGCCGCTTGATATCCCAGCCACTTGCCACATTTATTGCGGTCCTCTTCAAACCCTCTACTGCCAAAGAGCCGAAGTTTCATGCTTCTGACAGCAAAGCCCTTGACTATGAAGTATGCCGTAGCACCCTTCCACCCAACTGACTCCGGTCTCTGCCTAAAACGTGTCTGCTCTGAACACTATCACTATGATATGAAGTTGCTCTGCTGATTCCTTGCATGAAAACTGTCAAGTCTACATTGAAACATCAAGGTTAGCATATTTACCATTTTAGTCCTTGCCACCCTCCTATAACAATACTCAGAACACCACTTATTCTGGAGGTACTTCTTAGTAATTGTCTCCTGTGGGACATGAAGACCTCTGTGACACAACAGCACTCAACCCAGGGAGCTGTAGACTTGCAGCAAACCAAGGCAGGCATATGTGCATTTTTTTTTCCAGCGAGCCAAGTGCCTGTTTCTGTTCTAACAAGATATGAGTCATTGCAGGGACATGGCTGTGAATACTTATCTCTTTCATTGGGATGTGCAGAGCAGAAAGAATTTCAGCATGGAAAGACGACATGAACTGATTCGTTAAAAATCCTTTAGTTGCTTGGGGAATTTGTACTGGTATTATCTGGGATAGTTGTGCACCCCAGGGGCAAGAACCATCCTGTTTCCCTTTTTCTTATTTTAAGAACAGAAAGTGACCATTTGGGAATTAGCTGTGTATAGGAAGTATTTAACAAGCAACTAAACAATAATGACAAGCTTGTCCAACAAAAGTCATCATGCTGCAGTTACTTTTTTTCTGTGTGTGCATGGCTTGTTGCTTTATCAGAATGTTGGGCTCAGATTTTTTGTGAACGGTTAAATGTGGCAAAGCATCTGTTCGAAAGTGTCTAGAAACTGGAGTCTGGAAGGCACCCCTTTGATCTTCAGATCCAACCCTTTTCCCAAGCAAAATAGAGAGAAGGCATTTTGTGGATTTTCCCCCAGAGCCCTGCCAAATGTTTTCTAATGACAACCTGCCACAGTCCCACTGTTCCAGCCCTCGGTCTTTCTTGCTCAGTAGTTGACCATTATAACAAACCTAATACAAAGAACAAACCACTTGCCATAAAATGATATACCTACAGTCATACCCTGAGGGAGGTAGCCATCAATTACTTGGCATGCCCAGCCTTTACAAACCACACCATAAAGAATTACACTGTAAAGGACAGGCAGATGTATTGTATTACTGTGACCATCTCTGCCTCTGACCAATTTAGCCACATATCCATGGAGATAAGACAAGCCAATGCCACTGAGCTTTAATATTGCTCTTATTTTAGGAATTTTATTCTTAAGCACATTATTTTTATTACTTTGACTCAGTCTTCATTAGGTGTGTTTTCAAATGTCAAGGGGCTAGCAAACGTTTGTTCTTATTTTTTTTCAGATTTTTTCCCATGTTGTTCTGATTTTAATCTTCAGAAATAAGTATTTTTCATTGATTACGTATTACAATATTAATATACTATGTATGGTCAAAGGATTTTATAAACATTTGCTACAGTCTAGTCATCATTCATGTACCAGAATTCAGTATAAATACTGCCATATATTTAGTATAAACCCTACTATATTTTCCCATTATGAATCCTCATTTGCTTCATCCTACCGACTTTGACTTAAAATGTCAATCTCTAGGCTGTTTTGTAGTTTTGTTCCAGTTCATACATGGGAGTTGTCTAGCTTTTTTTTGTAGCATTCTGTACCAACTACTACTATTCCAACCCCTACTATTCTGTGATTCTGTGAACTGAATGAGGGGCTGTGCTTAAGCAGAATTATTTTGTTGCATGAATCATGCATACAAAATTAAATCACATTTTAAAACTCCATGCCCTGTTCCCATAATAATCAGCATCGTGTATTTCAGTCCTCCTTCTTCTGCTCGTGGTTCTCAGCAACTCTCAGTGCGTTTCAGTCTTTATTTTTCCATACTCATTTTCTTTACTTTTGCCCTTCTAATCAGGAAGGGCAGAAGTGTCTAACCTTACGCACCCTCAGCCCCCTGCGCCCCAGGGAGCTATAGCCAACACTCCCACAGCCTGGCTTGGTATCTACTTTGAGGCCGGGCAGGCTGTGACACAGACACCACTGACTCCGCTGGGTAGAACTCTTGTATAGAAAGGTCTCTGAGATGAGCAGTTTGGGTGAGGAGGATGATGTTCTGCACACTCACATCCGGGCAGATGAATCCATGTTCTGGTATTACAAAAAATCTGTGCATCCAATGTACAGCTGCTGTACTGGATGCCCAACGTATTTAGACTGCAAAGCCCCAGGTTATTTAAGGTCTCTTGTTAGTGCAGTCCATTAAGCAATCCTGTTAAGCTCTGGTTTAAGGAAGGTAAGTACAAATATATTAAAGATAAATGGAGACAAAAAAACTTACTGCTCACTCTTCTTCACAATCTAAACTATAACAGTATGCGAGCTGAATTATATCACACAAGGAATCCCTGCAATGAGGAAGGACTGAGGCTAATGAGGAGCAAGTGTATTGTCATGGCTTGAAGCCTGAAGAGTCGTCAAAGCAATGGGGGCTTAATATCAAGGTAACAGCATCATATACCATGCTGCTCAAGGCAGCCAAATTTAAGACTAACTGTGTTACTGTTAAAATGAAGGAGGGTGGAATGGGACGAGACAGGGAAAAATAATGCAGAATATGGCAGGCAGGATATTGGGAGTGAATGTCGAAATATATCACCTTAATGCTACACATGAGTTAAAAAAAAATCAATTGAACTACAAGGAAAGGAGTGAAGGCGGCCAGCATCATTTTGCCACTGGGTGTGCAATACAATGATATGCCCAGACTTCAGTGTTATGGGCAGATCTGGTTGCCTCTGCTTGGAAATATCATAGTAAAACTAGACGATGAGAGAGAGGGAACATCTTCCTGCGTAGCGGGAAGCTAAAGTAAATTTCCTCAATTTGGGAAAAGAGATAGTTGAAAGAGGTGTGAAAGATGTCTATAAATGTTGAGTGCTGTTGATAAAGACATTTTGCTGTTACTGAAAGTGCAAGAATTTAGAGAAAAGAGAGGTTAAAAAGTAAAAGGAAAGCATTCTCACACATTATTTAATGAAATTGTGGAGCTCCTTGCCACCTGAAGCTGCAAAAGTACAAATACAGATGTTTAAATGGAGACTTCAATGGCTCATTCACGACTATTATGCGTCACAACCCAGCATACCTAGAGATGGGAGTGTACGTGGAGGGGATGCAGGGCTCATTCTCTGCGCGCCTTGTTTCTTGTGCTCCTCACGAAGCACCCGCAGCCGGCTAGAGCCAGGACAAGTAGGTTGGAAGGGACTTTTGGCCACCTCAGAGGGACAATTCAGTTACCCAAACACGTGTGTAGTGCTGTTTGCAATAACGTACAGCACCCTCGGCCCCTGCCTGCCAGCCCACGAGGGCAGAACTTGCTGCTTGGCCTGTGTTGTACTTGCTGCCTTCCTGTGTTCACCTCAGAGCGCCTCAGAAGGCACCTGAAGTGAACTTTAGCATCCCAAATCTTGTACTTCACACCAGCTAAGGACGCTCAAAGCTTCTGCTCTCTAGAAGGTTTTAAAAAAGCCCAGTGCTGAAAGCTTTTAACGCTAGTCAACACAGGTTGTGTGCATCACTGTGCAATCAATGTCACACTTGCAGTGGTACTAGAAGATAGTTATTAATTTTTATAATGCACCAATATAATTTTGCGGTACATTAGGACTTGGATAAACATTATTTACATACTTTGGAAGTAACAAGCAGGCCTTCAGTGGCCTCTGTATAAGGTTTTAATGCATTTCTAGGGCAAATTAAAGAAGTTTTAAAGCAAGAAAGAAGCTGACCTGTTTTATTTTAATTTATAAAAATGTAATTGGAGGTTACAAGCTGTAGGGAATCTCAGGATGCTTAGGAAAAGATAGACCTATTGTCTTATATTTATCTAGGGTTATATTTTATATGACAGGTGAGTGGTTACAAAAGAACACCGCATGTGTGTATTTTGATTTGAAGATGCTTCCTTATTCTCCAGTATTACTCAAACTCATGCACTTCACAATATTTGCTTATGATAATCATAATTCATGTGTCTATAAGAGGATTTGTATTCTTTTAGCCTGCAGCAAACCTGTTCAACAGCATGGTTTTAGTTGGTGTGCTTCCTTAGCTAAAATTAAGACAAAAGTTCTAGCAAATGTTTATATATTACTGTTACAATAAATTCCCAGTAGATAATTATACTTGGTCTCTTCCGAGCCAACCTTCATTTTATTTTTTAATGCTATTGTTAGTTGCATATCGAGTAGTTGTTTGTCTTTTGAGGACAGCAGAATAAAGGGATTTGCCAAACTCTTCTGAAAATCTGAACACTGCAGTAATATTCAGATCTTCTAAATAATTTATTGAGAGCACAGCCAACAATATGAAATTTTTATGTATGAGTATCAAACAGGCAACCTCACATAAACTTGAAAGGCATGAAAAATAAGGTTAGGCTTCAAAATGGAGGTCAATATTCTCAGACTTAGAGTAATAAAAAGATAATCACAATAACATTTAATCTGTTTTTAAGAAAAACCTTACGTTGGCACATTTCATAGAAGCATCACAAAATTTGAATTGAAAATAAGGAGATTGGTGGTTGCTGAATAAGGACACATAACAGTTCCAACATAGACCAGCAACCAGACTTGCTTCCTTGCTACCCTTTGTAGCTGGTGAGATCTAAGAATGACCATCCTCTTTTCCCATCTGCTCCTGGGACTTTGGATAAAAGAAATAATACGCTATGACTGGCAAAATACATTTCACAATCATTTAAGTCTAAACCATTCATGTACATACTGTTAAAGCATATCTTGCTGGCTATTATATTATGCTACTAACTCTAATATTAACAATATTTTGTTGCCCAGAGGTGCATTTTAACAAATAATACAATTGGATTTGCATTTCTTAAACTAAAACTATAGACAACAGTCCTCATTAGTAATTATAGGAAATAGTACTGAAATCATCATTCTTGTTTTGGCTATAGTACATAATACAATTTAATAGTTGAATTTTGACTTGGTGTCTTCTGCTAGACACTATTTTTAGAGACATAGCTGATACACATTTTTGTGAAACAGATTTTGTTTCATATCCAGATTATTGTTTTTACTGCTTAAACTTCATTAATGCTGTTCAGGGCTCTGTGGGTTACCAAATGGTGTAACAGACATTTGCTGATATCCTTTGGAGCTTCTTGGTGCTACAACAGTGCTCACTAGGTCGCTAAGTGTTAATGATATATTTGGCATAACACAAGAAAGAAGATAAAGATAGTCGTTGTCTCTAATGTCCTCGGGCGAGCTCTGGGTGCTGGGATACTTAATTCCTGCTCAGCGCTTTCTGAGGTGGGCAATAGTTGGACATCTAAATAGAAGTTGGATGATTGAGTTACTCTGTGTGAGAGGCTCTTGGTGGGATTCATCTCCGTTTGGCCATCTTCAGTGTTGACATGTACAGTTGAGCTTTACAGTCTAGGCTCCCTTTATAGTCAGTGGGGAAATCAGGCATTTCTCGAGTGTGATTCATCTGGCCTGTTTTAGACATCAGCGTTAGGGTGAGATTTACAGGCTAAATGGGGTGACGTAAATAGATATGATGTTCTTGGGAGCTTTATATAGCAGTAGCACATATTCACTGGGCCACTGGCTGAAAGCTCCATCTCCTCCTTCCAAGAAGGCTGCCCCAACCTCGGGAATAGAGAACAAGCCTCTCTCTGTGCCAGTTGGTATTCACTTTTCCCATACAAAATGCAATGCTTGCAGCTGAGAGACAATGGCTGGGCCATGCAGACACTGAGGTTTAAAATATTTTGGGATATTTGCTTGGGAAATTCAAGTCTGAATCCTCTTACCTAGTTGAGAGCTTTAATTACCCATCTGTTGGTTAGGAAGCAGGCTGCTATGGTGGCAGCCAGTCTTTCCCCTCCTCTGTCACGTCTCTGGACTGTGCCAACCTGTTTGGTGATGCCAGCTGGAACAAAGCACCTCGCTGCTTAATGTGGCCAAGTTTCCGGTGGTTTTGGGTATGGACAGAAACATATTTAAGTTAGGGATTTTGACGCATGAGAAGTCAGGCTCTTGGTTCTAATTTTGGAATCATGCACCTGGTTTTGGTGCCTGAGTCTGTTCACAGGTCTAAGCATTGGACTCTTCGCTTTTTAGTGAGATGACAGCTGAGAAGCATCTCCGAGCTTATAAAAAATGTGAGCAATCCTTTGTAGTTTAGGACTATAAGAATAAAACTCTGGTTATATTAATGCTGATGTCATCACTGTCTTGTTATGAACTTTCAAAAAGATTTTACAAGTAGTGTCTCTGCAAATAGTTCTTTCACAAGGCTGATAGGCTACTCTTCGCATCAATGACAAATGATGTCTCTGTATATCATGTTACTGACATCTTGCCACACATCTGCAATCTATTTTCAGTTCTCTGTTGCTCATTACCAATTTAGGAAAGGAATTGAAAAGCTATGGAGACAGAGGTTTGATGGAGCATGGGGCAGAACCACTGAAACTAGTACTGTAATGCACAGCAATACCGGATCTAATTTTAAGCTGTCTAGAGCAAGGTTCAAAACTTGTGCGTTTTTGCTCCCCTCCTCTCAAGAGCTATTCGTAACTGGAGTTATTGGTGATGGCATCACAGGTTAGAGATGGTGCTGTTCAACATGCCATCAGTTCACCTTCAAGAAAAGTTCACTGGTGTGCTGTGGTGAGTCTAGTGCTTTGGTGTGGGCTTTAGAAAATGGTGAGAACATTTTCAGTTGTAAGAGTGCTGTCCCTTGCTCATGTCTGTGCATTCAACCACGCTGAAATGTCTCTCATTTTTGTTTTCTGCCACCTGCCTGGGGAAAATCAAAACCGGTATGAGTAAGAATCCTGTGGGTTTTCTGCTTTTGTTTTTGCTGGATGATGTGTAGACCTGTGATTCACACTGTTGTTGGGTATCTATCTGGCATTCACATTTGAAATTGCTGCGTAACTAATGAATTCTTGGATTTTGGTTTCTTTTGAAAGCAAAGTACTTCTGTGAGCCGTAAAGGTTAGTTTGATGTCAACACATATGTCATTATTTCTTAAAAATTCCACCTTTTTATAATTAAGTTTCTGAGTGCAATTAAGTGTATATAGTTTCTGTATTCTTGCAACAATGCACGTTCCACCATTAGTTGACAAATACATTTATTGGCACACTGTTTCGAATGCATACCTCTATAACTCTAATTGAGTATTTATAGATTGCTTGTAACTGCTTGTAACAGTGGACGTTTAAATAAGGCATCAGAACTCATTTTCTTCTTACTAGCAAGTTAATCTGTAGTTGACATTTCAGGGGTCATCTGGTATTTTAAGGATTTGGGCTTAGTATTATCTGTGCCCTGTAAGACAACACTACATGCCGGGATGGGTTTACACTTGGGCCACTTGTGTTTGGCATTGCATGATGGTAGCATAAAGGTAATGTTGCCTAAAAGAGGGGACTAACTTGCGAAGGGACGAAGAACATCTTCTGTGTGTTGGTTCATCTTTTGCACAAACCCTTCCCAACTTGCCAGGACTGCAGGTAACGAGTCCAGAAATCCACTCTGGGGGCACCACTTCATTTCTAGTTTTAAAGCGATTGTGAGCAAAGCCAGAGAGGGAAAATTTGGAACAGAAAGAGCCCAGTGTGGACTTTTGATCAGGTCATGTTGGCCAAGAGATGCAGGCAGCCATGGCATATGCCCCTGCCAGAGCAACTTGTGCTTGCTGGGCTGCTGTTCATTCCCTTATACCAGCTCCATCTCTGAGCTGACAAGGCTGGTGCTGGGGGTAATGTGAGACCCTACTGTGGGATGACCTCCTGCCAGTCCTAGTGGTGTGGTGGGAACGTGCTAATGGCAGAGCTATCTCTACTCTGCCTGCTGCAATGAGCTGGTGCCTCTCTCAGCTGTGGGGAGAACGTGCAGCACCAGGTGACAGTTCAGGCACGAGGTGGTACCATGGTATAACAATAGCTGTGACCACTTTGAGATGCTAGTCAGAGATGTTTAGGAGAAGGTGTGTTAGTCTTGGTGTGCCTGGTGTCACCCTTGTAGTGTGCCCAGTGCCTACAGGAGTGGCATGGGTAGAGTTTAACCAAACACAGTATTTGCCAATGAGGCAACAGAAAATGGGACTTGGAGGATGGACTATCTCTGTGCTGGTCTCCTGGGTGAATTTGTTCAGGAGTGAGTTCTGGCTTATCCTCTGAGCTGTATAAGCGAAGTCGGTGTTTGCACACAAGCATGTGGGCTTGGGTGTTCCCGAGCACACTGCCTTCAGATTGCATTCCCACTGCTAGCTGTTTTAGGGAGTGTTAAGCTCTGCTTGGCTCTGAGTGTAGTGTGACGTTGATAGCCTTTGCTGCATTTGATGTTAGTCTCCATTTCTTTTTGCAGTCTCTTGTGAGAGCCATGACACTGTGAAGGAACGGAGAACTCTCTGAACAGTGCTGTTGCACACCTGACTTGCAACACTTAGAGACTGATGTATTTTTTGAGGAGTCAAGCAAAAAATTGAATGACTTCAGTATAGGTAATATGTGTCCTAAGAGGAAAGTTTTCAGCCATGGCTCAGGCGTGCAATGATGCAATATTACAGTATTATAAGGACCTGACTTTGACCTTGAGAAGGACCTAAAACAATGCCCGTCCGTGCTTTGATGCAAGGAAGTTTCATTTTGGGAAGTTCACTGTCTGCAGTGATCCCATTTCACATACCAAACTTATTTTCTGTTTTCTTCATGGCATAAAAATTTGCACTTTTACACTGCCACTATGTGTCTTGACTCACATAAACAGCATACGGGGCTTCAAAGATTTTTGCCTTTGTTAATTCTTTCTTGAACTCTGTTAAATCTCCACTCATGGTGTTTCATGTGTCATAGCTGTATCTCTACATCTAGTCCTTTTTCCTTGACTTAAAGCTTTTTATCTTGGTGTCGTCAATAGCAGCTGCAAATTCCATGGATTTTCTGTATATGTCAGCCCTCTTGGTGATATGTAGATGATGATAAAGAGCAGCCAAATTTGGTAAGACCTGTCAGTGGCAGGTATCTCCTGAGAGGATCCCCTTCCTCCACCTGGCACTTCTTCTGCCTTTACAGTTTAGATGCATTACCTGCACTACTTTGAATATTTTGAGTATCAGTCAAAATGCAGCTATCTTTTCAGAGAGTAAATCAGTCCCTCAAGAGAATGTAAGGCAAATTTTATGCAATTACTTACACAGATTAACATATTTCTATAGTATTACATCTATTATGTGTAGCACGTTAACACTGGAAACACAGTGAAAATGATATTCATAAGAATAGCACAAGTTTCTCAGAGATACCTGAAAATAACTGCAGTTCAAAACTCACTTTATCTTTTTTATTATGCTGCTATTTCCACCTGTGGTATAATTTCTACAGCATCCTTGCCAGCCGCCTTCTTCCTGACCTGCTTCCTCCTCGAGGCACGTCAGCTCCCGGCATTGCCAGAGGCGCTGCTGCTCCTTGTCCCACGCGAGGCACCAACTCCAGGGCTCTTGCAGAAACTAGTTGTGGAAAGTGTGAGGCATCTCCGAAGACAGGCTGCCGCATCCCATCGGTTCCCAAGGAAATAGCACTCAAATCTCTCTAGAGAAGCATGGCATTGGCAGGCTGAGGCCAGCCTGCTTGGTCACTTAGCCTATCTCTGTAGTGACTCTAGGCGAGCACAGCAGCGTGTATGTGCTAAGTGTGCAGGGAGCTGCAGGCAGCAACTTTCCGCATTTTTTTTGGGTGGAAAATTGAACTGAACTGATGATCCTCACAAATACAGTTGTTTCAAAAAAATGTATGTGACTGTAACCATTATACAGAAAGAAGGGTAGGGCAAAGTGGCACTGGAGGCTGCTTCTGTGGTATCTGCCAGTCCTGATACTTTTTTTTTCCTAGACTTTTACAAAGTAAACTGAAGTTATCCACCTAACCCATGTATTCCCATCCACGTGATTCATGGACAGGAAGGTGTCATATCCATTATGGAAACACTGTTCACTCGATTCAGAAGACTAAGAGATCCTAGTGGGTTGCCATCTGGCTGTCGACCAGCATGTGAGGCTGACCCAAACTTTGCTGTTGCCTTTTACAGGTGGTTTTGCGCCTGGTCTCTCTCCCTGGTCACTGTGCGAGTCTCTTGTACTGAACATCTCCTGCAGGGTTCCCAGGCCACAGCTGCACATCCCATCTCCTCCTTTCCAGCACTTTCTCTGTGCTACTTTGCCCAGCCGTAGTCCCTTCTCCTCCATCGCTCCCGAGTTCTTTTCTCCAAAAGTCTCTCTTCCCCTATTCCCTGTATTGGCTCCAGTGTCACCACCTTCCCCATACCAGTTCACTCATTGTCCCCTTGCCTTCAGATCTGCTTTTGTTTCTCTTCTGTTTAAGTTATTGGGGATGGTGTTGGTCAAACTTTAGGAGCAATTTCTTTTTTGTGCTTTTTTCACAGTTTACAGCTTTTTGAGAAGTGACATTCTGCTGAACTGATGTTTTCTTATCAGAAGGCAGACAGCAGACATTACTTTATGCTTTAAAACACTGAGAAACTTCCCAGATCAAAACATCATGGGAACTGATATCTCCACAAAGCACTTCTGCTTCAACAAGGCAGTGTAGCTGAACTAAAATATAATTCATGGGACTTTTCACTGAGCTCTATTAGTCAGTGAGTTCTCTAAGAGTGCTAAATGAGGACAGAATCTCTAGAAGGTGCTAAAAATGAAAATGTCTCTGTTGAGTGTGTATGAACTCTGATTTTTTTAGATTTTCTTGTATATATATATGTATAATATGATTTGTCCAACACTTCAGAGCAGAAGAGAAGCTGAAAGCAAAAGACACTGGAATTTTTCAGCCAGGACAACACAACTTTTTCCTCTAACCTCATCTCAGAAATGAATGAAGTGTTTTGACTGAAATTCCTTCTCCCTTAAGTAATTAAATCAGTCTGAGGCAGACACTTACCATGACAGAAAAAAAAAATCCCAAACAAAAACCAAAAAGCCCAAGAGGGTAAAAATTGGCAAGGATCTCAGGAACTGAAAATAGAAAGAAATGTTAGGCAACTTTTAAAGTAGCTGTTATCAGTTTTGCTTCTAATATTTGCAGGGTGCTGCTCAGTAGGTTGCTCCCAGTGCAGCCCTCCTGCATTTCTTGGGAAGATGTTCTCAGTCTCTGCCACTAGGCTATTTCAAGGCAACCAAGGGATTCCTACTTGTGTCTGTGATGTGGGCTCCCTGCTCCCACAGGCTCTCCCACAAGCTCCCTTACTGTACCCGGTGCGAGAGATGAGACAAGTTGAGCCAGGGCTCCCCACTCTCCTCGGCGCAGCATCCAGAAGGCTGGCCGCGGGTGCTGCGCTGAGCACGGTCCGACATCCCCTCTGCCCGGCTGAGAAGTCCCCAGGACTGGGAAAGGCTCCTTCCTTCTTCACTCACCCAAATTCTTTTCCCAAGGAAGGGTGTTGTGGAGGATGAAACAGAGCCTAACTGGATTTGTAGACAAGACTCACTGCTGTGTCGCCCATTCGGTGCCACGGGGTGGGCGATGGGGCTGTGCCAGGGCCCACCTTGCCTGCCCAGCCCCGGGTGCCCCATGCAGCTGTGCCCCTCCAGATGTTTTCCAAGGTCTTGTCTTCAGCCCTTGCTCCTGAAGTGCTGGATATTTGGCATCACTTGCATATGGCCTGAGCCAGTGTAAAGGCAGAAACAAAGTCTGGCAGAGGGGATCTCGGAGGAATCGTCTTGTTGCCGTTGGAAGGGGAAGTTGAGAGCCCTCAGTAAGAAGCTATAGTCCCAACATGAAATCACAGTCCTGTTGCCAGACTGTGCATTTGCACAACTTCCTGTTCTTGGTCATTAACACTTGGCATTGTGTCTGTTTTCTTTCATTTTATGGGAATTTGATGCATTTCACCACTGGGTAGAGAAAAAAATAATCACTGAGGATGTCGTGATTAATTTTTTTCCTCTTGAAGAGCTATGAAATTATTCTGAAACATATGACACGTATAATAACAGCCTAGTGCTCTGTTTTTAAAAAATGTGCTAGAGGCATTGTGCAGTTTCCCAGAGGCTTAATGAGGGAGCCATACTGTGTTGGAAATTTTTCAACAATAAAAATTGACCTATTACATGCTCATGTAAAATGAGGGTTGACAATCACACAAATATGTCTAAAATCAAATACAGCCATTGTAAAATATCACTTCTTTCCCAGAGAGAAACTGGTCACCTGTTCACAGTAGGATTTTGCATTATATCGTATTCAGTAAAGAGTAAGATGCTTCCCCGCAGGGAAACAAAATGGCAGCAAAGTACTGGCCCAGTGCCCTTCTATCAATGCTTTTCACTGACTGTTTTGCCAAGTCTTCAAAAATAACACATAGGCATATTTTTTCAACATATGTTTTGCCTCTTTGTTGGTCTGAAAGCACAAAGGGAAGAAAAGGTTTTGCATTATTCGCCACTTTATTATCAAACACAGGAAGAATTCATTGTATGCTTGTTTGATTTCCTTTTTCTCTCCATAATACTTACTTTATTTTTAGAAAACGTAGTCTCTTTTTCTGTCTTCTTAACGTATATCTCAGAAGTGGCCTCTTAAAAACTGAGCATATGGCTCTGACCCTGCCGCTGCATTCAGGAAGTGTCTATTGCAAAACACTGAAATTTGGAGTCATGGGAGCAGAAAAGCTGGATTCAGGAATTATACTGAGTGATCAAAGAAAGGCAGATAATTAAATATAAAGAGTTGAAGAATAAATTAAACATGGTAAATATTGCTCGTCTGCTTAGAAGAAATAAAGACACTGTAAATGTTTGTATGTTCTTTACATACTTAATAGTAAGTTTAAGCCAATGTGTACCCCAGATGAACCACTGAATGGCTGCTGAGATTAAAAAAACCCCAACTGTTTCACTACTGAATGTGAATCACCAGTGAACTCACTAGCAGTCACCTCACAGTACCTTGCTCCGGTTCCACGGCCAGTCACTGGCTCGTGATGTTTCCAGCAAGGGAGAGCAATACGGGGAGGTGGAACGTGATGTAGGGAGAGATCAGAGTTTATCAGCAATCCCTGTCAATGACTGATATCTGTGCATTAGGAGAGGAGGAAAAAAGGATTAGAGTGTGAAAGCAGAACCCGCATGGTAACTAAGATCCTTATGGATCTTCGGTGTACAAGGCTACAAGTAATGAGACTGTTCTTCAGCAGGGAGATCTTTTTGTGTGGATCTCCTTGCAGGTTCTTTGCCCTCAGTTTAAAGAACAAAAAAAGGTCCTATATGATAGGCCATAAATTTACAACACAGTTTATCCAGATTTAAATAAATACGAGTAAAGATTGTAGAAAAGGATGATATTAGACAGACATTAGATGTAGAAAGGGATGATATTAGACAGACGAAGGTGAGGAGAGAAAGAGAAGAAAATGTTCCCCGTTGTAAAGCTATCCAATTAATTAATTTTCTGTAAAATTTCCTAGTTATGATTTTCAGTTCAGAGGTATGCAACCTAATGTTAGAATATTAAATTAAAAAAAATGAACAGGAGAGTATTATAAAGCAAAGAAGGTTGCATGATGCTGTAGGGTTAGAAAAGTCATTCTGGCCATAGAGGATATTGCATTTATGTAATAGGAAAAACCTAAACCTGTCAAATAATAATTTAGGTCTTTCCAAGATGGATCCACTGAAGCTGATAATAAGTGTACAGTGATACAATCTGAAAGATACTGAAGTAAAAATGTGAGAATTAGTGTTTGCAAGAAGTAAATAAATATTGCAATGTTTGTCAATTCTAATACAGAACATATAGATTCCAGTGTTACTTGTAGATACTATTCGGATGATTACATTACTGTTAATATCTAAGAATATCTTAAAAATCCATTCATGAGTTGTGTAAATACACATAATCTGTAACGATTCAGATGCCCGTATAACTTAAGTGTATAATAGTGTAATATGTATGATAACCATAACCTAGCACTCTGTTCAAGTCCAGAAAGAACAATACCATATTTCTGGTTATTTAACTGTTTTTACTGTATTCTAATGTCTTGACAATTACTTACAAGCCTTATATTTGAATGCTACATTTTACTAACTCGTTGTGCATTTAGTGCATAGCATGGTTTTGTGGTTCTAGCAAAGACAACTTCCCAAGCAGAGACAGCCATGACTACCCTTTTGATGTTCATTTCAGATCCTGTTGAAATGCTCAATTTATGTCTGGTTCCTGCTGCAGATGATTACTGGTACATGACTTAAGGTTCATTTAGGAATAGAAGCTGAGTCAAACACCAATAAATGCCAGTCATTTACCTCTAAAACAGTCAATTTTCTTTAAGTAAACCCTGAGGAAGTTGTACAGGAGCCGACTGAAACTTGGCACACACAGCTTGAACACTGAACAAATTGTTTGGGGAAATTACATGGGAAAGCTAATTTAAAGTCACTAAAGTGTCATAAGTATTGAGGGAATTCAGATGAATTTGCTGTACTAAGTGATGGGATCTCATTCAAGTGCAAGAGTCTGCTCACAGAATGTGTATAGGATCTTAAGTACTGCTTATAAATAACACAGATTTTATTTCTTTCATTTCAGTGACTATTTCGACAAGTACCTTCTTTGATGGCTTGCTGGTAACTGGGCTCTACACCTCTACCAGTGTTCAGGCTTCTCAGAGCATTGGTGGTTCCAGTGCTTTTGGATTTGGTAAGTTCAGTGTAATTTACATTCTGCAGTCCAGAGTAATGAGTACTTGGTTGTACAGAGGACATCAATAACAACACAATTACTGAAGCAGGTTAATTTAGGCTGAGTAATCAACACTACATCGAAGTCAGTGGGAATCAATGAGATAAGATAGTGGTGGCTTTTAGACAGCTTATGTTTCTTCCTCCACTCTCTTCATCTTTGGTCAGCCTGGAACTGGTATACTGAATTATACGAATTTTAAGAGAGAAAAGCCTCAGCAGCTAAACTGGTTAAAATTGCCATTTCTAAATGGTGTGACATTCGGTATAAACTAAAGCATTTAGCCCAAGACATCTGACTGTTCTTGGACTGAAAAACTGATTCCTTTGAGCTTATGTCAACCTACTTCTTCCATTCATTTAACAATAGCATCTTCCTTAAAACCAGAATGGTGGTTAAGGTATTTTATATAACCAATTATTTTCCCCATACGAAAACCAGAATTGTAGTAAAAGGAGTAGGACAGGTTTTGCAGAATTATTATATATTTCAAATTCTGCTGTTGCATTCAGCAGTAGCAGCCAGGCCAGCTGTGCTAGGACAAGCTCTTTTGAAAAATCTCTTCTAAATTTGTGCAAGTACTTTACAGCAATACCTTCTGCAGTTTGTTATTTGGTAGTATTTCTTATATCCTTGCAAGTAATTGTAAGAATTGTGTTCCTTCAATTGGAGGAACTTGGTGACCCCTAACAAGCAATCTGGGGTGAATGTGCAAAAATAGGTGTCACTCTTATGGGACACCAACTGCGCTGCACTTGCAGTAGCATGTTTAAATGTTCATTTGCCTGTTAGGGTTAAACTTCAGTACTTTCTTCATAATAGTCTTTCATAGTAATTACCTCTGTTATAATGCATGTGAAACACGAGTGGTCTGAGCCTGTGAGTGTTGTACAGTGGACATACGTTGGCTGGTAAATGAAATAATACAGCATAAATGACACATTATTTAAAATTGTATTGACAAATAATTTGAGAAGGACTTTGCCTCTCTGAGTAGCACCACCGACCAACCTCAAACCTTTTGCTCGGTCTCTCAAAGGGAAGAGCACAGCTGCCACAGGTATTTCATGTCTTCCATAAAATGCACCGAAAGATCCACTTTTCTGGAAGAGGTAGTTCTGCTGTTTCTCCCTTCCCACCGTATTATTTACAGGATGAACAGGACATGAGGGACTAAGCAAGAAGGAAAGCACTTACCCGTGTGAAATTTTTGGGATGGTCAAGTTTCTGGCAAGCTATTATCTTGCCGTAAAATAGACGTTTGTATCATGTCACTGGGGAGATTATGGGTCTGTACAGCAAACGCACTGGACAAGGTATACAAGCCATGTTTGATCACATCTAAATATTTAAGAATAGAAATTAAGCAAAACTTTAAGAACCTAGGTAGCTTTGTGCATTTACAAAGTACATCTGTATATTTCCCTAAATTTGTATCTTTGTCTGTAGAACAGGGCTGTTGTAGTGAGTGTTTCACTGAGACAGATGTTAAAATAATATGTGATGTGTGACAGGAAAAAAGACGTGGCCTTTTTCAACTTGCCAAAGGTCATTTTTAGCTGTTGATGTGTTACTTTGACCATTCAGTTCCTGGTAAGATAACTGATGACTTAAATGGTGACACAAGCATTCTGTGAACCAAAAGAAGAGCCAAGCCTACAGACTGGGAAAATATAGAAGCCAAAGAGATGTAAAAGCAGTCACACGTGGTTGGAGCTACCTCATTTTGCTCGTTAATACAAATTCTCAAACATCACGCCCAGGGAAGGTCTGCTGCTCTGTCTTGAGCATGCCTCCATCCATGTTAGAGAAGAACTGCTGCCATCTATGACCTTTCTTTTGAATGTTTCGCAGGCAAACTGTAGGGTCAGTTGTGTTACAGTTGTTAGTTATTCAAGATTTTAAATAAAAACCTCATTTTGTTGTTTTTCTTTGCTAGCTCCTAAGCTTGCATATATATTGAACAAAACCATTCTGAATGTTTCAGAAGAGCTGATGCTCTTGTGCAGTGTCTTTGCAGGAAAAATGACAATGGCTTTTAAACTTAGTTTTATATGAATGTTCAATCAATGATGCACTGATGGCTCCCAGGTCCGAGAACTACATAAACGTTTCCATTCTCTACTCAGTGAGAGATGAGATGGCTGGCCTCTTCCAAAAAGTATTTAGCATGCAAATTATATGTTTTTTAAAAAAACTTGTTAGTTTTTAAAATTAACAATATTTTAAAATCTACCATTTGCAGTAGAAAAAGAGAGCAGTGTCCACAGTATTTAATGTACTGTTTAATAGAATAGTAAATGGGAATGGCTTTGTTTCATTTTCTGAAGAAAACATGAAGTGCTTTCTCCAGAAACCCTGGATGCATCTGTTGTGTCATTTCAAGTTAGCAAAGAAGTTGCTCCTCCTTTCCAGCAAGTGATGGTGATGTACAGGTTAGTTTTAGCTTGCTGGATATTATTTTTCAGAAAATGTTGAGGACTAGGTCAGGTTCAGGGACCTTAATTCAAAGATTTATGTGGATTAGACAGGAGGGCCCAAAGCTGAGCCTTTAAAACCTGAAGATAGCAATATTCTGAAATTGGGTTGATAGCGACTGCTTACAGAGCAGGAAAGAGTATTTTTGCCTCCCTTGCCATTTTACCATTGAAATGCTCTTGTCTGCATCACACAGGAGGTCATGCTAGATTATCGTAATTTTCCAGTCTGCACCAACAATATAGTGTCTTCCCAACATACACATACCTATTTGTCTTTTGTGCCATAAGTTACTATACTATGGCTACAATTATCTTTTAATTACCCAGTTTAGGAAGTCACTCGATGGACACACAATCATTGTCAGTTATCACCGCTAGTTAGCCATATCAAGAAGCTTTGAAGAAAGAAGATAAAATACGCTAGTGCTAACAGAGTTAATTCTAAGTGTTATGTTTCCTTTATTTTTCAGTATATATCATGTAGCCAAAGAAATAGTTCTTGGTTTCCTCTGTGGGATTTTAATGACATGAAACTTGCTGAAATTTTTATTTGGGAAACCTTCTAACAACTCTTTTAGGGAGAAATAAGTGAGCTTTGGGGGCTAGAACTTAATAGTGGTCATAAATATTCATCTTTTGTCCCAAGCTGAACCATTGTCTAGGTTCAAATAAAGGTAAAAATAAAACTGTAATGCTAAAATTAGAACTGGGCTAAAATATAGGTGTGTGCTTGAAACCTCACTAAGCAAGCTGTGAGGATCGTTTAGCAAAGAAATAATCCTTAAATTGAGCTTTTAAGAATGATGTTTCTTTCTTCATTAGATCCCATGATACAACAGATACCCTAAGCTGCATCTCTCCAGTATAATTTCCACTCTCTTTTCCTAATCAGTGTGGTGCATACCTGGGACTCATTTCCACATCCTTCAGCATTGCCTGCTGAAGGCCGAAGAGCAATCCCACTCTTCATCTCCCCTTTCTCAAGCCACATTGATACCCCTCAGTGTCATTCACACCACATGTCTGGAGATGCGTTTTGGACTCCCGTGGTATCTCTCCATCCCATGGTGCCCTTTCCTTCTTCTGCTTTTGACTCTGAGGGTCCGTGTTGGCGTTTGACCTCTTTTCAATAGCTTGGGGCATCTGCTGGCCATGCTCTGGGGTTTATCAGCCCACCAGGGCTACCCTCCTGTACAGCCAGAATGTACCTATGGACATTTAGGGGCTATCACTACATGACTTCTTCTGAATATGTAAAGAGGAAAGTAGGAGACAGGAGCACTAAAAAAAAAAAAAGTTAGAAAGATACAAATCTGGTGGTGGGTTTGATGGGAATGATAGCTTGCAAATGAGACTGAGGTTAAATGGTCTTGGTGGGTGGTAGGGGTACCGGTCTGTAACTTGGGATAAGTAGGAAAATTCAGCTCAGCTCCTCCGAAGCCATGTGCACTGAAAAGCAAGGAACGCAGTATCATTTCTGCAATTAAAGGAGAAGATGACAGCGTAATCCCTCAGCAGCGATAAGGAGCACTGTGTGCTAAGGACCTGAATCTATCTCGTTACGCAGGATCGTCCCGGCTGACAGGCTGGTTGAGCACACGGGTGTGCTGGGCTGGGCACATCAAAGCTTGCTTTGACCTGCCAGTCACACTGCATCTCCATGCGTTCAAACCCTTCCCAAAGCTTTGTGGCTCCCCGGTAGATTTTCACATTATGCACACATGACAAATTATTTAAAATTTAGTTTTGGTGTAATTAGTTTCTTAGAAACTACAGTGGAAAATGTAAACCTTTATAGTTAAGCCCCCAAAAAACTGATTTTATGCAAAATCATAATTACTACACTGGCATTTACCTTTTAATAAATGTGGAATAAACAAGTGATTTCATGATAGTATTTGTATATGCATTGACCTTTCAACCTAAATTGGAAAGGTTTCTTTTGAAAGTCCACAGATTCTATTATGGTAGAGACAGTGGATTCAAAGCTCTCATTACACTGAAAAGTGTTGCCAAAGGCCTAATGGGCTAACAGGAAGTTTTTCGTTTATTTTCTGTGTAGGTTTATACAACTTGTAATTCACTCTCTTTTAAAACAGACGACCCCTTTCTATTGTGAGATAATATACTGCTGGTGAATTTTAGGTTTTGTTTAACTGTGCGGGCTACTTTGTAAGAGGCTATGAGTGCGGTGTTACTTGGAAATGTTTTAGTGCCTGAGCAGAAGAATTGCATCTGCTAGAAAGCAAAAAATAGAATATGAGAAATCACCTTGCAGTATTTCCTCTTTTGCAATTCTTTGTTCTACACCGTGAAGATGATCACACCTACTGTACATTGAGTCTCTGAATATTTTTTTTAAAAAATTGATTTAAAATACAGTGAATAATAAATTTCCTAGAGGAAATCCTGGAAAGAGCGATCACCAGAAATAATTTACTTGGCGTTACATCTTATCTTATTATCTTTTCTTTTTAAATTATTCTATTGCCTTTTGACAAGATTAAGGCAGCCTTCACATTATCCTCTGCTTGGTATTTTGGTTACGTACATGTTTGCATAGCAGACCAAAACAGAAAACCCCTTTAAATTTATAGATGAAAGATTGTTTTGATCTGGCTCTGCATGAGTTGGGATTTGGGGAAAAAAGTAGTTCCCTGGTCCTGTATTCCCCTTCGGCTCACAGATCACAAGCAGTCTTCGGGCAGAGGGCCTGTAGGTGGGTGTCATTGGTGATGCTGCTTGTTTCATACCCAGAGGAAGAAGGGCAAAGAGCATGCCTGGGTGGCTGAAGGGCACCCACAGTGTCATCTCCAACAGGGTACCGCAGAAAATGCTCTGGTTGTGCTCTCTAGCTCTGATGGTGCATCAGTCTGGACCGAGCGTTGGAGGCACCTGAGGCTCCTGCTGCTCCTCAATGGGGCATGTGGTTTCGAGCCTTCAAAGGCTTGGTTTTGGCATCAGTTTATGCTCAAACACTGATGGTTCTGGGGTAATGTTTTGCTTTCAGATTTTGACAGATAAGGGAAAATATCTCCCACTAACATTGCGAGATGGAAAAGGGCCAACTGTTGGATTTTTCTTGTTAGGTGAGCCTATAAAATTGATTCCTCCTGCTCAGTCTTTGCCTCTCCGTGCTTGTTCACAGCTTGAAAAAGTAAGGAATAATCAGTAAATGCCAACTCTTAAAAAAAACTTTTCAGCAATGTACATGCTACCGCTCTTGAAGTGCAGTTTTGTAACTTACTGAAATTGCTGTAGATCCCTGGTTTACTTTGTGACAAGCCAAATGGGCTCCAGGACCCTCCCTTCACACCAGAGATACTTGCCAGAAACCAAACAGATGGTAAACTAGGAAGAAATGACCCTCGGCATTCTCATTAGAACAGTTGGGGAAATTTTAATAGGCCCCCATTTGCCTTGTGCTGTATCTAATACCCTTTGAACTGCCACTTTTTTTTTTTTCTGTTTGTTACAAGTCAACTACTGCCATGTATATTTTAATAGGGATTATCAAATACAATTTGCCCAGAAGATGTACCAGCCCTCCGCTGCTAATTAGCAAAGTTTAAATAATCACTGAGTTCTGGAAGAATTGGAAAGAAACACTGTTTTTCCTGCCAATGCATAATTACCAATTAACAGGAAGATAAAATATCTGTATAGCAGTCATATCTTGGAGAATTCGTTAACGGTCAATTAAATAGTGAGTTGGTGCCAAACTGACATTGGTCAAGAAAGTTTACATTTGAGTTTAGTTTTAAGATACTCCCCCCTGCAAATGGTATCTAATGAAGCCATAATTATGATAAAACTTTCAAAGTTTGTGTGTCACAGTGTTTAATTACTACTTAAATGTCTTTATTGCCAAAAGTTGGCCATTTCTGCAAGTGGTTGATTGTCATATGTGCCTTATGGAAAGGGTTTCAGCTTTATTAGCACAACATCTTTTCATTATCATGGCATAGACAGTAATTACCCATGCTGACCCAACAAGGAACTGTGTCCCCAAGTATTTTACCTGCTGAGAAGGAAAATTGCCCACATGTAACTGGGTAAGGCAGAGAGCGATGCCCTATGGTTGGAGGAAAGTGCTACTCAGAGAGGGAGCCTACACATAAAATACTTAAGCCTGCCTAGCTGGAGTCTAGTTGACCCAGTCCCATCAGCCTGAACACTTTCACCCATTTCTGCAAGTACTCTTGTACTTGTCAGGTTTACCCTAACCCCCTGCCACGGCAGTAGCAATTCTTGGACATCAAAATCCAATTTTGCCTGGTCTACTGAGAAGCCCTGAATTACTGTGCAATCTAACATACATCAAAGTGAGTGATGGTGTCTGCTCCATAATTTATTTCAAATGTCTTTGTCGCGTTATGAAGATGACAGTAAAATAACTCAAGCTTTTAACCTTTCAAAGGTACCTGTAGCTCCTGCTAGTATCGGTGCGGTCAAGGTTGTAAAGGAGAATGAAACTCTGTAGAAGTGTGGCGTGTGTAACATTGCTTTTATTAGTTAGCTTTGAACAGTGAGTGCAGATGGGTGTTTAACACTACAGGCAACACTAAATGCTTTGCAGGTGACATGAGAGGTGGTCACTGCATTGGAGATGCAGAGGAACATTTTCCAGTGCGGCGGTGCTTGTAAATAGGCCCCTGGAGTTTTTAACCAGGAAAATGCCTTTAGAGACAGTTTTACATAGCCCAAACCAAAGTGGTAATTGATGTTTTGGGGCCAATTTTGGTCCAATTCAGCAAGTACATTTATTCAGAAGTGATGTTTTTTTCAAGTCTTACATGTGCCTGTTTTTCTCCCCTGCATGGCCAGGAAATGGTATGGGGAAAAGTTAAGAGCATCGTTAAATTGTAATGTAATTTTTTAATTGCATTTTACTTTTTAATAAAATGCGTGTAGTAAAACAATTATGTAAAACTTTGTGAAATGATCAGGTCAGGTATTTTGCTACCTCGTACCTCTGAGAAAATTCTGATCTAATGAGGTGTGGTTTTCATTAAAAATATATTAAGAGATTAAAATATTCATTGTTACAGGCTGGTGATTTTTATCTATACTAATACTTATTGAAAGTAATAAATAAGGTTTTTTGACGTGTGCAAATTGTAGGTCATTTTAATAATAGAAAATAATGTTTATATAAACATACACCACCACCACGCCATGTATTTGTTCCTCACTCTCCTTTTTTTATTCTAATTTCAAATGTAATGGTCAATTAGTGTGCTTTACTGTTAACTGGTATATTCCAAATATTTATTTTTTGCAAAAAAACCATATACAGTGGCACTTGTGGCATTATCTCCATTTTACCAACAGTAAATGAAAAACTACGATTAATATCAGAAGTATCCCACGAGTTTGGTACCTGCTTTAAGATCACTGTGAGCTGACTTTCGGAGATGCTCGTCACTGCATAGCAATTCGTATGCTGAAAAGCTCCTGTTAATTCTGGTGTGGGTTGAGCGTGCTTAGCCCTTCCACATATCAGCCCCTACATGTCAACCTTGGCACGTGAAAAATGAGATAGACCATGTGGGAAAATTTAGTGCACTTGAGTAGTTTTTAGAACTTCTGGCCATAGACAAGGGTAGAGCTCAGCCGCCCTGTGCAGCTTTTGGTAGCCTGGGCTTCCCAAGGCATCACATCTACCTGCCTCTTCCCCAGGGCTCCTCCATCCCTGCACAGAGGCACAGCTCCATGCACAATGCGGTACCTCACTAGTCCGTTAAGCCCCCTGCACTGTTTTCCCAACACTTAAATCACAGCTACGCGCCAGTGTCAGTACACTTCAGGCCTCTAAATCTTGGAGATCACGTCAACTTGCCTGCTCTCAGGAGTAACCCCTGAAATGCAAAGTTTCCTGGGCTACTTTGTATGCTTATAGGTGACCTGGTGTGGAGAGCATGACATCTGCTACCTAAATTCTCCAGTGACCAAGAGACAGATAAGGAGCCCCAACATAACTGCTAGCACCTGCTATGTCAGATTTACTCAAATTCTCTTATACGGCACTGAATTAGGCAAAAATCAGACACAGCTGGAAGAGAAGGACGTGGTGGGCAACCAGATACATGGAGCTGGTCTGGCCATTTTCTTGCATCATGAATTAGCAATTAAAATACTTGTAGAGGCTGAGGCCTTGAGCTGCCCACTCTTCTACCCCAGGGGGCACTAAAGGGAGCGAGACATGTACCTCTGACTGATTCTCCGTGGCGTCCTCTGTGCATGGGGAAATGTGTGGAAGTTTGCTGGGCAGCTTGCTCTCACTGAAGTGTTACCTTAAAATCCATCTTCTCTTTTTTTTTATCAGTAAATCATTCCTGTTTGGCATTGATTAGAGAAATGTCAAATGTATGACTCAATTATCTTTTATTATTATTTTATTTTCTTAACAATAACATTCGTCTTATTTGTTCGCCAGTTAGAGCGTGATCTCTAAAGCAAGGACTTTCTTCTTTATTATTCTGTACAGACATACTGGCATAATAAAACCCGATCTTTAACTGTTCCTGATGTTATTATAATATGGATAACAGTGCATAAAAGTCAAGGAAAAACGAATTAAGCCTTCATTGACTGTGGCAACAATAACAAAATACTTTCCCCTCTAAAAGATGTTGTCATTGTGCTGTGAGAGCTACATTCAGCTGGATTGACAGGATGAAGTTGCATGGTAATTCGTAGTAACAGAGGTGTCTTTAATAAAGGAGGGAAAAAAGGCCGTCATCTAGAAATTTAGGGCCATCTTGAAATTATATTCTGTGTGTGTGCGCCTCAAGAATATGTTAAGCAAATGTTCCCATGGATGCATGGACTTCACGCTGCCAATGTGCCTGCCTGCCTCGCTTCTTATCCCGTGCCTGTTTCTGTGATGCCTGATTGTCATGTGTTACGCCGCGACAGTCAGTCGGAGCCCCCTCTCCCCAGCTTTCCTGTTGTGCCAGGCCTATTATTTTCCCTGCGTTTTGTGTTTATCAGGATGCGATCGCATATTCAAGCCGAAATTACTGGGCTCTTGGACTTCATCAATTAAGATGCATTGAAGCCTCTTGCAAATGTGAAAGGATATTGGGAAATGGTTATTATTGTAATTTTGAAGGCAAGTTTGTAAACTAATTTCTGGCATATTATGACAAACAAATGTTGTGATCAGGCTGCTTCCCCCATATCTGCCAATTTGTTACATTTCAAAGTGGAGTTGATTATATGTAGTGAAAATTCAGGCTTACAGGAAAACGGAGCTTAAGAGCCCTCTGTTAAGATCCTGATCATCACCTGTCCTACCAGTTGATTTCACTGTTTGCTTGTCTGTTATCAGTGTTGTGACTGATAATCATTTGCGTGTTTTCAGAGATGATTCACAAGAAAAATCTGCTCCAGGTCTTGTAAAATGAGTAATCCAATTTTAAGAATATAGCAATGAACGTGAATTGCTGGTTGTAGGGAATGATTGGTGTGGCTACAGCTTTATCGGATGCTAAAATACACGAACTAGAAAGAAGGCTACCAAGCCTATGCTGCTGCGCAGCGCGGTGGGAGCAGGGTCGACTCCCTGCTCTCTTGGTGCGCAGAGGGAAGGGCAGCAACCCTCCACGCTGCCCCCGCTCAGCTGTCACCAGCAGCGGCAGTAGGTGGAAAGAAGAAGGGATTACACCTTTTTCATGGTCATAATGTCATACTTACAGCTTGTGCCACAGCAAAAAGAGATTTTTACTGATCACAATACACTGTAGAGGTTAGAAAATTTGAGGTTAGATCGAGGTGAAAATTGGAAAATTATTAAAGGCGCTTGAACGTCACCTTGCAAGAGCCCGAGTTGATCCTCAAGTCATTTCAGTCCAGTCATCCTTGCACAAGAAGTGCATTACTTAACATGAAGTCCTAGCTCCTTGGAGTAGGGTTGTTCCTCAGTTCTGCTCTGCTGGATTTTATTACTGAATGAACTTCATTATTCCAGGCTGATCAAATCAGTCCAGGCATGACTTCACACCTTATTTTATACAGTTCTTGAAAGAGAAGGAGAAAGAATGATGATTTTTAATTTCTTTAACAAAATATATGTGTTCATATTTTATTAGTTTATCTACTGCTTGCGTTCAATTTTTTTTGGTGTCCTACGGACCTACTGTCATATGAACACTGCCTTTTGCTTCTGAAAAGAAATAAAACATGCCTTTTAGCTCAAAAGTATAACTTCAAGATACTAAAAGCCTTAACCCAGGATTTTTTTGCATTTATCAGATGAATCAATATACCATAATTCTTGCCTCGTTTCAATCCTTAGAAAAAATAATGCAATTATTAAAATCAGTGCAGTTTGTAACCAAAGCAATTGTCTTTTCGTAAGTCTGAGCTTGAGCTGGTTGAATGCTTAACGGAAAAAAGCCCTGAGGAGAAATCCATGAGATGATAGGTACACAAATACAATATCCAACCTCATTGCAGGAAAGTCAAGATGCTTTGTAGCTGTGTGAGAATGTTTTTTTCGGATAACACCAAATTAAATAGTTGAATGTTGAAAGACCTCATGGTGTTTCGGGAAGACATGACGTTGGTCAAAGTGCCCTCATTGAGTTTTAGTTTATTTAAATAAAACTATTTAAATAATTACTTGACAAAGCTATTTTGGCAGCATTACAGAAAGTGGTGAAACATTTTACATAGCAGATTATTAATAAAGTCAGTATTTTGCTCCTCTGAGATTTGCTATATGTCTGTTTCTGGATAAACAGCTGACATAAATATTTTGTGACACTGGGGTCATATTCCAGTCATATGGCATCACAGTCACCTTGATGTTCTCTGACATGCTGCAAAGATGATGTAATTATTAGAAGGCTGAATCAATAAATGCTGACAGCATTAACTGTTAAGGTGAAGAATATAAGCATTAATGAAGTCTAGATTTAAAAAAATTGAGCTGTTTTATTCTGCAAGCTTAATTTTTAGAAAGATTAAGTTTAAATTTTTAATTTTGATGTGAATAGAGAATTTGTTGAAATATTCCAACTGCTTGCTCAGCACATATATATACTGAGCTCATTATTTTCTCCCTGTAAATGAAACTTTACTATTTTTAGATTCCATAATAAAAGTCTTGGTAGAGATTTCTCCTTGTTAACTAACTACTTAAATTTATCACTGAACATGTAAAAAGTAATATCACAGGCACTAGTGACCACCCAGTAGTCATAATTCACTCAAACAGGCAGCTTTGTGATAACCTTTGCTTAAGGAGGGCAAAGATGTAACGAACTCTTTAAAAAATCTTCAGTCATAATCTGCCAAGAGCTCAACCGAAATAAACCGGGATGTGCTTTAGCTGCGGTTTTCCCTGACACTATCATCAAAGAGGTGTATGCTAGCTTCTAATTGAAGTTTGGCTAAAGCTTTATCATGAATATGGAATTCAGATTTGTTCTGAAGAATTTATCAAATATGTGTGATAATTTAAAGGACTTTTTGCTTACTATGAAACGAATTAAATTTTATTTGTTCTCCACTGAAATACACTGAGCTGGGTATGTAAAATTCAAGAACATTTTCTATCCTGAGAAATATTTTTGAGGAATTTAGGTACTGAATTTTTCACAGTTTTAAAACCAGGAACATTTAAGTTTTTCTTCCATGTTTTGCTTCAAGATGAATCTCCTCAGTCTGTTTCTGAGGATCCTTTCATTATGTATTTAATTTTTGCTGTGTATAATGTGGGGAACTTGGTGGGCTGGCCGAGGCATTCACACACCAACATGCCTTCAGGTGCCGTGTTTTCCAATGACTGACACTGACATGCAAAATATTTCTGAAGATGTAATTTTCCGACTCTAGCTGCTGTTCATCCAGAGGAATTCTGAAAGACATCTGTCATACTCGGTTACGGCAGGAGGTGCTGGTGAGCCGCTGAGCTGTTCCCCCGGGTTTCCTTCCTGCTCTGGGAGAGAACGGCCCTTTGGGGACGTAGGTCATCTTACCCTTCAGTAGCCATCTGAACTAGTCAGATGTCTTGTCTCCAAAACGACTGATTTCTTGGTGATGATTTTAGAAGGAACCGAGGTGAGTAGCTCAGCTCTAGACCTCAACGCAAAAAGTAATGGATCACGTATTCTTCTTTATTTGACAGAACAATGTAAGACTATAAAACATGCAAAGCATGGGGAATGCAAACGCGGCAAGGACAGCTATACACTATTACATCGTGGTATTGTCATGGTTTGAGCCCAGCCAGCAGCAAACAACCACGCGGCCGCTCGCTCACTCCTCCTCCCCAGGCTGGGATGAGGAGAAAATGTAACGAAACCTGGTGGGATGAGACAAGAACGGGGAGGGTTCGCTCACCAGTTACGGTCACAGGCAAAACCAGACTCAGCTTGGGGAAAAAATTCAATTTAATCAGTTATCAATCAAAGCAGAGTAGGATAAGGAGACACAAAAAGCCAGATCTTAAAACACAAATAAATACCCTTACCCCACTCCTCCCTCCTTCCCAGACTCGAGTCCCCTTGCTCCCAATGTTTCTCCCTCCTCCCCCCTCAGCGACGCAGCAGGACACGGAATGGGGGGTGCAGTCAGTTCACCAAAGATTGTCTCTGCCGCTCCTTCCTCCTCAGGCAGGGAGGGCTCCTCACACACTTCCCCTGCTCCAGTGCGGGGTCTCTCCCACGGCAGTCCCTCACAAACCCCTCCAACACAGTGCAGTCCCTCAGGAACGCACTGACCCAGCACAGGTTGCCCACAGAACCATGGTCTGCTTCAGGAGCAGGCACATCCCCTGGCGTGGGGTCCTCCACAGGCTGCAGGTCCCTCTCTGCTCCTCCATGGCCCTTCACAGGCTGCAGATCCATCTCTGCATTGCCGTGGTCCTTCACGGGCTGCTCCACCGCGATCCTCCGTGGGCTGCAGGGGCACAGCCTGCCCTCTCCCCGCGGGCTGCAGGGGAATCTCTGCTCCAGCCACCTCCTCCCCCTCCTCCCTCACTGACTCCTGGTATCTCACAGGTGTTTCTCTCACATCCCCCTCCTCCCTCTGCTGCAGGTCTCAACGACCGCTCCCTTGTCCCCTCCTTAAATACGTTATCGCAGAAGTGCATCTATTGTCCCTGAGTGGCCTGGCCTCAGCCCGAAGTGGGGGTGAATTGGAGCCGGAGGAAATTCGAGCAGCTTCTTACAGGGACCACCCACCCATGTAGCCCCTTCCCCTGCTACCAAAGCCCCCCGCCACAGACCCCAAACAGCTATCAATCATATTATTAATTGTTAGACTAGCAGGGGGAGCAATTTTGTGGGAAAAAGCAAACGTGAAGGGAGCTGTAGCTGCACTTGTTAGGGAGGATAGGAGATGTACATCATACATACTCTTCTTCAGGGCAAACGGAGCGGTGTGTTTGTGAGCTGGTTAACCACTGAGGCAATAGGCTTAAACTGGACTGTTCCTGAAGCTTCCTAAGTTTGTGGTTACCTATATAGGTGCAAGGAGCAAGTCGTATCTGCTTCACGTGGAAAAAAGCTAGGTTCAGTGGACTCATAGGGGTGGGACAGATTGGCTCATAGAGACTGAGGCACTGTGTGAAGTAGAACACTTTGTTACACAGGATTTGGATTTAATAGCATATGAAGAATTTTAGATTTAATTGATTGGGATGTTCCTTAAAAAAACTGGCTTTTGAGATCTTAACTCTCATCATAAGAGATGTATATATTCTGTTGTAAGTGCACAACAGTCCACAGGAAAAAAGCTGTCTGTTCAAGTAGAGAACATTAAAAGTTTAACACAGAGAAGTAAGTGGCATGGTTATCTCTGGCATGTAGCAGAGGACTTCCATCGGGTAAATTTACTTTCAAATCAGCCAGAAGAAATGAACTATGCTCTTTGTTTTTTAAGTAAAATGCAAACAAAACTCTGTCTCTTCAGTAAGAGCCCTTCCTATTCCTTCCCCAAAATGAGGTAAGGTCAGCTTACAAACAGTTAATTTTCTTTGGCTTTTCTGGACTAAGCTTTACAACGTTGACATTTGTCAGTAAAATATGGAAATTTAAATTGTGTATTTATGAAAAATGACTTAGAGAATTTTGGTGTAGTTCCAACTTAGATTTATTTGAGTATAAAGCAATCATTGAAATACAGATTTTCACATTTAAGAATGAAATACAGAATTTTGTCTTCTGAGACAAACTATTTGCAAAAGAAAGTGTTGAGGCTTGTATAAATTCCTGATCTCTTCTCTTCCATCCCGGTCTTTAGGAAGGTGATACTGCCTAGTTACAGTCCGAAGCAAAAACGTCACCCTAAAGAGATTTTAAAATGTCAGCTGAGCCAGGATGTACATTCACACATCTCAGAGTAGGAATATCCACTGCAGCTCCCTTATGCTCATCCTAGGATCAGATTCAAGCATCCACACCCAGATATCTGCAGCAAGTCGAGATTACCTATGGCATCACCCAGCCTCCAGCATCTGCCAGAGGAGAACATGGAGTCCCATCAGGTCTTCTATCTTCTGGATGGCTCAAGCATCTCAGGTATCGTTAGACATCACTATGCAGTTGATAGAGCCAGTGACACATAGGGAATTAGTGTCCTAAGGTGGAACGTGTCCCATGCCCTGGGCTGATCAGACATCAGCTGTCTGTGAGGAGCCGAGACCCCTCGAGGGGCTCATGCACAGGCACGTCTGCGTTGTCTCCTTCTAGACCTGAGTCCCACCCTGGCTTTTCTCCTTCAGAGACTCAGAGTCTGGTTTTGGTAACAAAACACTTCATAGTTCAGCCTTGGGAATAGCTGAAGTGCAGCTACGTTTGCCTTTAAACACAGCTTAAAAATTACAGGAAGCAATTTTTTTTTATTTAATAAGTAAATTTAGATAAGTGAAATTCTATTTAATGTCACCTTGCTGGCACAGGGTAAGAAAAACGAGGAAAAGTTACTGTTAACACAATCTGGTTTTATGCTGGCTGTGGAATTCGTGCTATTACAAACCCTCTGAAGTGCTTTCTCAATAGCTGGTGTAGAAGAGCCTCACCAGGACAAGTGGCTTTTCACTCATTGTTTTATTGACTCACATTTGATGATTTCCCATGCACATTTAAAGGCTGAATTCCAGTCTCTAGTGAATGCCTTGGAAAGCATTTAATTTTGAACTGAATTAATTTGCTATTTCCAACAGAAGCGTCTGCTGACCAGTTATGACGGGGTCCTGGTTCTTGAGTCCAACATATAGTAATGTTGTGGCATGCTTTATTTTGAGCCTTCTGTGCTTACCCTAGATATTTCTTTATAAATGAATTAAATGAAATATAAATAGCTTTGGAAAAAGCACCAATTATTAAAGGAATACCACCCATATTGGAAAACTTGTTAAAAACTCGTTCAGCTAGCGCTTGCTTTCATGAATTGCAGTCTAACACAAATAAAAGACCCTGCTTTGTTTTTATATACATTGTCTTTTTTAATTGACAAAAACTTTCCTCCTTGTTTTAATAGTAAAAGAAAATGTACAGTATTCCCTCTACTTTATTTGTCACAAAATACAACATCTTGAAGACAAGTAGTCATACCAGACAGAAAACATGAACTCTGGAACTGATGAAAATGGGATGCTGTCGAGTGGGTATTTTCAGGGGAAGTAATCATGGGCATGGTTTTATGGGTTCCACAAGCCACGTGAACAAAATACTTTGTATCACAAATGTTTAGTAATAATTCTAAACACAGAGGAACTTGGACTTTAAGATTAAATCCCCATCCGTTTTATTTGCAGTTGTTTCTTGAGGTGATTTTTTAAAATAAAGTTCAATGGTTTTCAGAATAAAAAAGTGAGAAACTATCGATCTATTTAGAGCAGCCATGGTGTTCAAGAAAGCAAAAACTGATAGCATGGTAGGAAGTTATAAGTAGTCTAAAAATGATTCTAATCAAGGAAAAAAAGTTTAGAGCCTTCATAAGCAGGTTTTGTATTTTTTGTGCCCTGAGGACAAATAATAAATCTCAAGTGTTTCAAGACATCAATGTAATTAAATGACCTTTCTTAAAAGCTAATTTTTCGGGAGGAAAATATATGATCATACTGCAGCTAGATTGCTAGTGAAGTAAAGCACTTCTTCACCGCTTTATATGCAACAAGAATGGTACCTGCAACAACATTTATTTAATTGTGTCAGACAACATGAAGTTGAACTGCTGTTAATAAATGATAACCTGCCTTTTTGTGGCTGAAGCAGTGCTTCCTTCTCACATGTAGTACAAGAGAAACAGTGAATATTCATTTGATATCCAGGTGATTCCTTTTTTCGGCAGCCTGATCTAAATACTGCCTATTTGTATACGAACCTTGGTATAAATCCATTTAACCATGTGATTTTCAGTCTTTCAGTGTCTTTCAGATGTCTTTCAGATATTTTCAATTTGAGCTTTGCTTTGAAAACAATAAATGAATGATTAGACAAAGATTCTAAAAGCAATTTTCTGACATTAACAGAGAGCCTGAACACTGTGCTGCTTCTAAGAACGTATTTTCTTTTCTATGAGAGGAGAGAAGTTAGTAAGATACTAACTTCAGGGCTGGACCACAATCTCAGCTTGTTTCAGCAGTTCTTGCAGTTTGAGGGTCATTGGCCCGTTTTGACACCTGACCCCTGTGGTGCTGGTGAACCATCCCCAGGAGCGGACATTTCAGTTCGACTCTGGACGCCGGTGCCGCAGGAGCCGTGACAATGATGCTGTCGCTTGAATGCGCGTGGTTTTAAGCTGTCTTAAAGCTGGTTAGAGTCGCTTTATCTCCCAAATACCTATTGCAAAATTGTTTCAATGCTTCGTTTGCCTAGTGATTAAAAAGGATCTGAGTTTCCGTGAATTTATTCAAGTCCGGTTTTGACGCTTTGTTCTTTTTTCATGATTGTCCTTTGGCTTAAACGGCTCCTTTACAACCCTGTTATACTTAGCTATAGCAGTCATCCTCTCTCTAAACAAGACAAGCTTTTTCTGTCTCCTTTTATGACATATTTTACATTCTGTTTACTACATTAGTAGTCCTTCTCTGCAGCTGCTCCAGCCTAAGTTAATCTTTTTTGAACACAAGTGTTCATAATTATGCACAATAATTGAAGTGATGTCTTAGCACTGCTTTACCAATACCATACTAATACTCATGCCATTGTTACTAGAAATAATTGAGCTGATTGATACATTCTAGGGCAGTGTTTGCCTTTTTTCACATCAGTAGCTCGCTGCCAGATTGTGATTGACGAGTGAGGATTGAGCTTTCTCCTCCTCAGTCATCTGTAGCTTATAGCCAAAAGTATTCTTGTTATTATCTGAAGTGCATGACCTTACATTTGCTACAAGAGGCAAAGAATCCACTTTGTATACTTTTTTCCAGTTGTTAATCATACTCTTTTTAAAAAGGTGCCTAATTTCTAATTTTAGTGTTTCTCATTTGAACTTCCAGGAGCTGGTTCTTGCGATGTCTTTTATGGTGTGTCTGAAAGTCCTCTGTCTGTCAGATGAAAATTTCTTTATGTTAGGATACTTACCTACCAAAATCAAATAACTTCTCAATTTCAAGAAATAAATGATAACCTATAGAGATTGAACACTAATTTTTTTGGTGTAAGGAATCTTTTTTGTATTTAAGCAGAAGGTATAAGGCATATTAGCTTTTTTCCAGACTCTAGCAATTTTCAGTTTCCTTCTAAAAATGTGAACCCCAGCAACAGGTGTTCTTGTAGCCTCAATTCCTTGTCCCTACAGGTCTGTGGGGGTTCTGTTTTGGTTTGCTCTGTTTTGAAGGTAGACTTGGCTTACCAAAGACTCTGTTTACCATATTCCATATGACCAACCTGACTCACGATCTATTCCCACTTGGCCAATGTTCGTATCATTCAGAAAGTGTCACGGTTGGTGATTTCAGATCTGCTTTCAGATTACTGATGAAAATGCTGACTAACAGCAATACTCATTAAAGTGCTATTTAATGGTGATTTATAAGGTACAGCTGGCCTAAATGATTCAAGTGCTTAATGCCATAAATGTACGGTTTGATGTTTGTTTGGACTATTTTTGAAAATAGGGATATTACATTTTTAAGCAAAGTGCCACAGGAAAGGCTGAAAATTATATTCTGGAACTAAGTGGAGCTGACAATCAAAATAAAAAGTTTGAGAATACTCTGGATACAAAAGTGTTATTTCAGTGAAAATAGATTCTATCATTTTCCTGCTCTACTAATTAACAACGGGGAAGAATAGTTATTATGTGAAATTCAGGCAGTTCAACAAGAATTCACTTGATTAATACATGCAGAATAATACATGTTAGTCAAAGACTGTTTTCCTCTGAGATCCCATTAATAATTTGATCAAAGTTTAATTACAACATAGGCCAGTTATGTTTAGATGACACTGAAAACATCAAGGCCCTTCAAATAATGGGAATGAAACAAAGGGAATCGACAATTGTCATGAACCAAACTGGAAGTCTGCAGATTTCATTTTCAGCCAAATGGCTGCACAATATAGAGAAGAGTGCTCTTGTGGTGATGACACATTGCAATGAAAGGATATTCTTCAGAATTTGTGAGTCATTTTAGTTCCAGAAAATGCGTAAGAACGTGACGGGTTTGTGTAAAGGAGCTCTTGGATTTTGGGAGCACATCGTTCTGCGGTTGGTGACAGAGAAACCCCTGACCAATGTACATGGAATTTAATGAGTCCTGGTAGTTTGCTTTGGAATTAGATCTTTGGTATTTTCTTGGGTCTACTTCTTCTCAAGAAGGAAGGTGAGGATAGCTCTCTTCTGCAGTCCTCTAGTGAGGATTGGAATTTGAGAGTTACTTGATGAAACAGGTTGAAGAGATGGGTTGTAGAGCAAATCTGAACAGGGATATTTGAGGTCTACAGAAAGCATGGAAGCAGGTAGAGTAGGAAGAATGGGATGGCGGAGCGGATGAGTGGAAGGAGGCTTGCTGAAGCAATGGGAGTGAGGGAGAAGTAGGCGTGAGAACAGAGGAACTAACAGGGATGAAGCTGTTCAAATCATAGAGTACCTACTTCTTCCTTGTGAAAAATTAATCCAAGAAATCAGATGTTGTGTTTGGTGGAGTTAGAATTAATGGTTTGCACAAGTTTGTAAGTCAGCCTTCAATTCACGTTCAAAATTCCTGGAATGTGCTACAATGTGTGGCATAACTGCATTTTTAAATTTAGTGTAACACAATCCATTGGTCGTCCTTCAGGAAGGAGTGAAGAATGGGATGTTCTTTCTTTGAATAGTTCTAGGCAAGATGCAAGACCACATCATAGCTCAGTAAAGCTCCATGGGAAAAACAGAAGCCTCAAAGCAGAAGTACTGATATGCCTGCTTAGATCATTGGGCCAAAGAAAGGCTTTCCTTCAGGAAATCTCATCTGGATAGAAGTCTCAGAAACTCTAAAAGAAGGTTTGCTATGATATACTGGATTTTAAGTTGTATTTTATGCACAAAAAAAATTCTACAGATGTAACGTCAGGAGCGCTAGGAAGGAAGCTATGATCAAATGGGTGTATTCTCTAGCAGAAATCCAATTCTAACAGGATAGAGATACCTTGTACTGTACTAGCTTATTCATTTTCCCTGTAAGAAGACTATACTGATAAGAAGCACAGTTATATGTACAAGTATACTTGTAGAGATAGTTATTTAACTATTACTTTCTTGTCCAGATGCTCTGAAACATTTCTCTTTGAATATAGCCATGCATTAATTTTTATGAATAATGCATCACATTAAAATGATCCACTTAAGCAGCAAAGATTTGTTTCATGGAGTATTTGCCTTTAAGGTTATTTTCAACTTTCCTATACTAATATACCACCTTTTTTTACCTTCATGATTTCAAAGAACCCCAGATAAATAAATAAATAAATAACTTTTTTTTAAGAAATGTTTCAGTAACTCTTACTACTTTCTTACTTCAAAAAGTAAATTACATTTTCTGAGGTAGCAATCCCTAATGGTATGATTCTCCTAAACAATCCACCCACGTTACATGTCTTTGAAAATTGCCATTTGCGCAGAGTGAGTAGAATTAGTTACAAAAAGATTTAAAATCTCTGAATGCCACATCTGCAGTCAATACTGGGAATGTTTTGGCTTGTAGACTGTGATCCCTAACAAGAGTCTTCTTTTTTGATAGTGCAAAAAAAGAAAGGTGCCTGCCAGCAAAAAAGATTTCTTTCCTTAATTTTCTTGGAAATGGCTGTATTTTAGGGCTAGCTAAGGGGCATCACAATCTCTTTTTGTTGCATATATGAATTTTTTATGCTCCATAATCCTTATTATCAAGCAATGCTTGAATTTTTGTGCAACTGAACGGGACATAAGTTATAGGTGACATTCTGTGGAGCACATCACAGGCGCCTATTCCTCCATGCTGTTTATAAAAGCAGTGTCATCATTTCCTGCATAAGGACTGCCTCATTAAGCATCTAAAGTGTAGGTTCAAGTGGTCTGAACTATACCTGTGGGAGTTATCAGGGGCTAACCACCCAAGTGTTTACTCAGTTTTTGTAAAAGTTTTACAATTCTATATATTCTTATCAATAGCTGACTTAAGCAGTTAAAAGCTGAATTGGAGATGCTCACATGAGTCTAATTATTCACAGGGGTGATTTCAGCATAGCTAAACTTCATGGTAAGACAGTTAGCTCAAGTGACAGAAGTTGCTGATACGGGTTGGACAGATCTGGGCTTACGTCATACAGTGTTGAGGGTCTGTGTGATAAAATGCTTTATTTCCTTTATTTACTATTTTAAAAATATCTTAAAATGTATCATTTAAGAAGGAACAAGGAAAAAATAAGCACTCAAAAGCTGGAAGATAACCTTGCATGTTTTCAGTCTTTCTATTACTATTATTTCTCTATGGCTATCAAAATATGGCTATCTATTTTAAGCTTAGATGTAATTTCAAAAGAGCTATCTGTACTTTGTACTACACTGCATAGAGCTGTGTAAGTAGTAATAACCTGCCTGCTAAAATATTATATATAATAATATATAATATATATTATCAATATATTATATAAATATTTATTTAAAATAATATATAAAATGTAATCCCATATACACCTACATGCAGAGTATAGGCAGCCCTTGAGCTTTTGACATACTGCCTGCAGCTCTGGTTGTGCACTGCTGATAATTCAAAATATTTACATGATAAAATAGATGGAAAACTGGTTATGGAAATTATTTCAAAGTGAAATACGGTCATTTATTGAGATAAACTGCAAAATATAGACCAGGCAGTGTTATAAGTATGAAGTATATCAAATTCATTACAGCCACAATTAGTAACCACAAATATTCTGCCATGAACATTTTTTGTGGAAGCGGGACACGGACATGTTCCCCACTCCTCCATGTCTTGCTTACTTGTAGACATGGTGCAGCTTCCCTGGGAGGCCACTGTGGTGCTTTTTTAGTCTCACTCCAGAACAGCTCTGTTGCAATTTGGGTTTGCTCATGTGAAAGTAGCCTTCAATCTACCCAAGAAGCAGTTTATTCAGCATGATCGTCCTCAATGATGGTTTGGCCACTGCACTAAATAATACTCTGTTCACCAACTTTAGGCTTCCCCATTTTTTCCAGATGAAACTATCTGTCATCTGGCATGTTTGGCTCATATTTGTAATTCAGTTGGAAACTCCATAATTTGCTCAGATTTGGAAAGCGTGTTATTTACCAAAAATATCCTCTCAGTTATAAACTGGTTTCACTAGCAATGGCGAACATGATCCAGAAGCACTAACTCCATTCATAAATTTATAAATGCCTTCCAAGAAAAGCATCAGTATCAGAAAAGAGAACACACGTATGTGGAGAAGGGCTGAGATTTGTGAGAGCTGATGTTGCAGTGTGAGACAGCAAAGTTACAACTGCAAAGTGTCTGGAAGTCCTAGCAAGAAGACATGTCAATTGGCATACATGGCAAGGCTGAGGTTAACGTAAATTAGGAAACCTGCTGATTTTCTGAACTGCTAATCTGCCTTGAACAAGATGTAGTTGAGACCGAGAGATGGAAAGTCAAATTTCTCCCTTTGTGACGCTCACAGTTACCTATTGACTTCATCATATTGCAAAACAATAATGAAGAGGGGAACTTTACTGGAGGACTGTGGCTCTTTGACATTTTTTTTTGTTAAGGGCAGATTAGCAGGTCAAAAAACAGAGCTATGTTTTGATCTTCATGTTTTTAGCCTTCTCTTTCTATGTTAATGGGACTGCTGCTCCCTAGTACAAGTCCCTTGGGTGTTACTTTGACTTATGTATTTTTTAAATCCTTTTTAAAACTGCAGTCATATCTGGGAACATTTATTGTACCAAAGTCACAATGGCAGTTGTTTGCTCAGAGAGGTAGGCTTTCAGCCAAGTCTTCATTCATGGAAAACAATTAAGCAAGTTTTAAGATGAAATTCAACCATCTAGTTCGAAGACCCATAGCAGCAGCAGGAGCACGTGGGATGCTCTGCTCTCGGTCACCCCCAACATGTCAAGACCTGGAGCCCAAATATTTTTTCCCACTCCTGCCTCAGACCCTGAAATGCAACTCTGACCTCTTGCAGGTGATCATTTGCTTGGTTTTGCCCTCATATTGCCATAGCTCTGAATAAAACTTTCTTCTTTTCAGCAAAGCCATGGGTCAGCTTAGAGGTCATGTAGTGGAGGCCCCCTGCACCCTATTTCTGTAGCACACTTAATTTTCACACACATTGTGGCATGAGCTGCTATCACCTGAACATTGGCTAGGCTTCAGATGTGAATATTGTTTTCTTTTTTAATTTTTATTCCCATCAGTGCATAGCACATCAACCACAGAGCGGGCTGCAGCTTGCCAGGGTCCATGGAGCAGCATGAGCCAGTCTAGGGGGTACAGCTCAGCCCTGCCGCTGTGCCGACCCAACAGCAGCTTCGCTGCAGCACTCCCAGGACAATATTTTAAGATCCTATACTGAACATGACATGACTGCAGAAGATTACCCTGTAAGATTTAGTCATCAAGTGCTCTTTCGAGGACAAAGCCTTCAATTACAGCAGTCTTTTCCCCCCGAGTTACTGTTTACATTGACTGATAGTTTACAAGAGAGTTACTGTTCTTGGTAGCTTGCTTTTATTTGCCTTTCTTATATCTGATCTGGAAGTGCTCTCGCATTTTTGGGATTGATAATGTTTTGTCTAGAAGTAAGTTTCAGACAAAGATATGAAACGCAGAATTACTTTCTTCTTTGCTTTCTTGCAACTCTCAATTGACCGTATGTGTTGTCAGACAGAAATAAAAGCACGGTGTTAGAATTTGCTGTCTGTGGTATCTATGTCTTACTGTATACCATACGGCTGAGGGGCAATTGCACCAGATTTTTTCTTATGAGTAATTTTTTCTCACTAGAGTTAAAAGTAGTAATATGGAAATGAATGAGTAAAATTACTTGCTCTCCCTCTGGGCTGGTTCACTGTGATTATTCTTGCTTATTTTGGTGTGTAAAATTTTGTATTTAGGTTTTGTTTTCTGACAGTTTTGCTGCGGTTCATGTTTGTTAGCTGGTAATGTGTTTTCTGAGGAGTTTTCTTCTTCGTGGGTATCGTTCTGCTTTCAGTGGGAGGAAATTCAGACTGCTGGGCGTGCTACTCTTCTCTTTAGTAACTGTTTAGTGAAATACTCTCATCATTATAGTCCATTGCTGATTAGTGGGGGAGATGTAACACAAAGTTGAAAAGCATGGGATCATTGCAGTATTTATTTTTTATATATTTATTTAGTTAATATTTAATATTTATTATTAATTTAATTTAATTTAATATTTAATTTAATAAATATATAAATATATTTATATATTTAAGATAGAACGGGAGGCAAAGTAAACTATTGCCCATTTCACGAGAGAAAAGGAACAACTGCCAGACTTTGCAGTGATCAGGTTCCAGTTTTCTGTTTTGTCCTGTAATAGCTATAAGAAAAGATTTTAAAGATGCAGAAGGAGTTAAAGCAACTGTTTGGGTGTTTGTAGAAAAGGAATTTTTCTTTTTTGCCGAAAATACCACAGAAGTCTGCAAATCACAGCTGATATTTCTTCTTTAGTGATGAAAGAAAGCCCGAGAAATGTCTAACAGGGAAACACTTTGATTTTCAAACTCGAGCTTTACAGAGTACCTGCATACCGAAACGTCTGCCTCTGTTCCCCCATGCACCTCCCTGGTGACAGTGAGGTGACACTGCTCGGCCAGGGTATCGTGCTGGTAGGGGCCAGTGAGACGCTGGTGGCTGACACTGTTTTCAGCCTGCTGTCGCAGCCACGCTGGCTGTCACCTCTGGGCTCCCCCCGTCCCCCATATTGCTGTTGGCCCACAGCACCTGCCTGAGCACACGCTCACCCTCACGGGGATGCTTTAGCTCGGGCCTAAAGCCTTGTCACCACTGCCAGACTGCCAGCCAGAGCATCCCTAGTTCAGTTCTTCTACACTATAAAAGCTGTAAATGTAATAGATTTGTGGCTACAGAGGAGGCAAATCCAGCAGGTTTTGTCTTGATGCATCAGAACATCTGTGGAGCATACAGGCACTGTACGGGACTCTTGATTCCTTCCGCCGCTAGTGTGATCTGGACAGAGATACTGGTCGGTTTTAGCCAGCAGTGTTGAATCTCAGTCTCCTTATCCTACTCTGCTTTGATTGATAACTAATTAAACTGATTTTTTTCCCCAAGTTGAGTCTGGTTTTGCCCATGACCATGACTGGTGAGTGACTCCTCCCTGTCCTTGTCTCGTTCCACCAGGTTTCGTGCATCAGCATGGTTCTTGGTTGCCTGCTGGGCTCAAGCCACAACTCTCACCCAAACGCAGGCATTGGTGAGGCTGCTGTAAACCAAGCTGTGGGAAGGGGATCAGGAGACCTGGACCACCTCCAGGACCGCTCCTCTGGCTAGAAACTGCCTTCTGTCTCCAGCTCTGTGGAGATCTTGCAGCCAGTGCTAGTGAAGGACCGGTCACAGCTTCTGTACGCAAGACATGGTTTCAAGTTGACTTTCAGATCATCTGAGATAAGGAATTGGGGAATAGAACACAATGACCTGTATAACAACTTCGCTCCAAAGCAGGAAGGGATGTTTGTATATGACAAATACTCCATCTGGAAAAAGACTTTGATGGAAGTCCCTCTGGTTTCATGATGTAGTTATCCTTATTGATTAGTTTGACTGACTTAATTTGCTTTGGAGGAAACTATCAATTTTAAAACATCAGAGTTCAACCATAGTGTTGATAACAGAGATATAAAATGTAATTAGGGACAGTGCAAGTGCAAAGAAGGTACCAGGAACTGAGCGCATACCTCAGTGACTGAGGCAGTGATGGCAATGCGGGCAAATGCAAAATGTGTCAGTGGGTGAAGGATCAAAATAGAGTAAATGCATTACAAGGCAGACTGCTGCCAGAAACCATTAAGTTCATTTAAAATAAATTAAAGAGAGGCTTAGAGTTTTGTAGATAAAGCCTTGAAGTCATTATCCCAATTAGTCATACTAGGCTATAGAAGAGCATATAGGGTATCGGGACTTGTCACCAGTGCTAGTACAGCCAGAGAAGGGATGTTATCAGTATGCAAACCACTCAGCCCAGCACAGCTAGAGTCTTGGGTGAAGAGTAGCAAAAAAAAAAAGTATTTTGGAAGCTACTGCCTTGGAAAGGATGCGTTATAGATCTAATCAGGATGTAGGTGTGTTATAGATGAGTGTTTGGCAGTTACATTTTTATTGGGCTGTGTAGTTGTTTTCTAGTTGCTACGCAGCAATGTCTCATTCGATGTTACTTGCACCAGTAAGCAGGGAGGTTTGGTTGGTTCATGGCTCCATTTAGACGAGGTCAGCATGGTTTTGTCAGTGAAGACTGCTGGTTTGCAGTTTCACCTCTACCAAAGCAAATTCGGGGCAATTCCAGAGGCTCCAGTGCTGCCTTGGTAAATTGTGACTGCCATAAGGAGGATGTGGTTACTGCTGGCCCTGAGAAGAAGTCTGGTGGGAGCAGATGTCGGTGTGATAACAGGGTGGTCCTTTGTCACATTTGTCACTGGTACAAAAGCTATCAAGCGGTGCGTCTGATGTTTGGCTCCTGGATCTCGTAAGGTTTGCAAAGTGGGAAGATTCAGGACAATGTGATATTTTGGGGAAGTTGTCCAAGAGTTGCTCATATGGATGAGACACTCACCGGCCAAATACAATAACAGTAAAAAAAAAAAATTAAAAAGTGAAAGCAAACTGGAGACAGCTGCTTTTTTGCAAGAGAGTAAACTGGAATACGTTGCTAAAATAAACCTATGAAAAGCCAGTACAGAATGAAGGTATCAGCCTAACAGGTTTCTATAAAGAAAAATATAAAAGTTGCTATTATAAAACATGCTGAGGCTGTTAGGAAAACATTTAAAATAGATTTTTGGCTCAAGCCTTTGAAAAGAGATCTTTTTTTCTTCTGTATTTCAGCAACAGAGTAGCTTATTAGCATATTCTATTTATATTACTGCTGGTCCCTGTTTACTGTTACTAAATCTACTTGCCTTGGAGCACTCAGTACCGTGTTGCTCTCTGTGGAGCACTTAGACTTCAGCTGTAAATTGTCCTCTCATCTTTCCTGACAATGGCCACCCCAAAACCACCAACACATGGCAGATCAGGGTCTCACCACCCCCGCCCCTCTGACTCACGCAGCCATATCACACACTACACAAGGGGCTCATTCAGTGTTTTGGGGAATTATGCAAATGAAAGGGGATATTCTCCTCCCCCTGCACCACAATTTCCATATGTGTAACTCCCATTAGGTTTAATGAGACCAGCACTCATAAATCCCTGAGATGAAATTACACCCCTAAGTGGGTTCTAACAAAAGGCTGCTCAAAAGTTGTGATTAGCAATCCCTTAAAAGTAGAGCATTAAAAGAGAGATTAAGCAAAAAATATTCTCTCTTTCAGAGCAAATTTTTGTAAATCTGTACATTAGGGGTTCGTTCCTGCAAACGTGGGTTGCTAGTGAAGTGTTCACTTTGGTAAGTACTCAAAAAATGTGAACATAAAGCACTGCTCTTGTTAGCACCTAAATGCCCTAGCTGGATCTGCTTCATATCTGGATCCCAAATTGTGAATGTAGTTCAAATGTGAACTTGCAATAAATTGTTGTTTTCAGAATGATAAAGAAAACATATTTAAGTTGTATATATGTAGCAAAAGGTTATAGACCCCATACTTCTTGTCCCAAGTCTGAGTCACTTCAGCACAGCGGTACCTGCCCAGGAATCAGGCTGCTGTCTTCAGGCTCTCGTTGGCTCCTGACCACAAAAGGAGTTACGGATTTTAGTGACAGACTCTACATTTATCTGTTCTTTTTTCTGCAGTTCTTTATTAGCCTGTGGATGGTATTTTTCCCAATGTGGCGTGTGCTGAAAGGATCTATTATTTAATAAGAAAGCAGTAATAATAATAGTGAAATAAACACATTATTTCAAGAAAGGTGAAGGTAATGCATTGCTGGGTGGAAGAATGTATGTGATGGTTGCTGGTCTTTTCTTTCTTCATACTACTTAAAAATTTATCAAACCATCCTGACCCTTAATTGATCACAAGGGCCACCAAGTGCTTTAGCGGTCTGTTACATTCTATCAAACGAGATGTGTTTTTCCTGTGAAGCAGAATGAAATCATTCCCCAGAAATCAATCAGGAACAGCGTATTTTAGCTAGGTGGGTGCAAGTTCACTGAGGGCCAGGTTCTGCACCTTTACTGGCTTAGAAAGGAACTTGCATGGGTAATTCAGTTGCCGTTGACTGGCTACTTGCTTGAGTAGAAACTGCGTAAGTTTATAATTACACATTTGTGGTTAAGTTTTAGAAATTATAGTTACCAGCTCCAGATACTTCTTTACTCCCAACAGTTGTTTTTAACACAGAATACTGACGTATTTCTTAAATATATATTTGGTTGGTTGTTTTTTTTGAAAAAAAGAAAACCAGAAAGGAACTTGGTTGTCTTCCTACCACTAGTTCTCCATGAAATTTTAAGACTTACATCTCAGAGTCCTGAAAGNCACAGAATACTGACGTATTTCTTAAATATATATTTGGTTGGTTGTTTTTTTTGAAAAAAAGAAAACCAGAAAGGAACTTGGTTGTCTTCCTACCACTAGTTCTCCATGAAATTTTAAGACTTACATCTCGGAGTCCTGAAAGGGGTTCATAACAGTTTAAGAATGTTGCTCAAATATTCTGCTAGTAACCAAAATTAAAACGTTGTTTCACTTGCTATATCATTCAGGGAAAGCATGTATTTCATTTTTACATGTGTTTCCTGGTAAAGATCAAAAAAGGTCCTTTAAAACATCCAAAGAGAGTTAGGACAAAGGGAGGTGCCTAGCTCCGAAAGCGTGGGCTGAAAGCTGCAGCTCCAGCAGCTGTAAAATGCACTTGGTGTCTGTATACATTCAGTGAATAGATTTTAGCCTTAAAACTTCCTTAGGGCCTGCACTTGGATTTCTGTGAATTCACAGCTTGCCAGCTACCTGTTCAGCTGTGCTGCAGCCTCTGTTGCTCCCCATTGTGGAGGCGCACACGGCTTTCTCTTAACTTGCAGGAGGACCCTGGTTCTGCGATGGTCCTGGAGACCTGTCACACAGTGACTTTACTAAAAAGCCAGGCTCCTTGTCCATAGGCACCAAGCTATGCCACTTGTCCCAGCGCTCTTGCGTTTCAGTAGTGCGGTCTTACATGCAACAGGAGAGTGGGGGTACCTCCATATACAATTAATCTTCAACTTCATAGAGAGGATGCACTTCTGGGAAGAAGAGAGTGTGGACTTAAGCTCTCTGCCAAAGCGATGGCTTTAAATGATAGATTATTATAAAAGACATAGCTACCAGCGTCTCTCCATTTTGAAAAAAATTAATTCTCCTACAGCCCTTCTCAGAACAAATCCCTGTTGCTGCATGGGAGAAGTGAGCTGCAGGCTCTGATTTCGCTGCTTTAGCATGGAATTCAGCACAGGAGGTGTATTCTAGCGCAGTCCCGTTTGCATCACTCCTGCTTCGTAACACCAGGCAGAACCATGCTTAGCTTGTGGGTTTATGGATCACCCTTGAAGATGCTAGAGCCTGCCTGGGTGGAGAACGTAGGTCCCCAGCTGTTTCCTCAGATAAAAGACTGTTCCTAGGACTAGGTACTTCATTTTTATGTAACTTAAAATCGAATTTGAAGGTGTCTGTTTCTGACTTAAATTTATTATCTACTAATCAGGAATGATTACTTTCTCAAAGATCGCAAATGATTTGGTTACTTACAGCTATATTTTCTTGGTATTTCATCAATATTTTATGTTTGGCATTTTGCTGTCACTCATGCATAACTTTGAAAATGGACGCATGTAGCAGATAATCAGTTTAGAGGCAGCAAAACCAAAACGTGGGCATTTGTTTCACACCTGTATTTAACATTATGCCTCTCCTTTAATATCCTACTCATTTCATATAATAAATAGGAAATGGTAGACTACCTACCATCTGGTTCAGTGCTGGAAAGTCTGTTGAGGCTTAGCCTCGGTGAAGGATTTACCAAGGACTTGACATGCAGATGAGCTCCTTGTACAAAGTTCTGGTTTAGGAAACGGTTTTCTAAGGAGGATATGTGAGGAGGATACTTCATGTTGTAATAAGGAACATCACGTAGTTACCATGTGTAAGTCAGGAGTATTACAGATCTGCATTTGTCAGACTTAGAAAGCAGAAAATAATGTGAATCACACTGCATTTATCTACACCATTAGATGCTTCCCAAGCTCTGCCAGCAGAAAAGACGATCTTTCAGCTTGCAGAGGCCCAGCTGGGAGAATAGCTCCTATCACCTACAGCTCTCTCTTTTGGAGAAGCTACACAACAAGGTGAAAGTAATAAGGAGTTCAGGAACTGCACTTGTGCTTGGCCATTTATGGACCGCCTAAACCGGCATCTTCACATCTCATTCACCAGCCTGTATGCCACCTTATAAAAGAAGCAAAATATTTCCCTGCGTTAGCTGCTACACCCCTACTACTGATTCTGATTATCAATAAAATAATTGTCCACATGCAAAGACTGAAGCTATGTATTTGTCACCTGACTTTATGTAAGATTTTCCATTCAATAATTTTTCTCTTTTGCTGGATTTCTTATATTTAATCTATCTCTTGAAATCTACCGCTTCACATACAAGTTCTTTGATTCAGTGCCTATAGATAGCGCATTGCACAGGGCTAAGCATATTTTTAAAAGTTTACACAATAAAAACAGATGCTAAGTTAAATCTTGAGAGGGACTGAGCACGTGTAGTTTCTCTCCTAGCAGTGTTACCGGCAGGTACAAAGTATCTCTGGGATTTGAATGATTATATTGGGACACCTAAAGCCTCAGAAATTTTAGGGGAGGGAGAAGCTAGAAAATGCAGATGTCTAAAACACGTCAGTATGATGAGTGCACACTATAAAAAATAAGGGAAAAGGAGTTCAGAGAGATGCTAAAGGCATCTTTGCATGTTTTAGACCTTTGAACATTTTGACATTAAATAAGTGACACGGAAACACTTGATTATTTACAAAAGTGTTTAGAGAATTTTATAAAGACAGACCTTAGAATTTTACCTAAAGATTATTACTTTTTGAAACACCAGACGTGAATGTATATAGTTGCACTTGGCCACAGGACGTGCCGGGGGATGCCTGTAGAAAAATGGTGACCTGAGCCAAGCACCGTAAAAGAAGGCACGCTCTGTCTTTGAAGCTGCCTGAGGTACCTACAGGATATAGTTTTGTTCTCAGAGCTGCTATATAATCAGAGTTGTATTCAGTTTATTTTTTGTAGGAGAATGTTGTTTCGTATTTGTGCTTAGGTTTGTTATGGGGCAAACATTCAGTCCGGGAAGCAGCTTACCAGGTTGGCAAGGGAATGGAGAAGGGAGGAGTTGCCTTCCATAGCAAGGGACTGCAAAAAGATTGGAAGTGAGAGGGGGAAATAACATTCTTTACCCTTAACTTAATGAGTTCTTAGTATCAATTGCACTGATCCATTTTTTGTATTTTTATCATTTTTATATTCACCTTTTCAGCATGAAACTTGAGTCTTCAAGCATGAAAAAACTTTTTAAAATACTAGTCTGTTATTCACTGAAGTTTCAGTACTTAATTTTCCAAACTCCTAAATGGAGTTGATGTACCTAGTAAAAATCCAGCAGATGTGGAGTGGTTATTTGTATTGTAAAAATGATCACAATAAACTATTAATAAAATATAAAGATAAAATGGTGATAAAATGATGACATTGAAATTTTGAATGTTCTCTGTGGAATTCATTGACTTTTTTCCTCCAAAAAAAATCAATGAGTTGTTTTTTCATTGTTTAGAATTTATTCTAGTCACTGCAAAGTTGTTCTTTTTTTAAAACTGTAAATCAAAGGAAAAAGAAATTCTCCACAGATGTTGTGTGTGTTTGATGTATTAGACACATTTTTGCAGTCTACTGCCTGAAACCTAGGGAATTCATTAACTCACAAGTTGCTGCCAAGGAGGGAAGCGGTCACATTTCCCAAGTTGGTGTGCCTGTCCCCGGCTGGGGGATGTGGTAGGACAGCCTTTGTCCTCCCTTGTATTTGGCTGGCTCTGGAGAAGGAGGATTTCTTCAAACTGAAGGACTGTTCCTGTTTCTCGCCTGACAGAATCTGTTAGCAGATTAACCTGCTAAAGTCTATAGCTTACTCTGTTTCCCATTGTGCAGCCAGAGGTGATGACAGATGAGAGCTGGTGCTCTGCATCAGTCCCAGAGACCCTGTCCCGCATCGCTGAAGTCACTGGCTTTAGCGCAAGTTTCAGAGAGATGGACAAGATCCACAACTTTGGGAAAGAAGCAGAGTTACCACATTTCACCCTCAGCAGAGCAAAGCGCTTGCCTAAATACCAATCACCCTGCAATGGGACCTCTCTGGGCGTATTTTTGGCTGTATCGGTCTCTCCAGGGCACTGCTTGATAGACTTCAGCAGTGAGACCAGGGCGGTGAGCCTGGGCACCAGTCAAGTGGGTTTCTTTGAGGATGCTAATGCTACCCCTCCCAATTAGCCAAGGAAGGCAAATAAAGACTTAAAATGGCAGTACAATGGGGCAAGAGATGGCCAAACCTCATCTGCATCTAGTATCTTGCGATAAACACGAGTCAGTAAAACACCATCGCCCTGGATTTCCCTACCGCTGCTCTCCAGCAAAGGGGCTCTGCTCAGGGGAGCCTGAGCCTTCTCCGTGGCAATCCTGACCCCATGGGCTTTAGCATTGCTTGGGGATTTGAGTTGAAAGGTGTAACTGTGTGAATGATGGAAGACCTTGTATGTACGCTTCAGAGGGGAACTAATTGACAAATCCTGAGTGAGAAGGTTGTGGTTGTTTGTAAGAGATGCAGGCATCACTACCATCACCCACTGCCTCCTGTCGTTCCTGGGACAGATTACTTAAACTCCCTGCAGCTTCATTTCTCTACCCCAAAATTAACGCTGCTTTATAATGTAATAGACCTCAGGATAAATAAACACATATAACCCTGAGCTGTAGTCTGTGATCCTCACCAGTACCTGAATGGGATTTTGGATGTTGCTTTAGACCTATGAAATGCTAAACGGTTTGCGTGTGAGAGAGCCCCCACCCCTGCACCGTGCTGCTGGCGTGGCTGTCCCTGGAGAGGCACCAGACGGAGCAGTGGGTTTGCATCCGAGAGGATTTGTCCCCCCTCCTTGGTGGAAATCTTTCCCTTGCAGACTCCGTCCACCTCTGGATCAGCAAGGGGTTAAGAAAAATCTCTGGGTTTACATTTCAGAAGAGTTGCTGTCCAATACAGTTGTAGAGGATTGTGAGAGGCAGAGATAGGTCGTTGTTGTTTGAATTTCAACACATAAATACAAGAAATGCCGGCCACCATAAACTTTCTGAGATACAGTTATCTAACAGCTAACAGAGACCTCGTTGGGCACGGAGGTACCTGCTACCATTTGCTTTTCCTTTTCATCCTATTAGCAATGTTTCAGCCCATGTCACTGTTTTCTGAACTGAAGGTTCAGTATTTGAAGTAACTTGGAGCAAGGCATTTCCTTCTGGTAAGTGCATTCAAATGTTTCAACATTCACTGTTTAATGTACTAGGATTAAAGATGTAGTAATCCACTTGAGTAAGATTGCCTTACTTTAAGCCGAAGGGTGTTAAACAAACAACCAAGTTTGCATTAATTTGTAGGAAGCTACAGAAGGGCTCTGGAGGGGAGAAGATTGCTGTCTGATATTGGGGTTTTTGTTAAAAAATATGGTTCTTTTGTCTAATGATGAACTGCAGTGAATTCCACAGGGAGGGATTAATAGACGACATTTACATTCATCCATGTATTAGAGGCTGATTAAAAAAAAAAATCGAAAGAATGTATACTGGTGAAACTGCTGAAGATTGCTGCTTTTATTTCAGATCAGAAGAAGAGTTAATGAATCGGAAGCTCACCTGCTTTTTTTCCAAATAGACGTACCTGTCTACTAAAAGATAACACCATTCTCTAAAAGCTTCATTTTGCTTATTAAAGCATCACAGTTTTTCCTTCGGATTTGATTTTCTTTTAGACACGTAATGGGTGTAAATCTGGTAATGGAATAACATTGATTTACAGTAGCTGTGATCCAGCTCCTCCTTTAAAAATGCAAATAACTCCTCTGGTATTGGTCTCATGAAGACTAATGGTAGCAAACACACAGAGTCTTGCAGTAAATACAAAGTCAGCCTTGGCTCAAGCAAAGGCCAGCTCCAACGTTTTCATTGGCATTAATTCTAATTACTCAGTGGCATACTCTTGGGGTGGTTTTTCATTCCGTGCTGCCGTGACAAAACACATGGCAGATGTATTTCTCGGTCTGTTAGCACCTTGCAATGAGCCATTAACATGTGTTACTGTTTATCTCCCCCGTGTCTTTCTCATAGGAATTATGTCTGACCACCAGTTTGGAAACCAGTTTATGTGCAGCGTGGTTGCGTCACATGTGAGCCATCTCCCGACTACAAACCTCAGTTTTGTTTGGATTGCTCCACCTGCGGGGACGGGCTGTGTCAACTTCATGTATGTATACACGCGGTGCCTATGAGAAGATGATCGCCTTAGAGATAATGAAATGATTTAACCTGCTTGCACTAGGACCTTACGGATCAAGGAGTCAGTCCTGCAAAGTGCAGACTTTAACGAGAAGTAGGAACGTTGAGTTCTTCCTTGTTGAAGAGTTTCTGTGCACATTAGGACTTTATATTTCAAAGCATGTAAGGAGACAGCATTTTGTAACATAGCGTGCCATCAGGGACACAAAGTACAAGTGCATCAACCCTAGCATTTCAGTAGAAATGGATTCCTCTTAGTTACTAATCGTATCATTGATCCTTTAAGCATACAGCACATTTGCATTGACCTAATTTTTTATCTGTTGCATTTAATAAGAGATAGGACATCATAAAGACATATTATTCAGATCGTAAGCACAAGTATAAACCACAAATATTAAAGAGTAGTCATACTCAAGTATCTACTGTTCCTAATAATAAACACTTTTAACTTTCTGCTTGATTCAACTAGTTTACAACCTGGGAAAAACCAAGAGGTTATTCTTACAGGTTTTTTTGTAATTTGTTTTAAAGACCTAGGTCATCATTTGATGATTTAGTACCATATTAAGTGCCAACAAAGTACACAGCTTAACATGAATTATTAGAATATATTTTACTATATTTTAACTGAAAGTAATTTCTAATTATCTGTCCCAAAATGTTGGTAGATCAGATTTGAGATCTAGAGTGCAGTTGAAAGCAGAAAATATTTCAAGATTGACCCATTCATAGAAAAAAAGTCAGACTGCTCCCTAATTGGATAAATGAACAGTTGTAACCTTTCAGTGTGTGAGACCTTTTCAGTGTTCCTGTGACTGTTCTGTTTGTCAAAACAAATCCTCCTCTCAGTATTATTCCCTCTCTGTTTATATTGGGAAGCTGCAGGTAAGTGCCCCACATAATCAAGTTGGTTTAGAGTGTAACATGCTGTGAAAAGTAAAAAGTGAGTGACTTATTTCTTTGAGACCATACGTTGCTGATAGCGAACACAATACCTGTTGATCTGTGTCTTTGATATTTCCCTTTCCCTACATAATGCACATTTTTTTGCCTATACTGTTACAGTACACTACTTATTAGCTGCAATGACAATGTCAAGACGTTTTTATTTTTAGCTATCTTATTCTTCTAAACACCTAGCAGTAAATTTGAAAAAAAAAAAATAGTTTTCTTGAGTGGTAACTAACTCCGGAGAATGTACTTGTTCCTCATTAACTTCTACAATGTACCAGAGAAGCTGTTTACGACATTTAAGATTCCCATTCACTATTTGACAAAAGTCAAATTTGAGTAAATATTTGAGGAAATACTGTTTTACTTAAATACTCTGTCAGAAAAGTTAGACTCATAAAATAGCAGTCAACTATGTTTTGTCTGTGGAAAATCTGTGAATTTTGTACTTCCTTCAATTCCTCTCCAAAAGTGCTTTCCTTTGTTGATCACGTTGTAGCAGCTAAATTTTGTTCCTTGAGCTGCCGGAGAAAAATTAGATATGAGATGTGACTTTTTGGCACATTCTTGCTTACTCCCTTTCTTTCTCAGATTTTTTTCCCCCTGGTATTCAAGAAGTGATTGTTGGTCCTAGATAGCACAGTGGCTGTGAATGCATTTGTTCGTATGAGATGTGACCCTCCATTGCGAGTTTTGAGGTCAGTTTTTAAACAGTTATTCATTTTCCTGTGACTGATTTTTTTGTCCATGGTTTTGTATTGAGGTTTTTTGTTCACGTTTGTCATTGTGGAAGAACAGCTGATGAATAGCTTTATAGAAATACAAATAATACTATGTCTGCTGATTCCCATTTATGTGAAATTAAAGGGACCTTTTCTAAGGCAAAGAGTGCTTGCCTATCTTGAAATCAATGGAAGGTTCATCATTGGCCTCAGTGGAAACAGAGTTAGATCAGCCCTGAACAGTTTTGGAAATCCAACTTGTAATTCCTTGTTTGTAGAAGCCATAATGTGCATTAGCACCTCATCACAAATGGTGGTGTTTGTAATACATTAGTAAAGTCCTTAGCCGTGCTGCAGTGTGCAGAACATTCATAGCAGAAATCTGAATTTATTCTTGCCTATGTAATTTGCAGCGTGGATGTACACCTACACACGTCAGCGGTCCGGGTGCAGAGTCACCGAAACTGTCTTTCCTTGCTATCTGTGAAACCGGCAGCGCTGAGCGGTCAGAGCCCGCGCTGACGAGCCCAGCAGCACAGCTGCTCCCAGGGGCCCTGGCCCGGGTGTCCGTCAGTCTCAGTGCCTTTACGGACTGCCTCACCCTGCGGTACAAGGATGCTCCACAGGTGACACTCGTTTGTCTTTGAGGATGAGTAAAATGATGCAGTTTATATCAGTGTGATGTCCTATAGGACAAATTCAGACAAGAGTGGAAAGGCTCAGCTTCTCCAAAGTCGGTGTTTACTCCAGGATCACGCTGGGCTGCAGGACTTCTGGGGAACTGTGATCAGCAGTTGGAGGAAAGGAAGGGAAGAGGAATGTCTTTTACCTCTAAACCTCCTCCTTTTTTCTTCAGCTGCCCACGCTTTCTTGCCTCAGCTGATGTTTCTCCTGCTTACTAAGTCAAAAGTTGCAGTAAACAAAGCTGGTTTTTTTGGTGCAGTGTTAGTCTGCGTGCCTTACCCAGTTCTCTGACTTCAGGATTTCCAGAGAGTTGGCTGTACCTTGTTCATCTCCATATGCTCCTCTATAGCAAATAATTAACTTAAACAAGATTTTTTAACACTTGAGACTAACTACCGATGTAGTTTAAATTTAATATAAATTAAATTTATTTTAATTTAAATTTAATTTAATATGAATTTTAAAAACCTATAAAAGGTAGCTGAATTTACAGACTTCATCAACAGTGCAACAGAGATAAGAGCTTCCTACACTGTTACCAATATGTTTGTGATTCAAATCAGCTCATTAGTCTTTGACCTCTCTGGGGATGGATAATAAGGTTATTAATTAGCACCAGCTTTGGTGGTGCAATTTTTGCAGTGTGAATACCTCTCCCCGGACACTTCTCAGGAGGAACTGGGCAAAGGTCACCAGGCAGATCTCCCACAGGACACTGCATGGCTAGCTTTTATTAACTGCTCGCATGATCGGCCTGCTCATGCTTCCACTGGGAGCATGGACATGACACAGGGAAGTCACGATCCTATAGACACCGTGGGCAAAATTCTCTTTCACTTCATCCGTGTCTTTTGGTGTGCTCTCCCAGAGCTCAGTCCTGAAAAATACCGAATCCATAAGAAACAAGATTTGCGTGGTCATGCTGTCAGTACATCCTCCCGTCTTGTCCCCTTGCTAACCAAACAAATGTGACAAAAGGGTTGGGATGTCAAAATTCTAAATTTCATAAAAATCAGCAGCTGGGTAAAGTACTTACACCAGTAAATTTGGGCATTCCCAGCAGCAGTCCTGTCTGCTGCAACATGATTGTCTATAAAGTGCCAGAAATTTTCCTGGAATAAATCTGTCTGTTTCCAGCTACCAGCCCACCATGCTTTTCCCTGGCATGGCTAAGGAGGATGGCTCCTGGCCACGTTTAGTTTATTAGCACAGCCAGCCATGGACACACGAAGAATTGGTGCTGCTGCTGTGGGAAAGGGGAGTAGCGAATCTTTCATCCTCTGGGATGAGGGGAACTGGGAATGCCGTAGGAGGGTTGTGGGGCTCTGTCCCGCAGGAGGTTCCTGCAAGGAAAATGGGCTTATTCATGGGGATGGGAGATGTAGTGATGCAGCAAACCAGGGCTCACACCTCATACAGCAGCTTGCCAGCCCAGCACTCAGTTTATTTCCTTCCCCATTGGAAGATTCCTCAACTCTACAGTTTGATGTAGTCCAGCTACTGATACTGTACACAGCACTGTGTCACTGGTGAATCTGAATACAATTTTGCCTGATGGAGCCATGCATCTTTACTTGGCTCAGCATTTCACTCAGCAAGCTCCCTCGATTTCACCAGGACAAGGGATGGTGCAGATCCCTGTGCTCCACAGGAGAAGGCCGCTGGAGTCAACCTACTTGTATGCAAAATTAGGCAACAGCCATTTTTTTACACTGACCGTGTGCAAACTGTTACTTAGTCTCTTTTTTTTTCCCAGGTACCTTATTATGACTAATAAATAAATATTCAGAAGCACCTTTTTATAAAATACACTTCTAACAGAAAACCCAAAAGCCATTAGTGTCCCTGTAGTACATCTCAGTGTAGTCCCTCAGTATTTTTTCACCATAGATACGTCAAGAGGAGCTGAGGAAATAAAAGCTAAAATGCATAATTTATTGCAGTATAGTTTTATTAGCAGTAACATAGGACAACAGGTGTTGAGCACCAGGAGTTCCTAAGCAAATTGCCAGGATCTGTAAATGATGTTTACGGCCAAAAAATAGCAGATCCTCTTTTATACTAATGAATTATTTCTCTGATTGTATGCAAATATTTAAAATATTATCTTCATAATCCTTCAGCTAGGTTTCACTGTTCGTAATTTCTGCTCTAAGCTCACACTAACCTAGTTAAAGCTCAGCCTGTCATGGGGGTGGTACCGGCTGTTAAGCAGGGTGGCACAGCGCGTTACATCTGACGTTGTTAAGCCAGTTATTTTATAGATGGCTTAACTTACTAGTTTGTAAAAGTGATCAAGCTGACCTAAGTTGCAAAAGCGTATTCTGTTTTGACCGTCAGCATGATTTATTGCAGAAATTCCAGCTGTAGAATAGGTTGCTATAGAAATTACTTTGGAAAATAACTATTTTTCTTATATAGCCATTTTTGATAGTCATTGATCTTACGATTCTGATTATGTCTATTTATATATTCCTTCTAACCTCTATTAATAGTGGACAGATTTCAAAATTTATTTATCAGTTTGCAAGATTTTAGTTCCAGACAGTATAACTGTTTAGATATTTTCTGATCATTAAAACATTATTTAGAAGTTATCTGCCAAAACTGGAATGGACTTCTGTAATGCTGTCTGCGTAAGCCTGTAGGCAGTGTCTAATACCCCACGTAAGAGACGTGACACATCACAACTGATCTTAAAATTCTGTACATTGAGAAGTCTTTGGAAGTACTAAAAGGTCCAATCGTATATTATTTGACACCTAATTACCACACCGTAGGGTGCAAATGGCTAAAAGGGAACAGGAGTAGCTGTGGTGGTGTCCCCCTATGAAGACAGAAGTAAGAGAGCTGTGGTTGCTGAGCCAGGGCATTGGCATGGCACATCTCCTGAGGCAGGAGCAACTGGTTCCCAGCGTAGCGCCTGGAAAAAGTTTGGGACTGAATGCTGAGACAGACAGCTGAAAAATTGAAAGAAAATTGAAGAAATGTTCAAGAAAGGAGGTGTGTTTTTCACTGAGAGTATGCCTTATCCCGTGGTCACCTAGTGGTACAACTCATTTCTGGGAAATTTGAAGGACCCTGTTCCAGAACTGGTCTTCTCATGCCCATGTGTTTAAGGCTGTTTCTAGGAACTTGTAGCTGTGTTAATGTATGAGCTTGAAATATCATGCTATACAAACACTACAAAACATAAAGACTGTGATTGAGAGGCTTGGTTACCTATTTAAAACATTTATAGAAAACCTATGATAAGAATTATGGAAACACAGAATAAACATCCAAGAAGATTACATGGTATGCTATATTAGTCCTCTAGCCACAGTGGGAAAGGGCTGTATTGTCTGAAGGAACCACATTCCCCTGGTAAACCACTTAGATAAACTGTCATTTAAGACACTGTTTACTGTTTTTTTCATTTGTTTCAAAGAAACACGGAGGAATATCTTTAAGATTAAGTATACAATTATGTTTACTCTATACACAATGATAATACACACAAATATTAAAACTGGAAAGTAAACAGAAAATGTCAGACACGAAAACTGAGGTCCCTTGTATTTATATATAATTACTGAACCCTTAATTACACGGTCATGTAAGTTCTTATCCCTAATGTTCTTATGATGAAACAGAAATGTACAATGAAATAAATTGTTGTTCGTAGCTTCCTAGTTGGTGCTATGGTTTGCAGTCACAACGCACATGGAAACCTTAATGTGTAGACAGCCTTGGCTTTGGGGTTCTGCAAAGCACCAGATCCCTGCTTCAGTTAGTGCTGCCCTTCTCTTCCTACTCTTTATTGCAAGGTAAGAGTGAAGCAGGATATTTCTTACCACTCTTTTGGTATAGGTGTGGACTCCGTTTGTGACAACGGTTGTACGGGCACCAAATAAGATCTGGTCCTTGTTTACAGTCAGGGTAGTTCTGGCATTACCCCAGTGCTGCAGTTGTTTTATATTTCCATATTGCTTATAACACATGCCTTGTGGAAAAAAATAAATCATCAGTAATTGTTCCTTGTTGGTGCGCCAGTTTAGTGGAACTATGAAGAAAAATTACTCCTTCGCTTGGTTTCCCACTTCCCTGGGTAGAGGCATTGTTGTGCTGTCAATCAGCATTATGTGTAACATTCTGAAAATCACGAGCCAATATTTGATTCAGATCTTGGCTCTGCTCTCATGTCGTATTTTGATGTGGTGCCCAGATTACCTCCTTCATCTTCTGTGTTTGTTAATTTACCAGTGAAATGCAAACACTGTGCATGGAATCATTGTGGCTCCTCTAAGGATGACCCCAAGCAACATAGACTCAACTGACCGTGCAGAATTAGATTTAGCTTGTCTATTAGTTTTGTCTGTTTTGTGTGGTGGTGAAGCAAACAGAGATGACCAATGAGGAATTCTGGGAATTTCAGAAACTTTGTTAGCAGAAGTTTGTAGCACAAAGTGCACTGTGAATGGGGAATATTCAGAAGTGTTCAGAGCAAAGGAAGGAAACCATGAGGAAGGATAGGAGTTGGTTGCACCTGATTTTCCATTCCTCAAAGGGATTTTAAGTTTATTTCAACCGGAGATAAGATATGCAGATATCTCCAGGTACGTATTTACGTGTGGGCTATATGCCTGTAACTCCCTTAAGAGTTAATGATGGGGTGCAGTCTGGTTCCGTAGGTATCTAGAGCCTGACATTCAGTTCTACATCTAGAGAGAGGTACCTGCGGGTCTAGAAGGTCTCTGTAGCTCTACTAGTTTCCTCAGTCCAACTTAGTGATGTTTAGGCAGCTGAATCAAGCCCTAGGTCATCACTGACCAAAATGGATCACTAGCTACCTGGTTCCTATGTAGACCTATGTATAGGCACCTGTTTTATGCTTTTAACAATTTGGACCTGAATCCCACTCAGACAGACTCAGCTGCCTAAACATAAGCACCTTGTGCCGAATCATGAAAACGAATTTTTCATCTGCACCACCCTCAACAGTCAGTAGCTTTGTGTGTGTCAAGGATTTCCAATAAGCGGGCTGCTCAACAGTTGAAATCCGCTTAAGGGTATGAATAAGAAAAGCAACTTTGTAAAGTTCATAAAATCTTGCGATTTTTTTCCTTTTTCCTTGGAGGTAAAGCCTGTTGTCTAATGTTCTCTTCGATGACTGATACGCCTACTAAAAGCCCGCTTTAATGAGAGGAATGTTCACTTTTTAACGTTACCTCCAAGTTTGCAGACAACTGGCCATTTGCTATTTTAGGCTTCTCATGCTGTGTAAGCGCAGAAAAAGCAGAACCAACAAAGCAAGGAAGAATGGGTATGTGAACATTTATTAAAAATAAAAGCACATGAAAATTCTATTGATAAGTTAGTTGGACTTAATTCAAAAGATGAGCAAAAAACATAAAATGCTACTTTCATCAACATTGTGTAATGCTAGAATAGAAACTGCAAGATGATACAATATTAGGACAGTTTCTTTTCTTTGTATGATACAAATTTAATATACCATGTACTTGTAATGTATGATAGTGGAAGGCACCTCAATATAGCCTTTGGCTGCCCTATTAAGATTTTGGCATGGTTCCATATAGGACTCTGGCACCTCCTGGACGAAATAAAATGAAATTCAGTCATTTTCTACTGTTATTATCTAAATAATAAAACAATCACGGTGAGAATTACTTCTCTTCTTACAAAATTTCATTTGGCAATTCTAGAAGCAGAGATGAGGTTTTACTTTCTTCCCTTTGTGAGCAACGTACCCATTATTTTTGTGCACGAGACCATCAATTCACAATCTGCAGTACAGTTATCAGTAGTTGCGTTTAGAATTCTCTTTTGAACTTTGTTTTTCTCTCTTTGAAATTTAACCTCAGGGTTATTTTTCAGAGCGTGTTTCAGTTCATCAACAACGTAAATCTGTTTCATTCAAAGAGGTGCTTTTTCTTCCCCTTTTCCCAAGATGACTTAATTTTGAAAACATGACTAGACTATAAAATGTGTTACACACACTCCAACAGTTTGCTTCCACGAGGAGGTTTTTCTGTGTAAGAGAGGAATTGAATGAAATATCTTTTAGCCGCTAATAATTGATCAATAACAAACCTTTCAAAATGACGTGCTAGAAGAAGTATGCTTAATGAAATAATAGGCACAAAACAGATTTTGTGAATTCTTTTGGGAATGGTGATTATGTGAAGAGTAAGCAACAAACATACATAGAACCATTCTGTAGGGGTAAACGTTGTGCATAAGAACACCAGTAGGAGCAAAGGCAGAGGACAATCGTAAGAGATGTTTTAGGAAGCTAAATTTCAGTACTGCACACAAGCCCATACAACCGGACACTGTGTCTGCATGGAAGCCCTTTGTAGCCCTGGAATGTCCCCCTGGTTGACTGAGAGAGTCTGATAATTTCAATGCTGTCTCTCAAACGGATAATACAACAAGCGTCCAGTGCTTGAATGAGTTTGAGATAAGTGCATTGTCTGTATGCTTCTTTGGGAAGCACTTGACTTCTTGCAAGGAGCTATTACTAAATAACTTTGTGAAAAGTTCAGTACTGCAGGATGCTGAGCACTGGCCTTGATCCAGCAGAGCAGTCATGCGTGTCCATGCTGTCATCAAAGGCACAGACAACACTTTTTGTACTTTTTAAAATTCATGCCTTCGGATTACTTGTTTGAAATTTTGCTTTGTTTGTGTACACAGCCAAGGACATATAAGCATGCTCTGTCCATATTATCAGTTCACATAAGCTAACTTACTTTTCTTGCCTTGTTTGTTTTGGATGAACTTCAATAGTGTCATCTACCTAGTATTACATAGACATGCAGTAATATTCAATAAGACTTCATGTACATGTATAAAATGTGAAAACTTGGATATGATGAATGTGAAAATCCAATGAGACAAAAAAAATCCTTCCTTTTTCTGTACTATGATGGTCTCCTCACATCTAGTTCTAGCGAAAGTTTAAAAATAAAAAAGAAAGAAAGCTTGTACTTGAAGATATAAAAAACATTAGATCAGCTTTTGCTGCCTACATGCTGGGAAAATTTGTATTTGAGTATTCAGAATAACCACGACCTCAAACTAGCCGACAGAGTGAACCTTAAAACATCTCTCATAATTATTGTTTGAACTGTCCTTAACAATAGGGCGCACGCCTCCCTTCTCTGTTTGAAAAACACAGCTCTATTATTAATATTTAGATAAGTCTTTTCTGAGGATGTAGAATGAAACAGAATGCAATCTGTTTGTAATTATAAATTATAAAATATTATAATAGTATTATATATAAAACATTACAGAGTAATTAATAAAATATTATAATCCTTCTATAACCCCATTATGTACATTATACCAATGTCATCAGAACAGAATTGGGCTAGGAAAACATGTGATATCTGTCTTTCTTTATCTGATTGTTTTACAGTACTCACAAATGACAGTTAATTCTTTTGATGTCACTTAGAATACAAACATTGCTTATATGCAGTGGTCTGTATATGATCATATTGTGGTCCATATATGTTCATGAACTCTGTATTCCAGAGCCAAAGACCCCTGAGGCCAAGAGAGCTGCAAAGCTTGCAGAGGTTTCTAACACAATCATTATTTGACAGGTAAAAGAGAAAATACAGAGAGGTAAATTAAATCGTTAATAATAGTTCCACTGTTTGTTTTTCTTCCATTCTTGACATTAGAGACGTTTAAACCAGAATATTTTAATGGCACTTTCCCTTTTTCTCCACTGTCTTACACTATTTGTCCTCTGGAAAAATGGGAGTCATTCCTGAATGACTCCTGAACGGTAGAGTCATTCCTAAATCCAGTGCTGCATGCCTGTCTTGTCTCCTTTTCTCTTACGGCCTGAAATATACCCTTTTTGAAAATCCCCTTGATAAATGGCACTATCATTAGCATCATCAGACACACACAGCCATCCCCCAGCGTGAGTGGCCTCCCTTGTCTACCATGGCAGCGCGGTTCTTTCGGGCAGTAGCCCACATGGGGTCCATCTGTGTGGTGGGAGAGCCACCAGATTTTAACAGTTGTCTGTTGCTAGCCTGTACAACAATGCGTTGGAGAATTCTGTCCAGCGTGGAAGTAAAAAAAGTAATCTGAAAGAGAGATGCACAGCATTAACTGTCAGAATTAGTAGATAATGCATCCGTTTCCCAAGTCATCATACCTGTCTTAACAGCCCTGTTAAAAGGCCAGGATGGCTGTATTAAAGTGTTATATTACTTGCACCTTCTTAGGTGTGATTACCTAGACCTTGGCTGTGACATATCGGTGGGCCTGTGAGCTGTTTGGGGCAGGGAGAGCACCACAGCAGGAGGTTTTGGTCCAGCCAACTCTTGCACTGAGCACAACTGCTCAGCAGTTCCAGCTGGGCAGCAGCTCAGTCACGGGAGCAGAAGTCTCAGACAGGTATCAGGGTGACACCTGCTCTCATAATGATGACATAGTGATGTTGTAATGGTGGATGCCATAATGACATCCTAATGATGGGATCGTCATCATAGCAGCTCTCAGTGAGTGTTCTGTTCCATTCTGTTGTGATGCAGAAGACATCACCTAGGAGAAGGCTTGGAGATCCTACACTAATTCAAATAATAATAAATCTATTTTAAGAGCAAATTATTGGGGGGTTTCACGTGCCATTTTCCGGCTCTTGTTGCTGATTAATAGCTGTTCTCATAGTATATATTTTACAGATACAAAAGCAGCATAACATTATGAAGCAGGGTTTTCCTAACATGGCATTATTNGTCCAGCGTGGAAGTAAAAAAAGTAATCTGAAAGAGAGATGCACAGCATTAACTGTCAGAATTAGTAGATAATGCATCCGTTTCCCAAGTCATCATACCTGTCTTAACAGCCCTGTTAAAAGGCCAGGATGGCTGTATTAAAGTGTTATATTACTTGCACCTTCTTAGGTGTGATTACCTAGACCGTGGCTGTGACATATCTGTGGGCCTGTGAGCTGTTTGGGGCAGGGAGAGCACCACAGCAGGAGGTTTTGGTCCAGCCAACTCTTGCACTGAGCACAACTGCTCAGCAGTTCCAGCTGGGCAGCAGCTCAGTCACGGGAGCAGAAGTCTCAGACAGGTATCAGGGTGACACCTGCTCTCATAATGATGACATAGTGATGTTATAATGGTGGACGCCATAATGACATCCTAATGATGGGATCGTCATCATAGCAGCTCTCAGTGAGTGTTCTGTTCCATTCTGTTGTGATGCAGAAGACATCACCTAGGAGAAGGCTTGGAGATCCTACACTAATTCAAATAATAATAAATCTATTTTAAGAGCAAATTATTGGGGGGTTTCACGTGCCATTTTCCGGCTCTTGTTGCTGATTAATAGCTGTTCTCATAGTATATATTTTACAGATACAAAAGCAGCATAACATTATGAAGCAGGGTTTTCCTAACGTGGCATTATTTTCCTTATGGCTCTTGAGTGGCTTGGATCTTTTAGCGCTTATTAGAAATGTAACAAAAATAGCATTTTCTCTTACAGCCTTCTAAATATCCCTCTTAGTGCAGCATAAGCTGTTTAGCCCAATTAGTAATGTACAATTACTTGAGACATTTTCTGTGAAAAATGCATTTTTGAAGTCTTAAACAGCGAGCAGCTCTCCAGCAATCCCTATGATTTCCTGCTCAAGTAGGGAAGAGTTTAAAATAGCAAGTTTGAAGAAATGAATAATGAAAGCAAGTCGATCTCTTTGTGGTTTGTTTTTTTTTTTCAGCATTTCACTAGTCTGAGGTCAGATTTTGCCCACATAGGACCCATCAGTTGCAGTCAGGAACCAAAAACATACACCATAAACTCACTCAGCTCCTATCAGCATTAGTGTTTATGCAAAGGATTATAACTGATAGGAACAAATTACTTTGCAGAACCTAATTACACATTCGAAGAGCAGCGTCCTAAACACCCTAAAATACAAAAGATAAACAGTAGAAACACTTCCAATGAATATCACAGACTGTTTTGCAAAGCAGTGAAGATATTAGGGCCGTAATTTGAATGATGGTTTTAACAAGCAAATAGACAGAGAATATGTATGGTGAGTTAAGCTGCATAAAGCCTTTCTCCTAAATCCAGATGTAGGCATTAACTCGCATATTTGAGATGGCATGCTTATTTGCTAAGTGCAAAGATGGTTAGAAAAAGGCTTTCCTGACTGAGGATAAAAGCTGGAGTAGTCTTTAATTTTGGTTACTGCCAAGCTTATTTCAACAACCACAATAGTTGTTTGGCTCCGTACCAAAAAGTGGCAATACAGTACTTACATGTCTATGGATCAAAATTAGATGAAAAATTGCTGTTTCTCATCTCCAAAGCCATTTGCCACACATTTTATAGGCCTCAAGATGCCTTTTGTAATATGTGATAACAGAGCCAACTGAAGCATCTGCCTGGGAAGAGATTACTTTAATTATGGACTCAATGTCCTATTTTCTGCAAGTGTTCCCCAGAGAATTTCTTACTGCTGGAGGAGAGGTGTTATGATGCACATTAAAAACTACAAGTCAAACAAAAGCGGTTGTAAAAGTGAGACAAGGACACGCATAAAGTCTCCAGTCTTGTATCCAGTGGCTAGAAAAATAACCCTGAAATCTGTGATGATAACTTTTTAATTAATCTAACATATGTTAAGATAAATTTCCAATAATGTCGAGAAAAAAAAAAGAATGTTAAAAAAACTTCTCTTTTTCCTAATCCTATTATGTTGTAAACTGATTGAGCTATAAAAGTCTTTAAAATACTCACGTTTTCTTTGTATTTTTTCAACATAGTAGTAGTTACTAATGATGTAATGCGAAAAACACAGCAAAGAGGTTTCTTGTTAGCTTCTATTTTTGTAACATACGAAGTTTGTCATTAAGAATTCCTTTGCCTTCCGCTGTAGTATCATTAATCACAATTAACTCATTTGATATTAAAGTGGATGTGCTGTATGCTCCTATAGAAATTCTTTGTAAATCACCATTGATTTAGCACAGTTTAATGGCTACTTAAAATATTTGTCATTCTCCCTTTATCAAGCAGAAGAAAGCCTAGAGATCTTCATTAGCAGATGTTGCAATGATGAGCTAAAAGGTTTTCTTTACACAAATATGATGGAAGAGCTGTAAAGATGGCTTGAAGATGCTGTGACAGCATGTGAGGTACTGGGAAACATCCCTAAAATTTGTAAGATTGCCAAAATTAAAGGGGAAAATGACATCTCCAAAAGGTACTGAAGTTTAAAAAAACCACCCTGTTTGAAGTGCATTTAAATCAGAGGGCCATATCCAATAGCATTTGGGAGCACTGCCTTTTTGACCCTGTACAATTGTTAGAAAGGTTTATTCTCTTAAAACAGTAGAGTGAACATGATGATAATCCTCTATAAATAACATCAGCTAACATTGGGGATTTTTCCGTGTGCTAATTTTACATTAAATGTCTTTACTGAAGCAAAAGCAAGTCTGAAGAGGATGTTAGATAGTCAGTACTTCCCTGTCTGAGCGAAGGTAGCATGGAGATTTCATAGCTTAGCAAATGGAAGAATTTAGCCATGCCGTTTCCAGACCCAGGAGGAGCTCCTCTCCTGGGGGAACCGAGCATGTTGGGTAGGGGTCACGTGTGTCTCTTCTTCATGGTTTCCAACACCATTTCAGGTGTCTGGGGAATACCTGCCTCAAGCTTGGTCTTGGCTGTCACGTAGCCTAAGCTTGTAAACCTGGTGACGACATGATGTGCTGGTGAGCGTAGCTCAGAGCTATGTGATCTGCATCTGTGGGATTGAATTTGGGTTTGGAAGTGGTAGCACCTGTTCTGTGTGGGCTGTGGGTGTGCTCGTTAACTCACACGACATAAGCTGGAGGTAGTGGATGGAGAAAGCTGAAATACTGAAGGTGGTTTTTTGTGGAGCCATCCTGGGCTAGGAGGAGCTGGAGCTCGGCTCTCTGCTGCGTACGACATGGCATGATATGTTGAAGTCTGGGGGCAGGAACAGGTACCTGTGCAGAGACACATGCGCTCTAGCCCCATGGAAGAATTAAGCGTTAAAACTCAGATCCCTTGTTTATCTGCTAAGCTCTTCCTTCTTGGCTTTTTTCTGACTCCTTCCTCTGGCTTTAAGAAGCTGCGCAATGCTGGGGGCTCAATGGCAGGGCGTAGGTTCTAAGTCAGTGGGAAAAGCCTGGCTCTGTGAAGGGAGATCCTTGGACCCAGGTGGGAACTGAGTCAATATTGACTGTTTCCCAGCTCACTGTTTGCCTTTTGGTCTGTTACTGAAAAGATGGAGGAAAGGGTCACTAACATCTATGGTTTACTGAGTGACTGAGGCCACTTTTCTTGGAGCTGGATCCAGGACATTGTTGAGAGGTAGATGTGCGAGAACATGGCCGGTCAGACACTTCTGTCCCTCCTGGGAGTTTGGGAGAAACCCTTTGCTTTCATCAGGTTGTGGAAACTACACGTGCCTGAGTCCATATGCCTAGGAACATTTTGATGAGGCACCGTGGTACATCTGGAGCTGGGCTCCCTGGGCAGCTCTCCCAGGCTCCTGTGCCCTACATACCACCAGATCCCCGTGGCACTCGAGTCATACGGAAAGCCACGTGAAATTTCAACCATGATGTCTGCAAGGGCAAACATTTCAGCTGTGACTCTCTTCCTTGCCAGCAGCCATGAAACCTGTTTGGGTATTTTCCTGCTTGCCAGGGAGAGCTGACCTTTCCTTTGGGTGAAGTGCCCTGCTTCGGAGCTACTGTCGCTTCGCTCCAGGAACTGGCACTGCTTTGTGGGTCACCGATGGTTTTAGCCAGACCTTTGTGTTTTAAACAGCATGGACAATTAGGTCCTTGTTTCACTTAGCTATGTGCAAGTTGTTGTCTTTTTTGTTTTAAGGAGAGACCTCCACACAAAAAAAGGTTCCAAGAGGCTGGACCTCTGTTGTTACTTAACATGATGAAAACGTCATTAGTTCAGAGAATGGTGGTGTGTCTCCCAGTGGCTTTGAGCAATGGGTTTCTTACTTTGCGGAGCCTTTAACTTGTTAGGACCCTTTTTTTTTTTTTTTTTTTTGTGGTTGTTCTCGGCAAACAAAAGTCCCAGAGTCAAATGAGTAAAGGAATGGAAAAGACAGCTCTGCTTCTGACTTGCTCTTTGCACTATCAGCTGATGTTGGCTGTAGCTCACGTCCCTGTCCTGCTAGCTTGGCCTGTCTAGGATGGTCACCGCTGGGAGGTCTCTGCCCATCTGGACAGGAGGCAGTAACTGCACTTTGGTGGCTCACGTCTCCTCCACCAGCAGAGATTTGTGCTTGGATTGCCAGGGGAAGGGAGGAAACACTGTCCCGATCCCCTCTCCTCCCTTGCAAAGCCATGTGAATTGTCTCTTGACTGAGAACCACTAGTTTAGCACTGTAAGCAGTTGTCTGTGCTGACAGATGAGGGACATCATTGGCTTTGTTTCTTACGGCAGAGGGCAAATAGATCTGCAGTCGGCAATGACACTGTCTTTGTTCTGAAGTACGTTGAGGATACATTTCATTTTTTCTAGCCCACGCAAGGATTTCAGTACCTTATACTAGGGAATATGAAATGTGTTCTTGCAAATATTTCTCTCTGTGTGGCATTTCCTTTAACATATCATTTTCTCTTCTTGCCCCCTCCCCCAGTAATGCACAGAACATCCCTGCCAGCCTTTTCTCCTTACAAGGCTCATTTGTAGACCTCCCGTGACAGCAATGTACCTGGCAATAGAGAAAATTTTCACAATCCTGGCAGGGCACTGTGGTCGCTGTAAGTCGAGCTTCAGAAAAGTGCAAATTTTTTAATGTTAACTCCGAAAATTAATACTTTCCTCATGTCTATTAGTGCATTTATTTGTGCCTTTAGAGAGATGGTCATTGTGGTGTTGAAGCCAAATTTAGATGTAACTCTGCAGTGCCATATGGCACAACCTGTAGACACTAAGACTCGGGGAGGTCATGCATTAGATTGGCAGACTGATGTGGTGGATAAGTAGATTCTCATAAAAATCATTAGTTTCAGTGCATTTAGATTGCACCTGGCCTTTTCTGTTGTGAAGCTTTTAAGGGTTGATCTTTTAATGCTTTGCTGTGGTGCAAAACCAAAGCGTCTCTGGAGGACACTTCATGGTTACAAATTGTTAGTATGTTTTAGCTGAATGAAATAAAAATAACAAAAAGATTTCACTCTTGCTAGTATTTAGGATGTCAGGAATGTTTACTTATATTTGTAAGATATTTCCATACTTGATTTATAACCCACCAGGGATCTAACTAGTAGCTAGGATTACTGTTCATTACTGTGTTCATAGCTGTGGAATACAAGTCTCCAAGGACTAGGAAAAGAAATAACAAATAAATAAAAAAACCACCCAGAAACAAGTGTTTCTGAGGTGGGCAGATGTTGTGTAACTGGGTATAGATGGCTATTGGATGACTATTACATTTGTCAGTACAGGTAGTTTAGTTGCAGTAGTTGAGTTCGGTGAGGGTAGTTTATTTGCATCAGCAAGTCCCCGATTCTCAATCTACATCTGTCTCATAGGTAGTTAAGCTGGATTTCACAGCTGGATTTTTGTCCCATTTTTGGCGGCAGGGCTTTTTCAGTCAGGAACGTGACTTGTACTGTGAATTCCCAGCTGGAGCTATCAGGGAGTGCCAAAGCCTGGACAGAGTAGTTAACCTTTTCTAAGGATGATCCCTTTGACCTGGGGGCCAGTCGTCGAGCTGTGCATGCTCCGGACCTCCAAGGGTTGTGGCATGGGTCTTAGGGCTCTCAGCCTCATGGAGGCTTAGGTGAGTAGCTGGTAGGTTCAGGAACACTGAACACCAGGTGACAGAGGGAGAGGGAGGGACAAAAACCTCAGCCAGAACATGAACACTAGGCCAAATGTATGAAGTTTTCATGAGCTTCATTAGATTTTCAGATAGTAACAAAATCATAGCGCAAGTGAAGCTCAGTGTTTGCCAGTGCTGGAAGTTTTGCATTACTCTGTTTAGCAGTGCTTTAATAATAACCATAAACTTTCAGATTACATTTGAAAAATGAATACATAGACTTTATATAAACCTTGTTTCTTTTTTTATTTGAATTGGCAAAATAATAATGTCATTAGGGCTTATTCTTTGTGTGAAAGTATGAGCACAGAATACGTTTCATGATTGATTTATGAGCCCCTTGAAAATATGGTTTACAATGAAATTCTGACAGACCCTTAACAAAATTAGCATAACAAATAGCAGTGTAATAATACCTTTCACGCCCGTGCATTCCTGCAGGTTTACTCTCACTAAGCACTTGCCAAAGGCCAAGAGCACTTCCAGGCAGGACTGAGCAGCACACTGTGCAGAATGCACCCGCAGAAATCTGCCTGCCTGCTGCATGTATGTGAAGTTACGCATTCAGGGGGTCTGTATGGGTGAAGTTAAATCAGTAGTTGTGTTACCAAAATAGCATCAAACTAAGAATAGCTGTCTTCAGCTATAGACTGAATGCAGGTCTACTAAGGCAAAACTTGAAAAGTGTAACTTTTGCTGCTGGCAGTACTTGATTTCAGGTGTTTGTTAGCATTAGGAAATATAGCTGAGAGAGCGACGAGAAAAACAATAATGACTTGGACTGTCATTGTTCATATAACAAGTCTATATTTATCTTTATATTTTAAAGCTTTATTTGAATGAATTTTACAGCTGAACCTGGTCTCTACAGACTGAACTCCTGATGCTTTGCCTGTATCTAATGCTTGCAATATATGAGATCAGTTTCTGCTGCTGTGTTTCTTTCGGGAACATTTCTTTTTCGTACAGAATAACCTGTGCCAAAGCTGGATAACTGGGTCAGACTCGGGATTTTTTTATGTGGAAAAATCTAGGCTATGGCCATCTCAGATTTAACGCACATAACACCAGTGGTTTGCCACTAGGAATTTTGAGGGCATTATATTGACCTCAATCTGCTCACGCAACCACTGAAACAAATTAAAGAGCAAAAGTACTACGCAGCTGCTAGTATGTGAAAGGCTGTTGGAGGTTGTTGAAATAAAAAGCAAGGGGAAGACCTATAGTGAGTAGCATAATCTTTGGTCTCCCAGCAACTGATACACAGTTATAGACAGATGAAGCTAAATGTTAGCATTGAAGTTCATATATGTAGAGTATAATTACATTTTTATTGTAAAAACACAGTTAAAACAATTTTAGACTAAGTGGTTTCTTTTCAAAGGAGAAGTTAAAATGGGAGATATAATTCCAGATAGGATAGTTAGAAAGAACTGTTTGCTGTGTTTCCCATTGGCAAATCATTAGGATTATTCTGGGAAATACAGAAATGAGTGGGAACAGAAAAAAACTGGTCTGGGAAATTAAAAAGAGGAGTGAGCTTGTGGTGAGACAGCGAAACTCGTGCGGGTGCAGGTTAAGCCAGGCCTGGGAAGAGTTTGTGCAGGAAGTGAGCACTCTGCCTGCAGAAACTGTGGAAAAAGTAGAAACCGTTGAGTGACGACTTTGTTATTCTTCTAGAGCTGTTCTGTTTATTTTTGCTGGCATGTCTATGCCTGTGGCAATCCTCAAATCTCCGCTATCAAAATGTCAGATCAGGAGGCAACACAGTACTAGAGACCACTGGTTTCTGGGGAGAGAAGCAGAGGTGGAGGGGCCAGTGCAGTTTGGGGAAGCCCAAACCAAGGCTCGACACAGATCCTGTTGTAATAATTTGAGAAATTTTATTTCTTTTTATTTTTTAAGCACTGTTTGGTAACTAAGGAAAAAAGTGATTATGAAAAGGTTTCATGACCTACACAACAGGATCTCCTGCGCTCAGCCTCGGCTTAAAAACCTCACTGAGATTTTTAACATTAAAAAAATCCTTTTTAAAGGAGTTTTTCCTTTGTGTTAATAGACTTATGAAGGGATAAAACAGCTGCCCTGAGTGCAACAGCATACAAATTGTCAGACTGCTATTCTCCCTTTTTTTGACTAGGCAGGCTAAGTATCCTGAAAGAGCTATATTTGGGCTTCAGCCAGCGTGGTCGGGTGCATGGTCCATTAACTAGATTTCTTAGGCTTACAATCTCGCTCTTTTGAGCACAATTACTTTTCTCTGATCGTGTCGTCTGTAGCCATCAGCAGATCCAACAAGGAGGGAGAGATATTTGTACACAACTTTATGTGAGAGGCTTCCCTGTTGGGATCGTCTGTCAGGACTGGGCTGCAGTTTCTGAGGAAGCAAACTTCTTTTGTGGTCGTTGCATCCATGACACCACTCACGACCTACACAACAGGATCATAATCCGGTTTTACAGCTGCTACCTCACAAATTGTGCAGCATATGAAATTGGATCTCTAATGGATTCAAAAACTTATAACCAATAAGTATAATTGGAGGTGGTTTTACTATTTCTCAGACACAGATAAAAAGATATTTAACTTGTGCTGAGTAATCGCAGAAAAGCCAACACTTGAAGTTAAATTCCCGGAAATACTAGAAAGTAGGCTATAAGAAACAAATTAGTTGGTTTCCCTGCCAAAGGCTTTCAACCTTAACAACTCCTAACTATCTTTAATGTCAGATGATTTGTAAATTAACCATTCATTGCCCTCTAATTTTAATTTTCTTAGGGAAAATGTTTCCTAATCTCTGTTAGACTGGATTCTGCTACTTTAAATCACATTGCACAGGACAGTACTGCATGAGTAGTGAGCCCCACTACGTGTAGAATGAGTATTGGTGTACACACCTGACATGACATCTTCTCACGAGATAAGGTGCTGGTAACTCAACGTGAGTGAGCTATCAGGACCTGGGTCTTCATATAGATAGATGCCCATATGGTCAAGTCAGTAACTCGTAGAACCAGATGGATAATTGAGAGATGCGGGTACTGGAATAGCAGTTGGGATAGATGCCGATATGGTCAAGTCAGTAACTCATAGAAGAAGATGGATAATTGAGATGTGCAGGTACTGGAAGCAGTTTGGCATGCCGGGTTGGACTGTGTATAATGTTGAGGACAACATAGCTGCAATATTTTCTTTGCAGTTTGCTTTGTGTTTTAAAGAAATAAAGTGTAATCCAAACCCAGTTAATCTGAAGTCTGCTATATATGAAGTGATTTGATAACATTTCTTGGTCAGAAGTTTCGCATTTTTACCAGAAATGGCAGGTATTTATAATTTGCTGAACAAGTAGTTTAAGTATTTTAGCATAATTTAGAGTGAATTAATGGCTTGTTATTTATTGCCTAATGCTCTGTAGGAGTGATTTATAAAGCCATGCTCTGCAGTGCTTGTTACTTTGTATTCTCTGTGTTAGGTGTCTCATCAATATCATTAAATGAATTCACAGTGACATTGCTCTGGAACTATGGGTTTTGATACAAGGGTAACGGACCATAAATCAAGAATTATGTTTAATTCATAAGAGGCACCAATCTCTCATTTAGGTGTAGGCTGGGCTAGAAGGTGTCAAAAATATGCTTTACAATACCTCTTCTGATTGCATTTCAGACCCTCTCTATATGCCCTTATGTTCTGTGTGAGAATAATATATAGCAATACAGTGCAGTTTGTCAAGCGAATAACATTTGTGGTTTTATTTATTTGGGTGCAAATGGTGTCATTATTTTTACCACAAGCCAAAAAGGAATATATTTACATGAATATACTTTAAATGATTCTTAAGGGAATCTATAAATGTAACGATAAGTCTTGCCTATTCTGTGCAATAAATACTATTGTTGATTACTTAAATTACACTTTAAAAATCTAACACTTGCTAGTATTCCGTACTGTTATTTTCACTTCTCTCCCCACAGAAATACAAATAAACCCTCTCTTCATTTTAGTCTTTCTCTACTTAGCTCTTTAAATTCCTTCTGAATTAGTGCATGGAAATCCAGAGCATCAACAAGCCCGTAAGAATGTTTATCTACTATCTGTTTACTTTCTATTAATTTTATGTAAATATTTCTGTCCTTTTTAGCTTTTGTAAAGAAGTTACTCTTACAAAGCCTGGATTTAGGATCAGCGCTGACTTGCGCTTTTACCCCGATATTATTCAAAGTGTATGTGAACTCTTGACAGTATAATTCACATGTAATGTTAATTTTGAAGCAAGAGGATTTAACTCTTCATGCTCCTGATGCAATTTATTAGAAGTGTTAATTATGCAAGATCTGTGGGCGACTCCAGGGCCATCATTCGCTAGAAGTTTGTTCATTGCCTAGCTGCAAGAAGTGGGACATGTTCCTTTTGATATTTCTTGGAGTTACAAAAATAGCCATCAAGTATTTTAAATGTACGACTGAGAGGCAGAATACTGATGTTTACATCTAAATAAAGGCTAGAAAATACGTGTTTTGTGAAAATGAAGGGTTATTTTTTGTTCCCTATTTTAAACTTTTGTTCTCAGTGTAAACAAAGTACTATAAAACAAATAACGTATCACCGGACAGGGAGAAAAATCAGACTTCATGCTCCTTATGTCACATCTTTCGTGCTCTGTCCTTCTGTGTAAATATAAATTTGAAATTGCCCTTCTGCAAGCAGAAACATGGTGGCAGTAGGAAGTCTGGGAAGATGGTTATATCTGATATATTTTTGCTTCGTAATGATTTTTCTTTTAAAAATTATTGCAAAGTACATCTCTTAATGTAGTGCAAGATTTGAATTTTTTTTTAAAAAAATTATCTAAGTCCTGCTTTTGTTGTTTCATTTGATGAACACTTCAGAGGGTGAATTTCTTTCTGAGATACAAAGCAAGAACATTTCAGCGTCCTGACATGCCTCCCAAAGTGGGATTTCTGTTCTCTTTACAGGCCTAACTAAAAGGTTAAGTCCACATAGAATCAAAAGCTAAAAGCTTCATCAAACAGGCAATATTTGACCTATCACTAAGGTTAGAAGAATATTTGTGTTAGATTGAGGGAAAAATCAGTTTAAATATGTGATATACACAAAGCTGGAAGAGATTTTTTTTTTCCATTTTCCCTTAAAAATATTTTGGAAGGGAACTTTTTCTCTTAATACTATCTTTTAACCTCGGTTTTGCACATCAGAATATTCTATTGATTTTGTAAACGAGATTTAGACACTCTTCTAAAAAAACTCATCTAAGTGTGAAAATCAGAAACTCCTACTGGTATTTTACTGGTCCCAAATCTTCCAAAAAGGCTTTATCCTGAGCACCTCATCGGTTCCTCCTCCGCTCTGCACCCATGGCTTGTTGGCCTCCCGCCGTCTAGCGGCCTTTCCTCCCACAGTTCTGCTCGGTGATGTTAAAGATGTGACCAGTGAGTTTTGGGAAGATCTGTGGACTCTGAGGGATCCCTCCGTCTCACAGTAGGTGGTGGCCCACAGGTTTCCAGGTTTTCCTTACAGCACACCTCTGGGCCTCCCTTCCACCTCTGCTGGCAGCCGGCACCCGAACTGCAGCAGACTAGTTTGGAACACTTTCTCCTCAGTTTTGCAAAGAATACAGATATCTTGTATGTTGTGGCATCCTTAGGCAGGGCATAAGGGTGCTCAGCAAAGAGCTATCGTGTACCTACTTAATGGTGTACCTACTTAACGGCGTACCTGCTTAATGGCATACCTACTTAATGTGTCCAAGACCACAGAGCTCCTTTAGGATCAGAGGTTAACAGTGCAGTTAGTAACTGCAAGCTCATTTAATCTTCTAGTACTTCTGAAATAACAGTGACTAGGGTAATTTTTCTTCATTATGTTGTGTGTCCCTTGATTAGGAAGGTTAAGTTTTTAAATGGGTAACTGCTGTGCATGGTGACATAGTACAGATCCATTTCCTGGGCAACTGTCCAGTTTTCAGACAGTCACTAAGTAACATTAAAATTTTCTGACACCAGCATCAAAAGGAACCTGTGCCAATTAAAAACAGGAAGAGAAAAACGTGCAGAGAAGTTCAATTTAATTTAGCTTAAGGTATACTCCTGGAGTGATAATGCTCTCTGTCCATCACTCCTTCTCCCTACACCAATTATTTTTGAACTTGTAGGTGCATTCTAATGAAAGTTGGCAGCAGCTTAGGTCTCTTAAATATATTATCTTGGGTGCTTGAATATAGAGGACCGTGCTGAAGGAAACACTAGGAAAGATTGTCATATACAAGAGGATCACAAAGAGAAAAATGTAGAGCAGCTCACACTTGGCAAGGAGCTCCGGCTAGACGCGTGTTTTATCAAACTCCTTCTCAGCCAGGTGGAATTTGAGTTGAGTTGAAAGACCAAGAGCAGGATGATACCAATGTGTCTGCAAGTGATGAGCTTTTTGCGGCTAAGAAATCACTGCTCCTTACATCAGGTGGGGAATGACTGTTTGCACACTCCCACTGCGTGGCAGTGCACAGGAAAATGCATTAAGTTAAATCACTGCCTGATAAACTCATCGTAAAATCACAAAGCAGTGTGATTCAGCAAGCCTGGCATAAGGAATGCAGCCAAGGGTTTCTGACTTCAGGAATGAGAGGCTTTAAACATAATGTGTTTTTTAAAGTACACTCCCCAAAAATAAAATGGTATTTTCTTATTTATTTTGATACAAGTTTCAGAACTGTTAATTCATATAAACATTTTTTCAAAGCATGAGTAGTGTTTAAATAGACTATTAAGGAATATAGATACAGTTCCTCTAAAATACAATTCAACAGGACCAATATTAATGCTCTAGAGAATAAACCCGAGCATTTGAAAAGCAAATACTTACGGAAATTTAATGTATTTTGTTGTGCATCATGAAGCATGTGAAGTAGTCTGGGAAAAAAAAGCCGTTTTAATCATCCTTCCTAAAACCAACAGATTAAAATAATTTGTAATGTTCTTGTTTGTAAAGTCTTTGAAAGACCAAGTACCAGTGTGAGAAATATTGAAGAACAATTTTCCACAACACTACTAACTGCAAAATGGTAAGGTATTTCCCTACAGCAAGACACATGAAAATTTTTGCAGTAAGCATAGATGAAAAGATTTGTGAGTGGAAACTTGGGTAACAAACAGGTTCTGGTTGACTAAATGTATCTAAAAATATTTATGATGTTTTCTATTTCTCTTAGTTTAGGAATTCTGATAATATTTCATATAATTTTATACAGAGACAATAATACAGCCAGAACAATGTTTTGGTGCAATGTATATATACACACATATATATACACACACACAAATAGAAATAAATATGTCATTTGAAATTCTGAAGCTAAAAGGTATATGTGAACATGTGTCCACTGAGCATTATTAATATTTAAATGCAGGTCTTCAGTTTAAATGCAAAGGATTGGCCTCAGATCAGTAAAATAAAAAAAGATGAGCAGCAGTGTCATTCAAGGAATCCAAACTTATTACGAGCTGTTTGATTGCGGGATCCCCAGAAACTGATGCATGTGGAAGCTAAAATGCATAGATCACCAGCTGTATTTTAAAACAATTTATTTGTTGTTTGCAATATATTGTTTTTCACAGTCCTCCTACTAGAATAACATAGCAGAGTTAATCTTTGCCAATGAATGAATTCTGCCTGTTTGTTTAGCGTGTGCCAAACAAGTGGTACTGCCTAGTTAGTGTTGCTATTTTTACAGCATTGTTTGTAGATGCTGTTCTCAGATATGTCTTATTTTCTTCTAAATTAACGATTGTATCTCCACCATCCGTACGCCTTTACCAGTTGAAAATTTACTGTTATTCCTTCCATCTGCATGATGGGTCTTGCTTCAAGTCTTTTGACTCACAGCCACATTCATCTCATCTGTAGGGGCAAAATACCTTCTAGCTCATGCTATATTGTTTTTTCATTGTAGCTCTTCAAATTTTCAGCCATTCTCTGCGCAGACATGTGATTTTCTTTGCAGAGATCGTGGGATGTTTGGTGACCATTAACAATGGGGAAGTGCCATTTAAAATGGCATTTAAAATATCAGTGATGCTCAGACGTCCCGTCATTTTTACTTAGACTGCACAGGCGCATCTATCTCGGGAATGGGATGTCACTGCTTCCATTGCCAGGGGACTCTGCCTGAAGCCAGTACTTTGGATGTTTGCCAAAGGAAGTGCTGAGAAGAACCAAGGTTTTAGAAAACTTGTCTGACTTATCCTGACACACTCCTGAAATTTATCCTGAGCAGCTTATTGGGAGTGCCTCTTCTCTAATGGTAGAGGCACTTGTACTGAATGCAGTGGTAGACCTACTACCCAAAATGCCTTAGTTGAAGAGGAGAGATTCAGAAGAGCAAAACCACATTTTTTTTGTTTATTCAATACAGTATGAAAAGAAATTTAAAAACTGACACTCTGAAAATGCCATTAGAATATCAGTTTTGAGAAGAGGTCCTCTTTTATCATTAGATGTTATCTCAAGTTTGCTGTTTTATTAATCAACCATAAACTTCTTAGCTATACAAATTACTGATGAATGTCCCTTATTTCCAGTGCCACTCTGTTGTGTACAGCACCAGATGTGTTAGTCTCTGATGAATGCCTTCATCTGGAATACTTGGTATTTGGGATTCCAGACGTGGGCATTTGAGCTCCCAGGCAATATTTCATGTAACTGAGCAATAATTATTTGTGTGTATTTGAAAAGTTCACCTTCCTGGCAACATTGCTGAACTGAATTCCCAATGTATTCCTTTTGATTGGAAACTGTCATTAATAAATAAGTGAAGAGTCAAAGTCTGGTTGCATTTCCCCCAAGATTGCTATTTTTTGTTCATCTGGGACATAGAGAATCCAGTGTTGGGACTGTGCTTAAAAGTCTCAGAACATCAACAAGATATTTTCCTACAAAGATTCATTCTAATGTTGTGCTCATTCTGCCAGAGATTTCTGAAATCAAATCTGTGCTCAGAGGAAAAATGAGTCAGTAACAAACAACTGAGACCGACCATCTATCCTGGAAGTACTTGTGTTATTGCTTAGATTCTCTGTTACGTTGGCTTCTTCCAAGGCTGTGGTTATAAATCTCTTCATTAATACTTTAAGAGAAAGGTTCTTAGAGTTTGATGTCCTTTTTAATAACAGGCTTAAAGAATTAGTATCAACACAGTATCAAAAGGAGATATTATGGCAATGTAGCTTACTGGGTAATTTATTTCTGATTGAGATAAATCACAGATTGTTTCCTAGTGAGAAACATGGGTTCAAAGTAATTATTGTTGGAACAGTATACTACATGGGAGATTCCTGACCAAATGAGTTGTAAATTGAGAGTATTTATGTCCATGTCAAATGACTGACCAATTCAAGCTAAAATTCATGCAGCAGTTTTTGTTTAAAATAATCTTGATGACCCTAGCAGTATTTTATTATGCAAAAACATTTGCATATACCAGAACTGTAAGCCTGGACGTGCTGTTGGACAATGTGGCAAAAGACATTGCAGGGCTGTATTAGTGAAGCTGACCCTGCTTTGAGCAGGAGGCTGGTTTGGAGATCTCCTGAGGTGCCTTCCAACCTGGATTTTCTTATGATCCTATGATCTCCTCTGGGGTATGAAGAGGACTTTGTGTGGGCAGGCCATGGTCTCCTGGGTGGAGAAAGAAAAAAGTCTGCCCATGGCTCAGAAGCAGCTGAATTCACCCATTTTGGAGCTGGCAGCAGGTGGAAAGTGCCAGCTCAAGGGAGCAGAGTTCCCAGCTGCAGCAGAAGAGCAGGCCAGGGCTGAGGGGTGCTGGGGCATTGCTAACATCCTGCAAGGAGAGCACAAGGGCTTTGCTCAGCCCAAACAGCTGCTGAAAGTCACAAGTTTGGAAAGCAGGGCCAGAGGACAGGACCTATTGTGGAAGGACACAAAGGACAGATTGTTCTCTTGTAAATCTGTTTTTATTCGATCTCTCTGGCTGAGATGGGAGACAGGTTGGATACGATTTAGATGACTTGGATCTCCGAGTGTCTCTTAATCTGAACCTTAGGACATTACTCAAATGGGCATCTCTGAAACAAACATCTTTGTTGAAGAAATGCCTAACTATGCTGTGAGCAGAAGGATCAATGAAGCCCTGTTTCCTACAGTTTTGGGCAGTAAGTCCCCGTAGCACCCACACCACAGTACTCCTAGGTGCCCTCATGCCAGCCTCATCTGGAACACCTCCAGAGTCCCCAGATATTCTCCTACCTTTCCCCAGTACATCCAGCTCCGGTTATTTATGCCAGATCTCCTCACTGTAGTCTCTCCAGTTTTTGCCATGTACCTGATGTCATTCCACCTGCTTCCTTTGGCTGGAGTTCTGCAATACTTTAAAAATTTGTCATTTTTTCAGTAGCTGATGGAATTAATTATTCTCCTAAGGCAATATTTCATCTGTCTATTCCTATTTGTGAGCTGGTATGGCCTTAAGGGATATGTGTTTTCTTGCAGCACATAAATCTGGCGGAAAATTAAAGACTATGCAAGAGAAATAACTGTCCTCTGTATGATTAGTGACCCTGCATTTTTTTCAAGAGGTTGACCATATTCCCAGCATGCAGGAGGAAAGTGAGAATAAGAAGAGAATAACAGTTCTTCAGTAACAATCGTAGCAGATTCTTCCTTAATTTGTTTTTTATCAATCTGTGAAAAGTTTGTGTGCTTCATTTGTTTTGCAGTCCTCTGAAAACATTTAAGACAGTGGGAAGAATGCAAAGAAACGTTAGACAACGAGTGTAACCAGTGTTTGTTGAAGCCTTAGGAAGGGAAACCTGCCCCATGTGCTCTGGGGTACAGCCTGTGGACATTTTGATTTTTGATGGAACGTTTTCTAGCCTTAGACTAAAGAGGCAGGTTTTATCCTTACGTTGTAAGATGCTCTGCACATTGTGGATGCACCAGTTACGTCTCTGTCATTAACATTGGAATGAATGTTTTGTAAGAAATGGTGTTAATTTGGCTATTTGGGGATTTCTCTGTGTGGATTGTAAAGCAAATACAGGGGTTGAGGTTCCAGATTCTCATACAGTCTAGCTCATCCACAGCTGCTGGCAACGTCCTTTGGGAACAGTGGGCAGCTAAAGCAGGTTAGAGCAGACTGCCCAAACCTTAACTGGGAAACAGGTAACAATACAGATGGCACGAGAGCATTGAATTGAAAAAGTGGCCTTGAAATCATCCTTTTTTCCGTTATTTGTAACCTGTTAAAACCAACGTTGTTTTCATCATAGGAGCTCATATGCTGTTTCAGATTTTACTCTTCTAGATTTTAAATGGTTTTGATTTTTCACTGTACTAGCTGAACATGTTATTTCTTATCAGCTTTCATGTAAAATTGTATCACACCAGAAAACCCCAGAGCATCACCTACCTGCAGATTCTTAATTTCCTGGAATCATGCAAAACCCTTGGCACTTCTGGCAGATATTCTGAGGTACACAGCCATAAACTCACAGATAAGGAGAATTGGTATCACAGTATTCACGCAAAGTGTTGGACATAATGAACTGCTTAATACTTTCGCGCTATGAAAAGCAGTTCTCAAAATAAGTGTTGATTAATCTGATTAGATGCAAACCTTGCTTTCATTTCTTTGCTTTTCTCTCATGTGCAAAACCTTAGAATCACGGGACTACAGGATAATGCAAACTGGAAGGGACCTCAGGAGGTCTATTCCAACACCCTGCTCTAAGCAGAGTCAGACCAGGTTGCTCAAGGTTTTAAGCCAGTTGGGTCTTAAAAAGCACAAGCAATGGAGAGGAACTGCACAACTTCCTTGGCTGACTGCTGTCAGGTCCCCCCAAAGTCATCCCTTCTCCAGGCTGAATAAGCTATGGTCCCTCAGCCTCTTCCCCCAGGGGCAGGTCCTTCAGCCCTGACCATCTTGCTGAACTCACCCCAGCTGATCAGCGCTGTCAAACTTCGTTAGTATATGTTGTTAAGAAAACGATCATGCTCATTGTAGAAGCCTTATGAAATAACTATGGCCGCAAGTCATTTACTTAATACCTCTCTGTTCCTTTAGAGATATCAAGTACTTTAAAATTCGCAGTAACTGTAACATTTCTTCTCACCATATAGGAAAAGACAATTTTTTGTTGTTGTTCTTGAAGGATAATTTGGGTGATTGAACAATATCTTTCTTGAATACAGGCTTTAGAGGACTACACAAGCAAAATTTGGGGAAAACACTATTTTTTATACCAAAAAGATGAAATATATTCATTAGCTTAGAGTTAAATATAGATTTCAAATAGTTAGAAATACTCAGTACATTAAAAACTTAAAATCCATACAATCGATGTTTCACTAGATAATAAAGTACAATAGATTACAAAACCTAAGACAAGGACAGCACCCTCTCCCCAACACTGAAAAAGGTGGAAATCAGGGACCTAGTTGTTGGCACTGTGTCAGTAGAGAGATAATGGATGCTTGTTCTATTATTTATATGAGCTAACTGCTTGGCAGATGCCACTGCAATAACCCTTTATTTAAAATGTAGAAAAAATAGAATTTGCTTTCCTTTATGATCACACAATGTGAAATACTAATGAAAATGTTGGATTTCCTGTAGATGAGAAGAAAATATTGTCCTAATCTGCTTTCAGTCAGCGAGAAGCTCTAAACGTTCCAGTCACATAAAACTAGAGAGAATTTTTTATTATTATTATTATTCTTTGAGATGCAAGGGAAAGGATGAGGAAGATGTTTATATACAGTTTAAAATGGAAATTCTTACTTTTTTCCTCTTCCATGGTGCATATTTCCCGTTGTGTTGTATCCCTCTTTTGTACTCACAACTTGCAACGAAACAAAAGTTCAGCGGTTTTTAGGACCACAACAGAAAGTTCTTATAAATTGTAAAGTGTAGGGGCTGGAGCTGCCCTTGCACCCTGCTGCTTCCAGTGCTGTAGCCTTAGATCTGTTCTCTGTAATACAAGCTATCATTCATTATATGTGAATCTAATTTATTTGTCTCCTTGAAGATGTTTATTTTATTCAAATCTTGGTTAAAGAAAGCCCTTAAATGTGTACATAAATCAATCCCAAATCAGACCAGCACATGCTAAGTGTACACAGCCTAGCATAGGTTTCTATGTTAAACCATAAAAAATTAAATCAGTTTCTTTTGGGGCTGACATTACCATCTAAGTGCTGTGCTCCTCCTTGCATTTACTCCAAATTATCCTGTTGTCTCTCAAGCATATAACTTTTTTTTTTTTTAAATGCCAAAGAGCAACACCAAAACCCACCTCATGTGTTGTAAGCGTCTTGTAGGTGTGCACTGGACCGTGTATACAATCAAAAACGTACACATCAGATTAACGCACAGGGGTGTGTGTGGACCACTGCACACTTTAAAAAAGGCTCGAGTGTGGTTGAATTTGTAGGTTTTAAAAATACATATTTTGCTTGGGGGGCACTGAATGAGATAAAAGTTCTGCAAGACCAGCAGGATGCAGGTTGGGTCTAGCAACACTGAAGGAGTGACAATTAGCTTTTCACAGTGCATAGATACTGTGTGCGAGGGAGAAATAGCCCATCTTTGCACGTAGTGTGTTTTATCCCAACCCAGTGAGAGTTTCTGCCAGCCATATCAATGTTTTGATGAGTGCTTCGTTAATGGCCGTGTGGTCTCAGGTAAAGGTAGTCAATATGGGTACACATACTCTGTCTTCCATATGCAGAAACGAACACGTGTGGCCTTAAATGTTGGTTTAATAGCAAAAACATTTGCAAAAGGAGACTTTGCTTTCTTTCCTTGGTGTTTATTGGCTCTTGCTGTGAAGGCTTTTGACATTTGTTCTACATTTTCTGCCTCTTAGATTTCATTATTTTCAAAAATTTCTCAAACAAAATTTTAATTTTAGCAAAGATACTCACTGCACCCTTAGGTTGGCTTTTGAGTCCTTTTCCCAACATGTGCGGTCCCAGAGGTAAATTCAGAGACAAGAGAGAAGGTGAGGCGTCTCTTGTTCCTCTTGCATTTGCTGTATATGAAGGCAAGGGAGTCTTAACTCACCCCAGAAGCAAGTTGTGAGCACAGTTTATAAACGTGGAACACAGACTTCAGCTCAGCACACCTGCCTCAAATGAAGTGATTGCTCTTGGCCCTCTGACACTTACTCTAGCTTTTGCTGGCCATTTTAAGCCTTTCCCTCTGAAGACTTCTCACCTCTGATTGAGGCTTTTAGAGCAAGTGTGTTAATTCCAGTCTTACGAACAAATGTCTATGTAAGTAACTACATCTTACTTGCCAAAATTCCCCGGCACTGTCAGCTGAATATGGTCAGGACAGATGACTTTTTTATAGCACCTCAGGCAAGAAACCATTGAAGACAGGGAGGGAAAAGCGAGTCAAAGTCATGCCTTTCGGAACACACGGATTTAATTCCTGCCACTTTAATCAGACTGTGCTTGCATGTCAGGTGGCAACTGAAAAAAAAACCTGGGCGTCATTTAACCAGTAGCTGAAAACCCTTCCAGGCAAGCACCTTCTGCATCAGCAGCCGTGAGTGCTCTGTGCATTTTCTTGGCTGGCCCCAGCACTGGTGCCATCTCCCAGTCAGATTTAATACGTTGGTCTTGGCTGCTCTTGGAGAAATTGTCACTGAAGGTTTCAGCCATGGTAGGAGACACGGGCTAAAATGCACACGGGCTCAGCCTCACCTTCTGCCACGCACAGTAAATGGTCATTAAACCGCCTTTGCAGGGCACTGCAAGAAAATGTTTCACACTCCCACCAAGAAAGGCTGGGCAAAACTACCCTGCGTACTTAATCTCTGGAAGGCCTATTCTCCGTCTTGATTTTTAAGTTGTTTTATTTGGAGATCTCTTAGTTAGGTGGTATTGGGGGAGGAAATTTTTTTTAAAAAGACAAGCTAAAACAAGACAACCCTCCAAGCAGAGATATGTCTCTGCATGTCATGCCAATTTAAAAATGAATTCAAAATCAACCAGTTTATTTGCATAAAGAGGGCAAATATCCACTCTGGCCTCTGGGCAGTGTTGCCGTGCATCCTGTCCACACACCGAGCTGGCAGAGCCAGGCAGCACAGGCAGTGGCCGGGCATGGCTCGGTCCCGTGTGCCCTCCTGCCTATGCTCTCCCGAGCCAAAATGCTCTCTTCAAAACGCAACCTGTTAACAAAAGCATGTTAGCAACGCGTGAGAATCCAATGTGAAATATGAGATACTTCCATATAAAATCATGGCAGCAATTACTGGGTACGCGCTGCTTTGTTTTCCATTCCAGCCCAGGCTTGTGGGATGCCCAGCACCAACCATCTCCCCTGCAGCGGCAGGGAGCGAGCGCAGTCTGTGCTGTCAGTGGATCAGACCTGATCTGGGGGGACAGCACTCTGGGGTTTGGGAAGACCAATCTCAGCTTTATATAGTCAGTTACTGATTACCCTGGAGGTGGCATTGTGGATGTCACCCTAAATTTCCTCCAGTGGAAGCAGTCACGAACCATTGCATACAGATATGCAATGTGGCTGCTAGCAGTTGGCACAGGGTTAAACTCTGCTAGTGCAGGTGAAAAAATAACCTTGTTTTCCTTGGTCCTACTGAAAACCTTCTTAGGGATGTCATGAAATGGGGTATTTTACTGTAGGAAACTTGAGTCTTTCCTAGCCCTCTCCAAAACAAATTGGTCCCAGTGCCTTCCCTCGCCAGGGAAAGGCGCAGGTGTCAAGCACCCCTGTAAGGGCAGAGTGAGTGCTAGGCATGCAAACCCCAGAGCGTGACCAAATGATGACAGCTTCAGGGCAAGGCCTGGGACGGGTACTCTGCTCCTAGGAGCGCAGCTCAGCGTGCTGCATCTAATCAGCAGGAGGCAGGAGGGATGTCTCTCTATCTGCATGTTCATGAATGTATGCCAGTGCCTCTGGATTTCTTTCTCCCAAATCACCTGGAACGGTTTGTGTCATCACAGAGGGGACAAATTGATATTACCTAGGCTACGTTCAGAGGAGCTGGCAACGCTGCACTCAAATGAAGTGTTTCTAAGCTTGTTAGCACTTGAGCAGGGTGGCACTTCTTTCACAGGTGCCATGGATTATATACAGTTCAAGTAGAGAATCAGCAAGTCATATTTCTTTTTCTGCTTTTCAGTGACAGACAACCTAAAAGTCTTCATTGGCACCTGATTTCAACTTGAATAGTTGCGGTTTAAGAAGGAAAATTCTTTACAGGATTGCTGTAATTGAAGCGTGGGGTTAGTAATGCCTTGAACTGACAGTGAGCCTTGACACCTAATAGAGTCTTCTTGTGTTCAGACCTCTTTCTTCCTCTGTCAGCAGTTTAGCTCCTCTTGCTGCTTTAAAAAACACATTTTCCTCTCTCTTGCATAGCCCCAAGCAGACAAATACATCTAGGCTAATGGAAGTGTGAAGTTGATATAAAGAGGAACCTTATTACCTCTAAGTTGTTTTTCTTTCCAAGCTCTCAGTTACCGTGTCAGTATGTTCCTGTTCCTTCCCATTTTTCTTTTATTTCTCACTCCTTTGGAAAGATTCATTCCTAGTGAGGAATTACCTGTCGGGACACATGCAGCATGCATCTTGCCTTTTGGCTGACTGACAGGTTAGGTTTGATTAGTCACTTGCCCTTCAGCTGGAAATAAATAGCACACAATGACAGAGTGGGATTGTAGACTGGTGGGGAGAAACACCAATCAATAGTAAGAACCCTTCATCTAAGCAATATTTAACTACATTAAAGACTGTTCAGAGACTTTTGAAAAACAGCACAGATATCAATTAATGGATATATACGTCAAGAAAGCAAACCCTCGTAATTAATCGTTGAATAATTTTCTTTCTTTAGCAGAGTCTTGTTCAAGCATTGCCAATATTATTTTTATTGCAATTAGTATAGTTATAGTATTACTAATAATTACTATATTTAATTTAGTAGGTTTTAGACTTGAGTTTCAATATAGGGATGGATATAGTTTTGGATGTGTTACATATTTTTAAAAGAGAAAAATCCACATTCATGATCCTTTTCTGTTAATCTCACCTATCATGTAGGAACATCAGCAACAAAGAGAGTTTACTACAGAAAAGATATGTTTTGCACTTCTTCCTAAAGGTAGCTTAGTTCATGCATAATTGCACTGCATTTTTATCATTTGCTCCATGAATAAAGTATAAATACAGAGGTAAACAAGCAGATAATACTGGAAAACTGACAGAAGCAATACTCTTAATAGGTCTCTGAAGCTGCACTGGCAGGTGCAGAACTCATGCATATGCCCACTGCAAAAGTAGCGGTAATGTGAGCATATGCTGTAGGAAGCGATGCCCTTGCTGCACAGCACTGTTGTCCCCAGGGTGCAGAGCGCTTCTGCTGTGGAGCAGCAATAATTGGCTCCAAGTCTGCATTATCAAGCAAGGGATGATAGACACAGAAAGATGCAGATCATTCAACTGGCTGTTGGCTCTCTTCCCAAATCCCCTTTTTCTCACACGCATGCAGAGATCCGGTAAACAGTACACAGTTTGGAATTATTGGTATTATTTGGTATTTGCTTGCATTCAGACACATACTCGAGCTCCCCTCTGCATGTGGTCTGTGTTTGGAGAGTTTGCTCCCATCTGCCTCATAAAGAAATTTTGTTGCCTACATCCTGGATTGTATCCTGGGCTGTTGCATAAACAGCCTCTCTGAAGTCTCAGTCCATTGCTGATTTAAGGGGTTTTATCTCACTGTCTGCAAAGCCCTCTCTTCCACCCTGCCAGCCTGGGGAAGGGATAGAAATGTTATACAAAACACGTTCCCTACCTCAGGTGTNAAAGAAATTTTGTTGCCTACATCCTGGATTGTATCCTGGGCTGTTGCATAAACAGCCTCTCTGAAGTCTCAGTCCATTGCTGATTTAAGGGGTTTTATCTCACTGTCTGCAAAGCCCTCTCTTCCACCCTGCCAGCCTGGGGAAGGGATAGAAATGTTATACAAAACACGTTCCCTACCTTAGGTGTGGCATTTCCTTGTGTGTGCCCGGGAGCACCAAGAGCCAGGGGTTTTGCTGAAAACATGGAATTCCCACAACGAAACGTATTTGCAAAACATGTCTGTTCGTGCTGGGTTGGACCCAAAGCTGGCTGTGGGATGCAATACCTTCTCCTCTGCTAGAGGAAGTCCCCGTATCTGGTCCTTTTAAAGAAGCCCGAGCACGTGTTTGATTTCGGAGATTGTTCGGTCCCCTTCTGACTTGTGTGTCCACATACCCCTGTGAGGAAATTTGCAGAAATGTATGTAGTGATCATGGTTTCTTGCATATTCTTAAAGAAATATTTTAGTTCATGATTTTAAATAAGACTTAAAGTCTCAGCCTTCTTGCCTGCCTTTATGCGCAGGGGCGATGCATTTGTTTTTATTTTACTCTGTACTCAATACGGTCACAGGTCACACCACCAGATGAAGAAATGCTAATGAAGAGCTATGGCATGATGTTTCGCTGTATTTTACAGAAGTGCTGGAAATCCTAAAATAGTTTCCATGGTGCACACGGTACGGACTGCAACCAAAACCTCACACCGGTAATGCCATCCCGGGACTGTTGCCAAAATACTGTTGCTACATGTAAAGCTCAACTTCAGCTTTACATGTGCCTCTATCCAAGCAGCGAGAAAAAGCACTACAGCTCTTATTCCCACAAGCAGAGGAAGATAATGCCCTAGAAACCCTAGGAGCATCAGATGGCCATGGTTTCGCACTTCTGGACACCCACAATGGTGTAAACAGAGCTTTTCTAAAGGAGCAGGATGCAAATTAGATCCCAGAGAAGTTTTTGTTTACTCCTGTTTGTGCTCTGACAGTCTGCAGATGGGTTTTACCTTGAGGGTCCACCGTATCTGAAAAATTTAATATTAAATGTGTTACTTCTGTTGATTTTCCTTGTCAGGGTAACTAGCCCAGTAGCCAATACAAAAATTACATGTTTTGATTTTTCTTTTTGGACCGTTCCTTTATGCTCCTTCGTGACGTTTTCCTAAGGGAGCGAGGTGTGATCCATTAGAGAGGGCGCACGGCTGGCTGAAAAATCACACTCAGAATGTCTTACTCTTGAATAGAGAGGCTATTTCAAGGAGTTCCTGTGGATCTATCTTGACCCCATTGATGTTAATCATTTTCATTAGTGAGTCGGAGAAAGGATAAAGAGCACATATGAAGAGTGTGTATGAGTCTAGACAGATTTTGGAAGAACTTTGGCTGCAAGAAATCAGACTTCAAAGGCAACGCGGGCAAATACTGAAAGGTTTTCAAATATGCAAGATAGATAAAATTGAAGTTGTGAAGTACTACGCTTAGAAAAGAGGGATGAAATGAGCAATTGGAAAGAAAGAATAACTAGCACTGTTAGCATGACAGCTCTGTAACAGAAAAACAAATCAAATTGCATTGTGTCTCTAGCTGATTATGAGAAAACAAAATGACAACTCTTTCTCCATGGTACATTAGCTGATCTGTTAGCTGGGGGTCATTAATGGGAAATAATTATTCTTTAGGCAAAACTGATGAGACATCAAGTATAGAAACTCTATGTGCAGCTATAGGCATATGACTTCCTCAAAGATGGAGACAGACTGAGACCAGATGGGACCAAGAAAACAGTACGTTGCTCAGAAAGGGAGTGGTTAGAGGACAGGCAGTGTGAAGGAATCAGGCTTCTTACTTTGAGGGGGGGGGAAAATGATGATTATTTAAAAAAAAAAAAAAAAAAAAGAAAGAAAGTAATCCACTTTGGTTTCTCTGGACAATGCAGGAAATAAAAAATAAAGAACAACTCAACTGACATATGCAGCATACCAATAAATGCTGTAGGGTGTCCTTTTTCAGAGATGTTTGACAGAGGCCTGAGCCAGAGAGCTTAGTTGTCTCTCTCTTTGTTTCCAGAGGGGGTTTCTGGACACCCATTCAGTACTGCCATTGCTATTGCCAACTGGATCGTGTGACTCTCAATTTCACAGGGCAGCAGCTCTGTGACCATTTCTTCTGTTCTGCCCTGAGACACGTACACTTTCTCAGGCAGAGTGATTTCCTTAGCTTTGCAATATGCGTAATTTCACTCGTGTCCTTCATTGAATCCCTGTGCCAGTGCTTTTTGTTACCAAGCTGGCCATTTAGGTTTAGGAATTTCTCTTTTGCTATGCACAGAAAAAATCCCTAAAAATTACTCTGTTGATTTAAAAGAGTGCAGAAAGAAGAATACAGGAAGAAAGCATAATGGGACTTCTGCTTTGGTTAGTCATGCCTATAGATACATATACATGTGCATGTACACATAAGGATACTACATTATTTATTGTTGTCTTTTTTATGTTCACAGGGCTACAGCTACTCATAGGGGCCAAGTTATATTCAAGGATGCCTTAGCACAACAGCTCTGTGAACAGGGAGGTAAGAGCCACCATCATAATAAAAATATCTGGCAAATGTGGTTTTCCATTGTACACGCATGTCAGTGTTACTCATCATGAAAGTCATTTCGTAGAAAATTTAGTATCAACATCTTCTTTATATTTTTAAAACTGGTATTTTCTTTGGCTTCATACTTTCCATTAGTGATTCGGGAAACCCCTCTATGCTCTCTGCTAACCATTGGGGAATATGCAAAAGTTAAAGTATATCCTCTTGTGCTATACACTTACCTGAAATCAGCCTGTAACAACCAACATTTGTTTTTTGTTGAAACCACAAGTTCAGTTTTAACTCTCACTGTATTAACTATAGCAAAAAAATACCTGCAGCAAAACCTTTGTTTACCATCCGGCTCACACATCTCTTTGCGAAGAACCTGCCTTCCCATTTTGTGACAGTGGACCATCAAATTTTTGCCTGTCACCTACAACATTTGATCATTTTTATAGCTGAACAAAGTGTTTGACTTATGCAAACTTTAAAAACCTAATTGTTTGCACAGCTTATGATATATATCCTTTTGATGAATAACCTAAAAATAAATGTCCTGTTGTGAGCTGGTGTCTGCAAACAGTACGCTGCTTTGAACCTGCTTCATTAAAACAGTGGGAAGTAGAGAAGGTATCTGTCATTTTTGGTGCAGGACAGAAAGCAATTTCTGTGCTAATCCATCTTTCTCTGCAAAATTCTAGTGATATTTCCATGTGAAAAGAGAGACTGAAACATGGGTCAAACAGACTAAAATAAATATTTTAAAATTAGAAATATATTGTCACATTAACAAACAAGACAAAATTGCCCCAAAAGCATTTTGGGCGGCATTAGAGCTATAGGGTGTTTTTCCTATGAGTTTGGGAATATCTGTGCAATGACTTTCACAGTAAGAAGCCGTTGAACATTATGCCAGGAGCATATACTGAGTAAGATATACATGTAAGGTATGAATAGTATCTCTGTGATAATGAGGGAAAAGTATTTCAATTTTCAATTTTGGTATTTGAGTTTTCAGTATTTTAATATTTCAATGGGAAGGAGGACTGAGGATTCAGAGAGGATTCATTCTGAAGATGTCAGCTAACAAGCTGGGAAATTAGAATTAGTTATATTTTGAATTAATTAGAACAATGTAACACAGATGCTGGCAATCAGAAGAGAATGTTGCAATAATCTGAATGGAAGGTGATTGGGTCAGGCATGTATCGGTGTTTTTACTGTGTGGATGGAAAAACATCTGGAGAAATTACCAAAGTGCATTGCATCTGGTATTCAGAACAGGAGATAAATTCTATTATATCGAATGGTGGAATTCAAGATCCTTGAGGCAGCAAGGAGGGCGTACAGCAAGCTCACTATCCTGGATTTCAGGAGAGCAGACTTTGGCCTCTTCAGGGACCTGCTTGGTTGAGTCCCATGGGATAAAGCCCTGGAGAGAAGAGAGGCCCAAGAGAGCTGGTTAATATTCAAGGGTCACCTCCTCCTAGCTCAGGAGCAATGCATCCCAACAAAGAAGCCAGGCAAAAGTTCAGGAGGCCTGCATGGATGAACAAGGAGCTCCTGGATAAATTCAAATGCAAAAAGGAAGCAAACAGAGGGTGGAAGGAAGGACAGGTGTCCTGGGAGGAATACAGAGAAATTGTTTGAGCAGCTAGGGATCAGGTTAGGAAAGCTAAAGCCCTGATAGAACTAAATCTGGCCAGGGACGTCAAGGGCAACAACAAAAGTTTCTGTAGGTACATCAGTGATAAAAGTGTGAAGACTAGGGAAAATGTGGGCCCTGTCCAGAAGGAAATGGGAGACCTGGTTACCCTGGGATGTGGAGAAGGCTGACGTACTCAACAACTTTTTTGGTCTCACTGGCAAGTGTTCAAGCCACATCACCCAAGCTGCAGAAGGCAAAGGCAGAGACCGGGAGAACAAAGAACCACCCACTGTAATAGAAGATCAGGTTCGCGACCATCTAAGGAACCTGAAGGTGTATAAGTCCATGGGATCTGATGAGATGCCTCTGTAGGTCCTGAGGGAATTGGCAGATGAAGTTGCTAAGCCACTACCCATCATTTTTGAGAAGTCATGGCAGTCTGG